>OY757925.1:21591992-22191992 GCA_963585895.1 Sepioteuthis lessoniana | reverse complement strand
AACAAATTTCATTTTAGATATTAAAATCAGTTAATATTCATTAAAAACAAATTGAAACAAATTCTAAAAGTATCAACTTTTAATAAAAAGAAAGCCATTTTTTCCTTGTAATGCTAAAGTTAATTTAGACCAATGTTTTTATTTGACTACTGCTACTCCTAGAGCTCAAAACCACTCCAAACGTTTTTAATATTCACTATTTCCACAGATCTTGTATGGTCAGTTGTTTAAGTGTAAATAGAATATCTTCACAAAAGCAACTCAATTCATGAATGCCTAAAAGTACTGAATTATTTTTGGTGCTTAACAATCATAAAATACTATTTTTAAGACTTACTCAACTTCTTACTGACAACAACTATTCATTGTGATAAATAGAATGAAACAGTAATAAAAAAGAAACATAACATTAATAATTCTATTATTAATTAGAAAATACTTTAACAATCCATTTATATGCCTGAAAATGACTTAAGTTTTTTATAAGTTCTAAATTTATCAATAATAACTGCTTCCTTCAAAACCAACTCAACTGCTACTTTTTTTCAGCAATTTAATTGGCCTAAAAAGTCGTATGTTTTTTATTTGTTTGTTATAATAAAGCTAACAATTTTGCTCTCTTCTTTTTTAAGGGTTATTTAGTGCAAAATGTTTTCCACTTAATATTTTCCTTGACTTCAGTGAATTGTAATATTAGTTTAGTGTAAATATTAGTAATATTAGTTTAATGTAAATAGGTTGAAGTCAACATTTAGCAAAAAAAAAAAAAAAAACAGAAGCAACAATGGTTTTTGTTGTCATTTGAATACACAAATAACAAAGTCAATTAATCATTCTATGAACTCACCATATAACATTGACTTATTGTTACATCTCATCTAATATTTTATTTAATAAAACAAATTTTAGTTTATTTGTCATTTCTTGTTATCTCAGTTATCCTTCAAATTTTGATAAGATCCATTTATTCTGTACAGTCATAGGATTGCTCCCAAATGTCCTCTCTTAAAGGAAGAATGAAAATTGTTTGCCAGTCATTTTCGTAGAAATGTTATTGTCTCTACTGTACCTACAGGTAAATAGTAGAGCAGACTGTGTTCTTTATCTTTGGTACAGTAACCTGTCTGGCAAAAGAAAACTTTTAATTCAAACTATTCTGTATTTGTATTCTAACCCTGACTGTAGTGGAAGAGTTGGATAAATACATACTGTACTTCAATTTTGAATTTGTCATAGATCAGGTCAGATGTTTTAAGGATAAACATTTCAATATGAAAGAAGGGATTGATTTTTTTTCTTTAATGCAGCTTTTTTCTCTTCTCTAAGATTATAGAAGATATTTGTTTATAATGCCTAGAACTTTAATGAAATTCGCCTTTTTACAAGCCCATGACAATATCAGCACTCATTCATTGTAGCTATGGGTGTCCTGGTCAGTCCAGTCAAGAGATTTATTCTTTCACTAAGTAAAAAGAATATAATTGGTTTGTTGTACAGAAGCCTTTAAAAACTAATGCCTTTTAGTGCCTGTCTATTCATATATTAGAAAAATCAGTAATTACAAAGATATCAATATTATCTACTTCTTGTCTCTATAATTTTTTCTCTCTCTCAAGAAAGAGAGAATAAATCCCAGAGATTTTTATCTTTTGATTATATAGAAGTCTTTTATTTACTAAAAAATAACCCAGCTAAATAGAAAGTTAACATAATTTATTTCAGCTATAAATCTCTCTCTCTCTCTCTCTCTCTCTCTCGCTCTCTCTCTCTCTCTCTCTCTCTATATATATATATATATATATATATATATATATATATATATATATTATAGTTGTTTTTGCTGTGTGTTCTTATGTATCATATTACCTATCCTCTGAAGTGAGGGTTTTGTTTTGGCGAGGGAGGAGAGAAGTAGTAGTGTTCTCTTATTAGAATGTATAATGCTTTATGTTAGTCAACTGACTTTTTGTTTTCTTTTTTCACACATTTTAACTGTCTGCTTGCTTGTTGCTCAGTTTTCTTGTCTCAAATTCCCCTCCACCCCACTAATAAAAGGGAGCCATCATGCTTCCCTACAACCTTACAACCCCCTCCCTGACCCCTATTCCATCTTTCTCACTTGATCATTCACTTCAGCATATTGGGTCATACTGGTTAGTGTTTGCTTTATTTAGTACATACCATGTCACTCATTTAAAAGAAAAAAGAGAAGGGTGCCTGTGTCTACAAATCATATGTAAGAAAGAAATAGAGAACTATTATAAGAAAGAAGACAGAGAAAAAGGTAAACAAGGAAAGAAAAGTGGCAGAAATAATGACTGGATCTACATGTTAGTGCAGGATTAATTTTGGGGTTCAAACAATTTGTAGTCAGGCACTTCATGTTTACTAACCTATTTTATCACAGAATATGAAGTAAGACAGTGTCTGTGTTTTGTTTTTTGAAGGGAAAGAATAGAAAGCCAATGAAAAGGTTGTTTTTTCATTGGGAAAGAGATGCTTTAATAATGTAAGAAAGAGAAGCTGGGATTAGAAATAAAACAAAAACATGATTATTCTTTTCTCCATGTTGATTTATTCTAGTCTCTCTCTCATTGGTTGTAAAACAACATTTGAGCTATGAATTCTCTCTCCTGTTAGATCAACTTTTGGCTGTTGCCTAGCAAAATGTTTCAACAATCTCTTTTCAAAAAAAACATTGAGTAAAAATGTAGTCAACAACCACATTATTTTACATTCTTATAACTGTATTTTCATCTTTTTTCTTTTACTTACAAAAGAAAAAAATTAAACAATTGTCAGGGAAACTGATAATTAGAGGCAAACATTTAAGTGTCAATGACTTATTTTTGAGTCTGTGGAAAAGGTATGATTTTAGTCAAAGTCATCTTGCTATGCCTTTGTAACTAGAAGTGTGAGCTTGACTCACATGCTCTGACTCTTTTTGTATCTCTTCATACACACATGATGACCCTCTGTGACCTCTCCTCCATCACTACGCCCCCAACTTCCCCAGTCTTGTACTGAGCAACATTCAACATAATAATAAACACAGATGGATATTATTAAATTGTGAAAATGCTCCCTATAGTTATGTTGCAACATTAGAAATTCTTTGTAAAAGAATTTTTTTTGTACTTAAGAGTAAATTAAGGATAGTTATACAGCTATTTATTTGCTAAAGACAACGATTCTTTAACAAAATAGCTTCAGTTTGAATCAACTTGCACTTTTCATTTTGTACTTGTAAAATTTGTATTTATCAGGCATTGTATATTCCTGTAAAAATCTCTTATTGTTAATTACAGAACACCAAAAATAAAATTTTGAACTTCTTAGCTCTCTATTTTCTTCTACTGAATTTGTTAGTATCTAACAAATTCACTGTCATCAATAGACTTGGTGTCTATCATTTGATATATTTTACAAGTTCATATATTTAAATATAATGACAGAATTTCCTTAAGAATCAAAGCTGTTCAGTATTTATATTGTTCTTTTTTAAGAACTCCTAACTTGTTCTATAAATAGTAAAGATAATGTTCTCTCTATTCTTTTATTCCATTGCAGTTTTTATCAGAATTTTACCCAAGAAGTAATCATTCTTCAACAATGAAATAAAAAGACATATAAAATAACCAGAATATTTTTTTTCTTAACTTAACAAATGGCAGAGTTTACAATCAGTGAATTTCTGTTAAGGCTAATATTGTAAAAGTTTTGCATCAGTTGCCTCTCAGCTTTTAGAAAGTTAGCCAAAAGACTGAACCTTAATGTTTTCACTTTGGAGTTTATAAATTGTTTTATTTTATACATTAGGAAATATTTGAGTGTCTACAAGCATCAGTAATGTGTACACATTATAAGTTTCTGGGCATACTGCATTACTTGAATATATATATATATATATATATATAAAGGAATACCATCTGTATATATATGAAGATAAATGTCACTTAACTGAAGTCATTTTTAGGCATGATTAATTACTATCATAGGCATCTTCCATATTTATCAACAGTTCTTAAGCCACTCTACAACTTGGGATACAGATCAAAAGAAATCCTGATAGATGCTAAGTTGCAGATGCGTTATAAGAGGTCTTCCAATCAAAGTCCATTGTGCTACGTCATTATGTGGAGTTGAAACACTTTTGATGCATGCCATGTCAAATTGTTCCAAAAAAAACTAACAATTTCATGTACATTTTGGACACTGATAACTGCAGAAAGCTACAGGCATCTTGAGAAGGAATTTTTGGCAATGGTTTTTGCAGTTTTTCAATTTCACTGGTATTTATAGTCAGAAGTTTATTATCACTATGGACCACAAACCACCCATAAAATTATTTGGACCCCCCCCCCCCAATAGACATACAAAACTTTGCAGTAACATATATTCATACAGAGTCTAATGTTGTCTGCATAGAACTATAAGCTCAAGCAAAATCACTTATGTAAATTTAATGAAAGTGCCAAGGGACTTTTGAGGTTACCAACCCCAGGCTTGATGAGTGAAAAACACAGTAGATATACAACCACAGAAGCATCAGAAAAGACAGCAAAGGATCTGATTTTTTGACTGCAGAATATCTTAGAATGTGAGTATAGTTGTAAATTACTGAACTATAAAAATAAGTACAGAGCTAGCAGTTGACAAGTGAGTTTGATGTGGGGGTTCTAAAGGGATGATTGCCTAGTCCTTGAGAAATAAATTCATGAAGGAATTGCATATGGTATGCAGTGGAATTGTTTGTATGAAAATGTTAGCAAGTGGTTATGTCAGTAAAAACTGAATTGTAATTATGCAGAAGGTGCCTAATGAATTTCAACCATCCAGTCAGCTGTCCCTCTTCACCCATGGGAGAAGAATACAAAACGTTTGCAAAGGTTATAAATAGACTATGCCAATCCAATCAGAAACAAATGATTCCTTTTAGTGTATGACATTTTTGACCAGTGGAAAGATGTATATGTATTAAATTCAACTGCCATTCAAACCACAATTTAAAGAAAAAATTCTGCTGACAGATAATCCAACTTGTTTTATTAATAATGAATTAGAAATTTTCTTAAATGCTATGGAATAATGCATATAACATTAGTACCTTATCCATCATCAAATGGCCCAGCAAAAAGAGCAGTTCAGATATTAAAATTAGAATTAGAGAAACTAAGAGAGGATAAGAAAAGTTTACCAATTGCTATTCTTGAATAGATGCCTCATCATGGTGTAATGGGAGTATTATGAGCAGAACTACTGATGAAAAATTGTACTCGAAGACCATTGGGAAACAATCCCAGAAAAGATGGGTTTCAAGGTTCTTGTATTTGAGGTCAGTGACTGTGATTGTGAGAGGGTATTGCAACAACATTTGTATAAAGGGTATCAACTGGATAAATACTTTATGGAAATACAGGATGAAAAGACATGTTGACCAGATGCTAGCAATACTACTGTAGTTTGTTAGTACCTGTTAGTAAGGAGGCAGAAATGGAAGTACCTGCTAGAGTGTCTGATTCAGAGGATTTTTGAGTCAAGCATCAGATAACAACGAAGTATATGTTGGACCCATAATAGGGGCCACTTTAAGTGATGTTATTCCATAGCACAATTCACTGGTATCTGGTATGCTAAAATCCATTCCTCAATCTCAGTTTCATCTTGTTGTTCAGGCGAAAATATTCAAGCAAATAAGAACTTGACAATACTACTCCCCTCAGCCTGAAGCATGGGTGCATGGATTTGTGTACTAATAGTGGAGTTGTTTTATTATGAGTCTTGCATGCATTTGCATATTTTGGAGTGATTGACTAACATCATTCAGACGCTTTCTTGTATCACCATAAAATATGCTTCTTTCCAGAATAAGTCTAACTTTTTCGTTTAGCCAAGCAGAATCATATTGGTCAATTGAATGATGCAAACAAGTGGTAACTGAACACGGAACAACTAGTATCTTAACCTTTGTTGTTGTTTTTTATCAATATTTTGACTAATAGATTCTATTAAAAAGATCAATGAACATACTGAGGTAAACATTGTGTTCAAGCAACAAAGATACATCTCGAAACTTCAGACATCACTGTATTTTAGTAACATTACAGTTGTCTTTTTGCTATTCACTTGATTGCAATTGTAAACATCTTGATCATTTGATTTGATAAGTTTTGTTATTTTTTTTATATAACTTCTGTTAAGATTAAAATAACCTCATATTTAGCTAATTCTTTCAAGTCTACCATAATCAAAATTATTTTTGCAGCTTTAAAGTGCCTTAATTTCAATTTTGACTCAATATGTATCAAATTTTATATCAAATTATTAAAGAAAGGTGTCTAGTACATGTAAAAATATTTCAGATTAGAATATTGGAGAAATGCTATTGTATAAATAACATCTTTCTTTTCTCTTGAAACTTTAAAGTTCTTTTTGCTCTGGGAATTCATATCTTGAAACCAACTTCTCTTGAGAATTTGTCAGAACAAAATTAGAAAGGACAAAAATAATTGATTTCACTTTGTATGATATCAATTTGTGCAGAAAGGAATTTTTTGCACATTGATTTTGTATATTCTAATCTGAGATCTCTGTCTCAAGGCATTTGAAGTGGTTATAGATTACCAAACACTATAAATATGCCAGATATGGCCCAGAATATTTTGTCAGCTCAAAGATCAGAGTGCTTTACCTAAAAGGATAGTTAAAGCATCTTCTTCAACCTTTCTCATTTTGTTCAATGTTCATTATTACTGTGTTTTCTAATATATAATGTGCACTAATATTTAATAGGCACCCATGTTTTGGCAAGGAATTTCTTGAGAAAGATATTAAGTTTAATTTGTATCACTCCACTCAGAAGAGTGTTACTTCACCAGACAGCTTCATTCTATTGCTCAAAATTAAAGCTAAGGAGTATTCAGGCCAGATATGTTCAAGCAAACAGGGACATGTGGTTACCACTCACCTCAGCCTGAAGACTACCCTAAACATTGACCTTTATAATTCAAATAGTGATTTTTTTTTCAGATATCTTTGTAAAGCAAAATTTTGTGTGTGTGTTATAATCTATCATCTTGTAACTTACAAAATATCAAGTTTATATTTTTCCCTTCTCAATCTTCCACTTTTGACCTTAAAACTTACTGATTGTAGTAGAAACCTAAAATCTCTTATATTTGAAAAGCTCTGGAAAGTTTGAAGTGACCCCGTCATTACTATCACACCCAGAACCACTGTGACATGGATTAACCTGTTAGGGTCCCATATTTTTGTTAAATAAATCTGAGATAATATTTAAAATGATTGATCTTTATTAGTTCTTAAAACATATGCAATTTAGTATGAAGTGTTTACCTGTTTAAAATACTTGCAAATTATTAAGATTGGAATACTTGAAACCATATAATTGTGTACAAATTCTTTGTATTAGATAGGATTAATTACTAGAAGGCATATAAAGTCTTGTAGATTATTAGTATTAGATAGGAATAGTTAATTGCAGATACATAATTGTTAGCAAACACTTCTGATTATTATCTTTAAGTAGGAATAGTTACTTGGAACCATATAACTATGCAAATTATTTGTATTCAAAATAATTACTTGAAACTATCTAATAACAAAAATAAATTGATTTCAGTAAGGGTTGACATGCTGTAAAAGCAACCAACCAAAATATTTCATTTACATCAAAAGAAACTTGTATTACAATTTCCTTTTGTTTCTTGCAGAAGATTAAATATTGATCTTCATTTAGGCCATTGAACAGATAGAATAAAAGAATCAACAAATTTTGAAAAATTTCTTGTTAGTAAACAATGAATTATTGAATTAATTATACAGATTTTTAGTTTTTCAGTAATGCTGAATATCATTTGATTGCAATTAGAAGTAATTCCTTTTTAAATATAGAAATGAAATTATTATTGACATCATTATAAAATTTATTATAAATCATTTGCCAGTTTTGATTTTCTCATTTTATAAAGCTATTTTGTCTTGTCAATAGCATAGTGGTGAGTGAGAGCTGTGCAAAAGTATAAAAAGCATGATACACTAGTCTTTATGGTGGTATAGATAAACATTAGGCCAGACTGTCCTGTCAATAAATGCTGTTATCTCCCAAAAACCTCCTACTCCAGCTATTTTCACTTGTATTGTCCTCCCACTACACCTCAGCAGGTGTTTCCACTTAATAAACTGATTTTTAAAAAATATCTTTTTGCCTATCTACCTTTTTCCAGTGACCCACAGCTGCTCCAAGGATTTTCCAAAATTGTATAACCTGCACATTTCCTATACTAAGGGATATAGCTAAAAAAAAAAAAAATGAAGCAATAAACTGATATCATAGTTATTTATGGTTTCATTTGTACATGGTTAGTGTGAGTTAATATAAATTCATTAATTTCCAAAATTGGGCTTATGATTTAGATTACTAAATTAATAACCTGAAGTCCAATTTTAATACTTTACATCTTTTGGCATTAAACACAACTTTGAAATGTTACTTAAAAGTTTAATCTATTATGTTTGATTTTAAACTTTTTGTATTTTTCTTTATTCCACAAATTTTCACACAAAGTAGTAACAACTTTAGAAACAAGAAAGCAAAGCATTCATGTGTAAATTTTGTGTTATATTTAAAAACTATTTTCTTTTCAAGTTTTTTTTTATCCTTTGTTTGTTGGTTCTCACATGCACTCATTGTGATCAAACTTGTTCAAACCTTTTGTATAACTCATTGAGTATTTAACTAAATAACCACAATTCTAAGTATAAATCTAAAGGAAGTAAGGGAAAATACACTTATTAATGATTTAAAAAAATGCTTTTCACTTACTGAAACTATTTTTAGCATTTACTATTTTGAAGATAGGTTATTGACAGATTATTAGGGTTTTATTTAGCATGAAAAACATTTCAAATTCAGTGCCAATCATGAAATCTATTTTAGTTTGATACTAACACAAATGCTACGACTTGTTGTTGATTGAAAGTCTACTTATAACAATAGTATGTGAATGGCTTCACACTTTATTGATATATGTAAATATCCACCGTAATTATGTATTACAATATGCCAATTGTTTCATTTGGCAAATTAACTATGTCTCTACTAAACTACTGTAAGGTTTACTATTGCTTTTCAGCCTCCAAATTGATAAAAATTTATATCAAGATCAACATAGAAAATTCTTGTCCTTATGTAACTTATTATTTTTATTTCTGTGTATTTAACAATTTTAGGATTTTACAAAACAATTGGTCTCCATGGCAACTGATTATTTAAGTTTTATTTAATTAAAGAACTTTTCAACAAATTATAAAAATACACTTTTCGTCTCTGTTTACTTTAAGTGCAACATTTGAATTAAAATGATCATTTTGGTTAATTTGTCTATAAATAAATTCATATTTGGTTCATATCATTTGCAAGAGTTATACAAAAATTGATTCCATTTTAATGTATGTAGTGCAGCATAAATTATTTTAAAAGAATCTTTATAACATTATAAAGACACGGGATTTTCATATTACATACAAATTAATTTTTGTAAATTGAATATTTTTTATGTACACCTAGGTGGAGATATTTATTTTCATGAATAGAAATAATGAACTATCAATGCAACTTTAACCTACAAGCTTCCTATGACTTCTTGTTAAAATGCCTTTATTTCACCTTTCATTGGTTGTATAATCCTTTACAATTTTAGCAGCATTTTTTATTGTGAAGCCTTTAAAAATATAGGTATGCAGCTTTTAAAGAACATTTAGATTTTATTTTTTTTATAATCATAAATTTTGAATAATTAGGAATAAGTTTTTTTTTTTTACTTGAGTATGCAATTCTTGTCTAATGCTTTTTATTGTATACTTGATTTAATTCAGGAATTTATTCTTATAATTTGGCAGCAATAATTGTTGTTTATAATAAACCAATATTTTTTTTTAAATATATAATTTTAATTATTTGGTATCAAAATCTAATCTAATTTTGCCCACCTCTGTGCTTACATTTGTCTATACAGATATGTATATACTGACTTACTGTATTAGCAAGGTAAGGTGTTAATCACATACAAGCACACAGTGATACATGCACCCCCATAAAATTACCCTAATATATACAGTGACATACAACAGATATGCTTACACAACTGTACATACTGTTATATATTTGAGCTCTTATAGAAATCTTTTTGTTTTTCTTGGGTTAAAAAGTAATGAAGAGAAAATGAATGACCCAAATCAGTGCCAAGAGAAAGAACACCTAACAAAAATCTGATCTTTGGCTATTCAGCATTCATGTCAAATGACATTAATTAGAGATCACAAGCAGAAAAAACAAATTTGAAGCATTGAAACAAGAGGAAGAAGCCATCCTCAGTTTGTATGTTAAACAACAAAATCATGCATCAAACATTTTCTAAGTAATTTTTACTAATTTTTAAAAAAATAAATGAATATAAATTTAATAGTCTACATTTGATTATTTTTTTAAGTTGTTTTGATTGAAAAATGTTTTCATATAAATTCAGTAGCTCTAATAAACAGAAGATAGCAAAAATGTCATTCTTGTGTTAAAAATACTTTACACTCTATTAAGAATAAGAAAAGTTATGTAACTTTAAAAAGGACACATTATACAAATAGTTTTTGACCTACAAAAATGATCTTGCATCTTTTTAAGGACTGATGACATTTTAAAAAAATTTCTTTTAAATATTGCTTTACATAAGTCATCATAACTTTTTTTTCTTTTTTTTTTGAGGTTTCTTTTGTAACTGTGCCAGTGCCTCAAAGAAAATATGTTATTTTAGATTTGTCAATCTTGGGATTTTAATGAGTGTTTTTTGTTACAATTTCAACCTGAAATATTAAAACTGAAAAGAAAATTAATATTTTTATTAGAAAATTTGCTATATTTTTAAAATCATTTATATTGATTGTCTTTAATATTGTTCATTGTGTTGTACTTAAACAATATATGGAGAAAAATGCAATTTTTTAATCATATCTGAATTTTTAATACATAAATTAAAATTTTATATTGTCATGCTTTTTATGACTTAAACAGTAAATGAGTTTTTATTTTCATTTTCAAAAGCAGATTTCAAAAAATGTTGTAAATTAATAAGAAAATATTTTGTAAGAGTTATTTTTAATTATTGCTGTAGGATGGGAAATCTTGTATAAATGCTCTCAAGTTTTTCATGGATGATTATAAAAATGAAATTCAAACCGTTGCAACGAAAATACACCTGCTTTGTTGATTGATTTTGTTTAATTAATGTGCAGTCACTGATGTCCATGTTTCATGGAAGGGTCCAAATAATTCTCTCTGAGTTCGTAGTGGGTGTGATGCACTTGAAATTAAAATTATTAAAAACATATGCTGTTTTCTTTCATAAAAGCATTACATACAAAGACATAATCACACACTTATCAATGAGAAATTTATATAGAAAAAATATTCATGAAAATTTCATTGGTATATGCTGATGCATATAACAATGAAATTTTCATGGATGTTTTTTGTTACAAATTTTTGATAGTTGTTTTTTTTTTGTTTTTTTTTTTCAAGATTCACATTGATAAGATATTTTATCCAACTGTTTAAAATCTTAGCTTCAAATTAAAGTTTAAAATGCAAATTGAATTTGAACTCAAAACAATTTTTGCATAACCTTTTTAGTTTAATTAATGTAGCTTCTTTCTTTCAAAAAATATTTTTTGCTTTAAAAAGCTAAATTTTACCCAAGTTGGATTATTATATATCTACATTTAGTTGAATTTGTCCTTTTAAAGAAAGACTGAATTTTCATGGCGATAATGAACAATTGCAGTTATATATGCAATAATAGAAAATGAAATTTTTTGTCATGGTTTAATATATTTACAGTGAATGAATTTTCTTATTTATACTGAGGAAAAAAGTCTCATATCTTTCAGCTTCATTCACTGAATTATACTTGCAAATACTCTTTTTACTTAAATAATCATGATTTTGTTCTCAAAATTTATAATGACACTGATAAAGATCCTTAAATGTTAATCTTTTATATGCTAATTTATATTTTAGTGCAAATTGTTTAGCCATGAACTTTAAAAGGGTTTGGTTGGTTATTTGCTATCAAAATGATAAAGCTGATTTTACACCATTTTGTTAAATACTTTTGAGTTGTTTAAATGTTGATTGTGTTAATGTTAATATTTGATTTGATTTTGTGCTTTTATCTAAAGGCTTGTAGTTTATCTTTGAATGCAAATTGTAATTTCTAAGTTTTTTCTAAGTAATTTCTTTGAATCATTTGAATAATCTGCTTTCCCAAGAAATTCCACCATTATACATATTCAACAAGAATGGTTTGAAATTCTCAATCCATTGCTTACCTTATTCACCTTTTGCCTTAGGTTTATTTCTAATCTTTGAGTCACCCCAAGAAAATAAACAGCAAAATATACATGTTTGTATGTGCCAAAGTTCTCATTACATGAGAGGAAAACGATTTTCTCCCTGCACAACCCTAAACTCTCAAACTTTTGGCTGCAATGCATTCAGTTGGCTGCTTGCTTGTGTCAGCTGTTGGCACTCAACCACAAAACACATTTCTTTCTTTTCTTTTCATATTTGTGCTAGTTTGTATGTGGAAAT
The DNA here is from genome assembly GCA_963585895.1 of Sepioteuthis lessoniana. Lineage (NCBI taxonomy): Eukaryota > Metazoa > Mollusca > Cephalopoda > Myopsida > Loliginidae > Sepioteuthis > Sepioteuthis lessoniana. The sequence continues at coordinate 22,179,328 of OY757925.1, read as the reverse complement.
ATATAACACGTTCTTTCTTTTTCCTTTTCTCCTCTCTCATTCAATTCTATCCACACTTCCTTGCCTCTTTCTCATTATTTCCCTTTTTTCAGCTTCTCCTATTTGTAATAAACAGATTATTCCATCCATTAATGATAACCCTAGAAACCTTGAAACATTTAAAATGTTCACTAGTTTCATTTTAAAGTTTTTTTAAGGACTAATGTGTTTTTGTTAATACACTTTTAAAATAAGTATATTTGAATGTTTACTTTTCTGTTTCTCTTATAACTTAGACCTAATTTTTTTTGTAAGCCATGTTTATGTTGCATTGTAGTGATTCTGTTCCAATTTGTTGGTTCATAATCAGGAAAAATTTTTTGCTGTTCCTCTTTTCTGTATTTCCGTTTTTCTACAAAAGTGGCACCTGATGATTATTCCTTTAGTTGTTGTTTCCTTCTAAAATTAATTTAAATGGATTAGAGTTGAAATTTCAATATCAGTTTTCAATTAAACTTTTTATCTTTATATTTTATTACCCCATCATTGTAATCACATCTAATATACACTATTATGAAGTTAGGCCATATGCAACATCTGGGTAAACATTAACCTAATAAGTACCTTAACTTCAACTTAACTTGGGAAATATTTTTTTGCCATTTTTTGTGTGAATGTTAGTCTTATATGCTATCAAATATGATCCATCGTTCTAACAAAGACTAAAGATATGATAAAGCATTACAAATCTTTCTACCAAAATGACTTGGAAGTCAGTGAAATGATCTTTATCACTTTCATCCAGATTTCATTCTCTATAAAAGTATTCTTCTTTATTTTTTTTTCTTTTATCTGATAAAGATCAGTTATATTGAACAGTTTTTCACAAACTTCACATTCTGCTGTTATTTGTATAATTTCAGGGAGAAATCCAAGCAGCTGGCTGAACAAAATGCTGCTGTGGCTTGTCTCTTAGCTCTTGGCATCCATGATGGCCGTAAAGAAGGAACCGGTGAAGAAGCAAAGGAGCTAGCCAAACAATGGCAACAAATATTGAACAATGACAAAGACCTTAAAAATAATCTTGGAATTAAACCACTTCCAACCAACTCAACTGATTTCGACAATAATAAATTGCAAATAAATGGAGAAATCAGTCAAGAAATAAAATGCAATGATAATAATTTCTCTCCAATAAAGTCCAATGAGGATTCATCAGAATCAAACCAAGAAAATAATGACCGAGCCATACAGAAAACTTTTGATAATGAAGATTCTTCTCCTATACAAACTGCTCTTAATAGATGACATAAATTTTGTTTTCTAGTTTTGTAACTTCACTTCTTAAGGAGAATAAAGCTTTTCACACACAGATGATTCCATTGGAAATTTGGGTGTTTAGTTCTTCTGTAATTTTTTTCAAATGGCATAAACAATGACTGTGAAACTAACAACAAAAATAATTTGTTTGAAACAGGATAAAAGTTATATGGTGTGTGTATATATATATATATATATATAGAGAGAGAGAGAGAGAGATAGATAAAGTTTTAAAAATGAAAGAGATGGTTATTTGATATATTTTTTTGATTATTCCTTTTCGTTGTATTTGACCAATATTCTTTTTTGGCACTCAGTGATTTTTAACAATTACTTTTTTTTTTCTTGGCTGCTGCTTTTTTATCATCTCAACTAAAATATCCAGTGGAAACACAGGACTGGGTGCTAAGGTTAATGTGACTATAAATTACATTGAAGAAACATTATCTCCTTTTGTCAACCTATCTTTAGAGAAATATTAATGAGTTCACAGAGCCATTATCAATTTTGCAAGTTGCTCTGCATTAACCCTTACATGGAAGGACATAAGAGCTATAATTAGTTTTCCTGAATTATGGTTTCCAAACTGTTTGAAGAATTACAGTAAGTACAGTTTATTTCATGTTACTTTCAATAATAGCTTCATCATAATTATTCTAACCTCCTCTCTCTTTTTTAGTTGAAAGAATAATGAAAAGGGAAAGATATATGTGAAAATATTCTTTTGGAAACCTCACTAAATTTGTCTTTTTTTTTTCAACTTTCTAACTTCGTGACTTAGAGAGACCAAAGATGTAATATAACAGTTGTCATATTAGTATGCATCTTTTTTTTAAAAATATGATCTATGCAAATTGGGCAGCTATTATGTGAATTTAATTTTCTCAATATTTGAATATATTCATATTTGGCTCCATGATGATTGACTCTGAGAGAATATTTCATATTCTTGTAGAACATATTCTTCATCTTAAGATTTGTTGTTGCTCTTTAAACTGTTATTTTTAACCTAATCGATTTGTACTGTTTATAGAGAAGGTTTAGAAAACGAGCAAATAATCAAAAGCATCAAGTCATCTCAAATAATATTCAAGTTTAGGGTCAGAAAAAATATCAAAAGTTTGTTTAATTAAGGTGTCTTTATTAGCATAAGTTACATTTTTTTTATAATTTCCTTTCAATGATTCACAAGCTTTATAATAATATTTTTACAGAAGTCTTTTGGTTTGAAAGGAAATGTAGAATGGGTAGTTTCCACCTCTTTATCTATTTTAAGAACTAGTCCATCAAGATTAAGAACTAGTCCATCAGGTTTTTTAAATTCTCAAATAGGTAGTAATCAGATAATGTAATATCCCAAGAATAAAGAGAGTGTAGGTTTTTTTTCCCAGCCAAGTTCTTCAATCTTTTTAGATGTGATCTTTACTGTATGGTGGTGTGCATGATGAAATACCACACCCATGCAATTTATCAAACTGGGTTTCTTTTCCTTTAAAGCAATGTTTAAATGTTCTAACAGTCAACAGTAGATATTTGATGTAATTTGGCTGGTAGTGACTCCAAATGAACCAACACAATCCTATCAAATGAGAATCATTGTGGGTTGTGCTTTAGCCTGTTGGCTTCCATTAAGCCAGTGTCTACATTACTTAATATTCTTGTAAAGTTCCTATTTTTCATCAGCAACTATTATACAGAGAAGTGCAAATGTCCACTCATACTTTTCTTTTGTCTGTTCAGAAAATCTATTTTCCAACTTAAAGTATCTTTCCCAATTGTTGCAGATGAGGATAAACTATTTTTTGACTTGAAATCAATGTTTAAACTAGTTCTTTAACCATAATAGTTCTATTTTTATTGAGTTCATGCAAAAATATGACAACCTATTTGTGTGAAAGCTGAAGCCATTTTTTTCTAACCCATTCAAACCATCTTTGATGATTTATTTCATTTAAATAAACCCATAAACTCCTTGATTATCCCAAGTTATTTTTGCAGTATTATTATTTTTTCTAAATTCATAGACAATTATGTTTTATATGCATCATAGACACCATCATATTAAGAAGGGTCAAATTAATAACTGCAAGGGTAGATGAGTAAGTTCTTAGCTTGATATACTTATCAGCTGAATTTTTATCTGAAGTTTTCATTGATCAAGCATTATGTTTGATCTAGGGAAAGTTTTGACAATGAAGGAAATTCATATTGAAAAATATTTGTTGCATAAAATAAATGTTTTTTGATCATTAGGTTATGTACATATTGACTTATCTAATTGAATTATACTGTGATTATGTAACATGTTTAAAACTATAGACTTATTATAACATGTATTATCATTTCATTTAGGTAATTTAGAATCGCAAAAATATTCAGTTCATTGCTACCAGTTTCTGGACATTATGGGAATCTCAGTTTACTTCGTGTTTTTTTTTCTTAAATGATGCTCTGCAATCAAATCAAGAATAGTAACTGAGGAAAAATAATATGGAAAATAGTCAATATACTCAAAATATCCAAATCAAGTATGGAAGATCATTTGGACCAGCTTTGACATGTGATTTTCATAAAAGCCTACTAGACTATATTTCTATGTGCAATTTGCTACTTAGCCATGATGAAAATGTTTCATTTTTAGCTACACATTGTAATAAGTGATGAAAAATGGATACTTTACAATCAACATAAAAGATCATGTGATATGAAATGACCCACAATTAATATTGCTAGTGTATATCTAAAATATGTGATGCTGTATATATGATGTAACTGGAAAGGAGACCATTACTATGAAATCATACTGAAGAATCAAATGATTGGTTCAAACGATGTTCTCAATGATAAAAAAAATGAAGGCAATAATCAATAAAATGTGTCCAAAATTAATGAAGAAAAAGTACAAAATATTTCATCAGGATGTTAGAACACATTGGGTCGGGGAGGATGATCAAGCAAACATTGAACTGACTGGGAGGTTTTCACTCATTCACCATACAAGTTCTTTAAGAATGGAATTTTGAATTTACCTGAAAGATGAAAGAAGATTGTATCAATAAAACTGTAAATTTGTTTAATAAAGTCAAAGTTTAGAATTAAATATTTGTCTTTATTAATCAACTGAATTAACTTTTTGGCCAAACTTTGTTTTTCATTCAGTTCATATTTGTTTTTGAAATTATTTTCAGTCAATATTAATAAACTATGATTTTTGTCTAGATTGAATATTTTATCTTATGTAAAATTGCAAAAAAAATCAAATTTGAATTAAGATAATTTGATAAATCGTTGAAGTTTTTCTCATCTTGAATTAATTGAAAATTTATCTAATCACGGAAAGGATTCACTTTTGAAATAATTAGAAAATAAGTTTGACTGTTTGACCTCTTTTTCTCACCCTCATCATCATTTCTATTAAATTTGCATCCCATGAACAAAAATAATCACAATGTCAAGTTGACTGTTTTCTGACAAAATGAAAATAAAAATTCAAACATTGCATGAAGTAGGTGGTACTCTTCTGAACCCAAACTACTAGAATCCAATTTGTAATAAATCTTTGTTTTTCTCTCTTTATTGATCTAAATTTCTTTTTTTTTATTTGGAGACATTTGGAATCTTAAAATTTATCCAATGTTTTTACAGAATATAAGTTTATATCATCTTTCAATTTCAGTCTATCCCACTGATAGAATGATAACAATCTTGCTACAAACAACAGTCAATGCAGATCACTCCATTTTACAAGGTCTGTTCCTTAGGCAAGACACCTTTCTACTTGTTTTCACATAGAGTGGTGGTGTACTGATTGATAATTCCAGAAGTTTCAACAACCAATGCTATGATAAACATATCTGTCAGAGATGAATATTTAACCAATTTCAATTACTTAGCATCTTAGATGGCCATTTCTATGTTCAGGATTCACCTGATGATGTCACTGCAAGTGAAATTACATATCAGTGACTTGTTGCTTTTTAATTGAAAAAAAAATGGGTGAGAAATGAATAATAATTCTTGATTAGCACAAACCTTTTTTCAGTAAAAGACAAACTCTACTGAGAGCAATTTTATGATTTTGTGTTTTGTATTCATTGACTCAAGTTGATAAATCCAATAGCAAATAGTTTCTTTTATTTTATTATATTGTATCACAAAAATTGATTAGTCTTTATTACCTATTAATTTATTTTAACACTTTTAGACAATACTTATAATCTTTGGATGGTCAAACAAATATTTAAGAAACATATGCATTATGTAAATATGAAAATTGTTTTTTAATGACAAATTTAGATTTCAGATTAAAATTTTTGACAAAACTAACTTCAGTTTGGTCTTTATAGTTGCAGTGATTCGAGAAGAGTAAGTGGCCATTTTCACTCTTTTCTTTTACCCATTTGTAAGTTTAAAAACTCAGTTATCTTTTCTGGTTTTCTTTACAATAATTGCTAAGTATGTACTTGACTATACTGTCTCTGTGATGTAAATTTTGGATACAAGCACCTTTTTACACTTGCCAACAGCAGTTCACGACTAGATTAGCCATTCTCTGCTACTTGGATATCAAGCTTATCAGAAATATCTTAGTCAGCATTAGAACCACGACACCTTATATCATTTTTGTTTTTAATCTTAAAGTAGATAGTCTCATTAGATCTCTAAGATACAGCTTGTCAAGATGTAGGTCATGACACACCCTTTGCTTAGCCGTGAAGCCTAACCAATATAAAATTTTATCATCACAAAAAAATTTTGTTTCTTGGTTTGATATCAGCAATTTTAAAAAAAATGAAATCAAGCAATTCTGGAGTAATTCAAATTTATTACAAAGAAACTAGTTCATAGAATTTTTCAGATAAACTCTTGGTATTTGTTACCCACACAATGTTTCAACTGGTATAATTTCTACTCTTCTTCAGGTTTAATATACATCTTCATAAGATTTTTTTTTCGTTAGAGTGAAAAGCACTAACGGTATCAAGCAATTGGTGTGTGTGTGTTTGTGTGTGTGAGAGGCTTGTTCCCAGAACTTTTCCCAAAATTCCTTTTCAAATTCCATGTTCTTTTGAGTAGCAGAAGCCACTATGAGCTGATCTGCTTCTTTAGAAAAGAATTGCCTTTCAAATAGCCTATCAACTAGGTATCATCACAATTGATCCAGTGATCCGGGATTAAATCCATAGCCTTTTACTTTCTTTTTTTAAGCTGCACAACAATTTTATTTTATTAACATTCAATGTTTTTTTTTTCTTAAAGTTAAAATTACCAATCTTCACATTATCTCCCTCTTAAGTATTCTTATCTTTACGACATCATTTACGAAATTATCTGAAAAACTTGATGCTACTTGATTCTCGTTTGTTAATGATTCATTTCTTAATGTTCATTTTGTTAAAAAAAATCCATCTCAAAACAAAAATTTTCGCTTTCGAAATATTACACGCAAGTCCGAAACTTGCAGGGGGGGGGCGCTCCATGTGATGTAGTGGCTAACGTGCTGGACTGCGACATCGTAGTAAGCGAATTCAATCTCCAGTCGCGTTATAACATTCACTTTTAGACGAATACTCTCGAGAAAGGAATGAATACCCTTATCCCTTCAGCTATGGATTAAATAGTACCACGACTGTTCTTATTGAAGGATGGATTTGGCATTAGATAACCTAAGAAGTTTGATATACCATTAAACAAGGAAACCGAAACGAAATTCCAAGCTTCTATGCCTTAAATCTACTATTACCCGGCCATGTTTTACCCTATCATCCGATTTCCTCCATCCTCACCTGACAAATTCAATCTCAATTTTACTGGAAATAAGTGAAGAATTCTTCTGAATCAGCACAAAACTTACAACATAACCTCCCCCCGCAAAAAAAAGAAACAATGCAGTGATTTGCACTGCCCAACTAATAAAATCACCGCGTTTTACTCAAATATTTTGGTAAAAAAAATTCAATATAAAATATTACAAACTATTCACTTCACCAATCACCACGTGTTGATTTTTCCTAATTTACAAAGTTTTACATTCAATTATTACATATCAGAAATCATCACGTTTCAATTTGTCTAACTTACACATTTTTTTATGTCCACCAAAAATAGTTCAGCTTCGCTCTTGCTTTTTTCTTTCAAAAAGTCTGCTAAAAAAGTTTATCTATTCGTCAGCCATTTTCTTCTGTTTTGTTCATTTTTTATGTACTGCCACTGTCTATTTATCTTCTTCTTCTTCTTCTTCTTCTTCTTCTTCTTCTTCTTCTTCTATGTTAAACTATTTCTCTTTTTAATGTGTTAATTTTTTTCTTTCTATGTTTCCACCAAGTTAATATTTTTTCGTGATTTCTGTTTTTCCTTCCTGTTTCCTCCATGATCCATTTCTCTTTCTTTCTTCGTTGTCAAATATGTAACTCTGCTTTTTTCCCCAATGAGTCCATAAGAAGAAGGCCCTGGTCACAGTAAGCAAATAAGAAAGAATGTTGCATAATGGGTTTCTCAAAAAATCCTTGAAAAAGGGTTTAGGAGACAGTGACATTCATTTGATCTTCATATCAGAAAAGAAGAGTCAGACACCTGGTTACAAAAAAAAAAGTTTTATTATCGGTTGTTCAAGAGACCTGTCCCATAAAAGAAAGATATGATGCGATTTCCAAGTCAATGATTAGTCCTTTAATAAATCGTTTAATGGGGGTAAGGACGATTTCGCTGACCCCCCATTATGGCTCTTAACTTTTCATTGTTCCGATAGCCAACTCCTTATTTTTTAAGTCTTCCCAAATTTCGAGTCTAATTGCCTCTAAACTCTAAAATGCGACTGACTTTCTTACTGTTACGTCCAACATAGCTGTGAGCTGAGGTCATTGATGAAAGGGAGCACCACATCACATTTTTCTCTTGTTAAATGTTGTACTTTATTATTTATTCTCAATTTGAAAGTAAACTGTCGTGAAAAGATTGTGTCTGAGAATAATTTTTGAGGTTAATTAAAATGTCACCCATGAAATTATTCTGAACTCGTGTCTACAAATAAAAATCAGGTTCAGTTCTCTCAAATCTTATGTGAACTTTCAAAATTTTCCCTAACATCATTCATAGTATGGAAATTGATTCATTTATTCGAGCTTCCAGATGTTTGAAGAAGAAAAATGAAAGAAATTTGGCTAAATGTGAGTGTTCAGAATTATCATCATCATCATCATCACAATTTGGATTATCACAAATGTTTTGATCAAACGTTGTTCCACATGGTGTTATATAGCCATAACCATAATGATATCGATAACAACGGTACTACAAATACATATTCATATACAGGCAAATACAAATGCAGGCGGACTCTGTTGTTCAGGTTCGAACGGTTTATTAATTTCTTGACACGAGGAGAGACACAATTCTTACTATGCTAACCATACTATCCGACCCCACGAACGCGCAGCGCATCTTGCGATGTTTAAGATCTCTGTCAGTAGAGATCCGAAAAACTTAACCACCGCCGCAACGGTAGAAAACTGAACTATCTGCCTTCATGGTCCAATGTCAACTTCCAACTCACTCTGTTTCAAAATCCTCAAATTCTTAGCCCATCTCTTCTGGACATGACGTCATTCACACTCCAGCCACATTTCCTGTCTAAGGTTTATTATGACAAATGGTGATTGTTATATCCTTTGCGCACGAGCGTAAAACTGTACCCAATGGCTGTGCACTTGAACTCTTAACCCGAATAGTTCAAATCCCAACCAAACTGAATGATAAAATATAATTAAAGAAAAATGATTAATATAAAAAAAATCATTCCTTAATTATATAACGATGGAATTAATTAATTTATTTGTTGTAAACTTGAATTTGTACAATTTTTTAAATGTTAAAATATCTTAAATAATTTATTTAAAAAAATACTTATTTAGTCAAAATTCCTGATTTTCATGTTTTCTTCTTGGAGGGTTTCGAGCTCAAATGGATTTGAAGCGGTAAGGAATGAATTTACACGTTTATCACTGGTCTTGTAAAATAATTAAGGGTTTTAATTTAATTATTTTAATAGTTAATTCTTTTTTTTTAGTTAAACTGTGAATTTAAAACTGCATTGCAAAATTTCATTTGTATCTAGGATTCAAAACTAGAATAGGCATTTGTTTATAAGTTAATTTTTAGAAATGTAAAACATAAAGTAATAAACGTTTATACTTGGAATAGAAAATATTCAAAGATAAACAATTGTTGAGAATCAGCTGATATTTTTAACTTAACGTGTCACTTTAGGAAGATGGATTACGTAATTAAAAATTTTATGAATATATATATATAGATAGATATATAAGGAAGTATTCTAAGAGAAGGAGGTGGACACGAAGGTGAACGACAAAGCAGTCACACGGAACAATCATGCACGCACAAAACAGCCGCTGAGCAGAAAATGAACAAAAGTCGTCTGTCCCTTTCTTTCGTCTCTCGCCTGTACACTATCTGTCTCTCTCTTACCGGCACAAGTTTCTTTCTCTTTATTTGTATTTTGAGTTGACTGCTAGAAACGAATTCCGCCAACAAATAAATTTTGTACATACAAAACGCTTCTTTTTGTCAGGGAGGTTACTACAGGCAGGCTGATTGTTTAAGGAGTATTAGTACAACCACTGAAGTGCTGCTGTAACGCTAAAATCTTATTAATGAATAAAAATGAGGATTTCGGTTTCAAATTCTGCTCTGAAGATTTCACTTTCAAGAACCAGGAGTGAATCAAACAAACTATGAATCATTGATCTGGACGCAGTCGGAGAAATAATCCAAAAATAACAAAAAGTGCAATCAACTTCATTTAATTAGTTGGAATCATTTCAAATAAATTCGTGATTAACAGAAAAATAAAGGATGAAATAATAACGAATTTCATGTGAATTGAAAGAGAAATGTAAATGAATCAGCTTTTTCTTCTTTTTTAAAAATTTGTGATGAAATAATAGAAAAGCTTTGTATAATAGCTGGATACATAGAAATAGCAATTCTATTGTCATGAAATGTTTGTGAAACAAAATTCTCAATATATCAATATTTTAAGAACTCAAACAGTACATATGAATATGCTGACCAAATTAAACTATTTCTAAAACTCACACAGTAACCAATTTGATGAAATGGTGCTTACCTCATGGCGTATAAAACAATTTTAAATGAAACTATGTTGCGTCCTATCTATCTCCTTCAAAAATCATTTTTTTTATCATCATCAGCTAAACAAAGATCTTATAGGATACACATTTCTTTAGTTTTAGATAAATCAACTCAGAACACATAGATAGGAATATTCCAGAAAAAAGAGGATCAAAATCTCACTTAAATAGAATTTATGCTCTTATATTTTTAAACCAATCAGCGAAGGACACATAGAATAGAATATTATAGAAAAAGCGGATCAAAAAACCAACTTGTAGAAAAATTGGTCACAGAAACAAAAATAGTTAAGTTCCAAAATAAATAAGTAATTTCTGTGAATTTGGTTGGTTAAGACAGGTCACGGGTTACGTTTTCACCGACGTCCGTGCATTTGAACTTTATTTGACCTGTAATGAATTTGAAATATTTTACTTTGATCCACTTTTATTTTACCCAAAAGTATAAATAGCGAAGTTTTTTAGTAAAAAGCAGAGAGACCGACAGATCCACCGACAAGCATACCGGCACGATAGATTGACGCCAGAGGACCTGCTAATGTACACGACGGTTAGGAGAGTGGCCAAAAAAACTCATAAATACCGGGACACTCGCATATACACACACACACATACACACACACACACACTTGTATGTAAGTACAAGCCTATCTTCTCCTTTTAATTCGGTCATACTCACACATATACACATTCAATTTGACTGAGAACATTCGTGTTTTACACACACACACACACACATGAACACCTTTTGTATAATCATTGCCATTGTCGAGTTGATAAAATATAAAGTTGTTTTTCTTTAAGGTTCTTGTTTTTTGTCAATTTTCTCGTGTCTACGTTGCTGGTACAATTTGTATTGTTCTATTGTGGAACTAACACCCGAAGTTTTACTTTTCGCAGAACCTCGGAAATTACTTTTACTCCACAACCTCTTCAGTCAAAATGAAATTGAAGAAACCTAAATGAACAATTTTTACTGCTAAATACATATCAAGAGATCAAGAATTGTGTTACGTTTTTAACGTACAACAAATATGAATAAATTAATGGAAGACGAACTTATCAGTAGAACAAATTATGGTTTTATCTAATACAAGGCAGAGCTAAAGCTTCTATTAAAACTGTCACTTAAAACGGTGTGGGACCAGATAAATTATTCCTGCAAATGTGTGATGGCCGACCCTTTCTTGTCTCTTGCCTTCATGTTCCCACAATGCACCTCTGTCTTAAACTGGAGGTCACTACTTGACACTACTGTTCAAGGGGAACAACCTTGGATATTCTTTCTGTGTGAATCCTAACATCTCCTCGTTCAAGCATTCAACTGTACCGAGCGCGCTGGGGTTAACCCAGAGGTGTCTCTAGTGCGATTGTGCTTTGGTCAGTCATTCATTACTATCATGTGTATTTTTATACACAGGAGGTTACTAGGGTGATAGTTCGAGCGTGTCTTAGACGAAGTAATTTTTTTTATTTTGTGGCTGGTGGCTGATGCATAGTTCTGCTGTTAGGTCTGTCAAACACTGGTGTGCTAGTTGAGAATGTTTTAACTTTATTTTAGCTTTTCTTTTTCCTTTGTTGCAAGAAGACCACTTTGTTATGGAACTTTCGTCTCATGAGTGCTTCTGCTGGTGACAGGCCATTCTTTATTGCCACATATGGCGTTAATCTTAAGGAGGGACGCATGCAGTATCTCCTCCGTTGTTCCTTCCCCCCTACTTTGAGCAGAGAACGTTTAAATGAATCCACAAAACGTTGTCTTTGACCCATGGAGTGTGGATGATAGGGCGGTGATCGGGTGTATGTGAACTTGAACTGCAGAAGTTATAGAATTACTCAGACGTGAACCGTGTTCCATTGTCAGAAACTAATGTTAAAAAGTTGACTAAATAGTTATTTAAGTACAGTACTGGTCGAACAAGTGTCCGTATGTTACATCGGATAGATTTCTAGACATGTGAAATGGACATTTACAACCACAAGAAAGCTTAGGTCATTAATAGGACCATCAAAATTCACATGTACACGCGGCTATGGTTACACAGATTACGCCAGTGAGAGTCAATTATCCAAAGACGATTGTTCTGTGCTTCCATGCAAGGATTGCAATTTTTGACAGTCTTTTCGATGACTGTGTCCATGTTAGGTCAGTACACCTCACTGCAGGCTATGGCTTTCATCCGATGAACACCCGGATGTCTTGAATGTAGTTTAAGGATAGCTTTTGTCAGCTTAGTGGTAATCACGACACGATCTGCAAACATCAGACAATTATCAACGATAGTCAATGCGCCATTTGAACTGTTAGCGGTCTCGTTAGGTCAGGAGGCCATAGATTTCGGAGAAATCTTGGACACTATCCCCGAAAGTACTCAGCGCTACATGCTGTGTAGGTGTTAGTAAAGGCTGGCCCATAGTGTCTGTGAAATGAGGGTTATGTCTGAGGCAGTGCTAATTTGTAAACGAACAGAATAGCCATTCAGTTTTTCTTCCACATATTTTGGATAGAATTCTTGAGTAGATATCAGCCTCTGCTCCCGAGCCACCTGCAAAGATTAAACATGAAAACTGTGCGTCTGTGATGGAGGTGATTTTAAATCGCTCACATTCTTTGTTAATGACACCTGTGTAAATTGTGAAATCGACTAAATCATATTTTGTGATATTCAGACAGTTGAAAGACATTGAAAAGTGAAATTTGCTCATTTGTAGTAAAATCTGCACTGTTTCACCTAAATTATTGTCATGTGGATGTTTCGATAAAATGTAGTTGACGGGTTCTGACATTCCTAGTTCCAATAGAAGAATGACATTCCTGTCGTCCGCTTATTTAAATTTCACGCTGAAAAGGTCCTCGAATCGTACAGAAAGTCGATTTAGCAACCAAGTCTTTGTGAAACTATGTAACTGAACGTACCACGGTGACAGTGCGGTGCAATGTGTCTGAGTGTAAGTGTATATGTGTCTATGTAAGAGTAGGCATATGAGTGGGCGTATGTGTAGAGTTGAACATATCAGTACGGGTGTGTAAGTATCTATATATGGGTTGGTATATCTATGCAGAGGTGTGTGTGTGTGCATTTGGGTGTGTGTATGTGGATCTTTGTGTGTGTTCGTGGATGGGTGACCAAGGAGGGGATCTTATCTCCGGCATCTTTGAAGCAGCGTCTGAGTGTCCAGAAAACCTTTCTTTGTCAACTTTGGCGCGAAGGTCACACAAAGAGCTGTCCCCGCGAAAACCTGCGAGACCGGAAGAGAAGGATGAATAGAGTTAGTCAATTAGGGGTGAGACCCCGAAGCAGTCAGTCCGGAGCAGAGAAGCGGTCAGTCCGGAGCAGAGAAGCGGTCAGTCCGGAGCAGAGGGTCAGTTAGTTGGGAGTAAGACTTCGGTGCATGGAGTCAAGACATGGAGCAATGAAGACGATGGCAGATGAGTCAGCATTTTTGGTAGCTGTGTAGGACTTTCGCAGAGTTCTCGCGATGGTCATGAACATAAATACATACTAGAATGGTTAAAAGTACCAGACTTCACCTCTTGAGTTTTGCAGTTCTAAATCCGTGTTTGTCTGTTTCTTCCTTCTACCCTCTATTTGTTTTGTTTTTTTGTACACCCTGGGAAATGCCCACTCGGCCGGGTAGGAGAATGAAATACGGTGTCCACACCTCTAGACGAACGGCCAAACCAACCAAAAACCAGCCGTTTGTGGGTATTGTTTCATATGTGTGTGTGTGTGTACCCGTGGACTTGGGTGTTTATGTGTATATATCTGTTTGGAGTTGGACATACCTATGTGGGTATGTGTGTGGATGTATGCATTTCTGTGTATGGATGTATGAGCGTGGTTATATCGGGAGAATGAACGAGCCGGTCGAAAGTTCAGAAAACTCTCGATAAAAAAGATTCGTTTTTGTCTTTTGTCAGACTCAACCTTTTGGTTCTAACCGCTGGATAAGAGATTAACCAGTTTAAGGATCTAAATATGAGTGGTCTGTGATCCTGGAGTGGGTAGGTGCAAACACCCTATATATACAGTGTATGACCGACCAGAGTTAGTTGTGGGTAAATAGCAATTCAGAACAGTTGGAAATAGACACACGCTAAAGGACGAGGGGTGTTCCGTTCGTACACTGTAGCAGAATAGAGTTAACAGCAGAATCGGAGAATGGTGCTGAGGTCCATATTCTAAGAGCAGCACTCGATGCTGTTTGCTGAGCGTCTCACTCATCCCCTCTGTTAAACGAATTGGTCTTGAAACTTTGTCTTTGTTGTTTTTTTCCTTGTGGACCTGACTCATGGCTTGTGCAGCTTAGTAAAAAAGAGAACGTCGAGTCGACAGCATTGTGCAGACAAAGTCGCATAGGTTGCCGGCAGTTGTCGCATACTGGCGTCGTGATCAACGATCAACTCTGGAAAACAATTACGTCATACCACCACTTCTACTGACCGGGATAATTTTGTTTTCGAAAGCGATGGTAGTGGTACCATTTTCTCCGAAAATAATTCCATCAAACGCATTTGTTGTTGTTGCAAAAGTTACTGTATCATCAAATCCATCCTTGTAAATTTTGTGTGTGTCTATGTGTGAGTGTCTCTTTTCGGCGTTTAAAAACGTACCTCATCATCAAATTGTTACGTTTTTAATGTACAACATATATAAAAATGGAAGACATTTTCAGTAGAATAAACAACTGTTTCATTTGATGCAAGGCAAAACTAATTGTGCGGGACTATTGGAAATTATTTACGGAGTCTCCTCGTGATTTGCTGAAAAACAACCAATCACAGGCCGCTATTAGCACATCAGCCGTACGACTACGTACGCGTGTTCTTCAAAATAACATCCCCTTTTTCCCTTTTGACACCAACGATGTAACACGGAATCTTAACTGCTGACGAAACAGGCTACGAGTCCATGTGGCGCTACATACGAGGACGGTCATCCCATGAGAGACTCTACGCACGTGGGGACCCAAAATTTGAGATTAGATGGGAAAACCATATTAGATTTGAGAATAAATCTCAAATTGAAACAGAGCCTAACAGACATTTTACTTACTTCAATCAAACGTAAAGAGTTATTACTTAATCTGTGGATTCAGGCTGAGGTCAGGGCAAG
Organism: Sepioteuthis lessoniana; assembly: GCA_963585895.1. Taxonomy (NCBI): domain Eukaryota; kingdom Metazoa; phylum Mollusca; class Cephalopoda; order Myopsida; family Loliginidae; genus Sepioteuthis; species Sepioteuthis lessoniana. Next base: position 22,163,742 of record OY757925.1, on the reverse strand, counting down.
CTGTGTTACCGTTTTTTTTTATCTGACTCCATTCTGAGGTTATTCTATTTTTACCCCACGTTGTTTTGTTGGTGTAACTCCTTGAACAAGAAGGTCCAAAAAGAATTATACGAAAGAAGACAGCAACAGATAGGAGACAAAGACGTGTTTATTTTTATTTTTATTTTATTTCCTGGGTTCAGCAACCATTCAATGGGTGAGGTAATTTTCCCTGAATACAATTCAAATGGTTGAATCTCCCAGTCAAGGTGTTTAAAAATACGTTAATCATTTCTTGGTATATTTGTGTCCTCATTTGGTGTTTTAAAGCTTTAACAACGTGTTAGTCGTTTTGGGGAGTTTGTCCAAGTCCAGGGTTTTAGTTCGTAGTTCGATAGGCCCATTTCGTAGCTTTTATATTTTGGCATACTGTTATCTGAGACGGCTGGTACTAGTGAAAGGACTAGCCAACGCGTCGTCCAAAGACGAACGCGTGGTGTCCCCACTAGTTAGCAAGGTGTTCTCACTCCGCTGGTCACTGCTGAAATAGAATGAGCTTCCTCCTTTTGTCGGGAGGTCCCCTTTTCTTTATGCATGTGTCACCCCCTTTTCCTGTCAGAGGCTACTGGGAGTTTCTGCATAGTTTAATAATTATATCTTCAGGATAATCATTATCATTGAAAATAGTTTTAATAAAATCAAGTTTAGGTGTAAATTTAGTTTTCGAGCAGATCATGAGGGCACAATGGACTAAAGTGTTAATAAGGTCAATTTTTTGCTTTTTGGGACAAAAGAAATCCCAGCATTTGTAAAGGCCTGTAAAGGTAAGATAGCAATAGACTCGACTAACGGAACGTTTGTATATAACCTCGAGATGTCGAATGAGCAGAGGAAAGAATTGAGAGGTGTGATGGAGTTTTTAATTAATTTAATAGAGGTAAATGAGTACTCGACGCATTGACGAGAATACAGTTTTAGTACAGGTTCATTTAGCTAAGTGCAGAACCGACCATAAATAGGATGGATCTAAGGGAGACATTGTGTTTATGTATTTTAAGTAGATCATATAGCCACGTTCTCTGGGGTCCGATAGGACAGATTTTTCATCAATACTTTTAAGTATAAATTCTTCTTTATAAAAATGAGCAGTTTACGCTTGTGGTCCTAAGCTAGTCACAGTACTTGATTGTGGCTTAAGTTCTGTGACTACCTCATGCGTTTCCAACCAGTTGGTTTATCAACTCCCTCTGTGCCCACTTTGTGTTTGAAAGATCCACAAATGAGAGATGACACAATCTATCCGGAACTTCTTCTGACGGCCGGGGTGGTTCGTAGGAACAAGTTGCCTCGTGTTGGCAACTCAACCACAAGAAAAAATAAACTCTCTGTTAACAACAATTTATCAAAACACAATAGTTTAACAATTATATATACAATATATATATAGAGAGAAATTGTCGCGTTTTGTTGTATTTGAGAGACAGAAAAATGTGATGTCTTTCTATCTAATTCAATTTTTCGGAGAGTGAAGCTTTTGCTGGAGAGGCTTTAGTTCTTGGAGAGATTTCTTTTCTTACATTCCCGACTGGCTAACCAATTATAACCAATCACAGATAATTTCGTATTCTTTAACAACTTTTTGATTGGTCAGCTAATCAAATGCGCTGATCTACGTCTGTGAGAAGAGTATCCCTTCCATGTATCATATTTTAATTGGTCATCCAATCAAACCACAAAATAGGGGGTTGATTAATTAAAGGACCCAACCCACGTCTTGTGGGGGAGCATCTCTTTTCACATTAACCAAAACAAAAATCAAACATCTGATAAATCAATCCAAAGATTTGATCTTTTACCCCAAAACTGGGCAAAAGATATTATGATTTAAAATTGGTAATGCACCGACATGACCCCAAATTTGCTTACTTTTTGTTTTGAAAATTTGAAAGTTTGTTTACAACTAGTCCCTCACTGACCTTTTACATTGACTTTTGAATTTCTTTCAAAGTCAATAAGTCTGTTTTATATTTTAATAAAAGGAAAATTATATTTTCTTAAATAAAAAAAACATGCATCATATTCTACATAAGTTTTTAGCACCAGTGAATACCTCATATTGTCATACGCTCGATGAAGAGTTTTTGCAAGGCAGTTTTATCAAATTTTTGACACTTCCTAAAGTAACGAATTTACTAGTACCATTGAGGATGTCAGCCATTTTGTTGATGTAATCATTCTTATTTAAAATTGCCACTCCAGCACCTTTCTTCAGGTTTGGAAATAATAATGGAGTTGTTCTGACTGAGTATCTTAATGGCGGTAAAATGCTGACGGTGTGAGTAGGGGTGTCCTATTTATCAACATCAGAACCACAGTATATGTGGAAAAGGTTAGAAAAGCGGCTTTCAAGAACAAGTTCTTCAGAAGATTTGAGTGTTTAGCGAGGTAAGTAAACAACATCTTGAACTGAGAAAATACCATTTCTCTATTAATTTTGGAAAGTGGAACTCAGTATTCAAGTCCGTGTTTAAGAAAGAATTCTTCAGTATCAGTCAGTGAGTGACTAGATAAATTGTTTATATGTATATTAGAAACTGAAGATTAGGGCGTTTGTGTGTGGCCTTTCCTCTCCAGTTCTTGGGTTGCATTCGGTAGGCCGTCTTACCTCTGGGCGGTTCTGCCGAGTGTGCCTCGGCACTGGAGATTTCCTCCGGCCTCAGGGGGCCATCCTCCCAGGCTTATACCCCCTTCGGGGGGTTATTACCTGGCGTCTGAGGCGCCCCAAAAAGGGGAATGCCGATGGGGCCGAAGGTATTTTTGGCCTTGCTGGACGCGTGTGGGCTTCGGCCCTGCGTCCGGGACCACCTTAAAAACGGCCTTGTGCCATATTCGTGCGTTGGTGGGACGCAACGATAAATACCAGAAACGGAAGATTGTGAGCCATAACACTTATTAATCAGACGGGTAAGTGTGTCATTATGTCTAGGGTTGATGTTTTCACTTTTACAATGTAACGCGGTAATTGCACAACCGGATAATATCGAAGGACAAAAATTCACGATTGAAAGATTGATTTGATTCGGGACCTCGTTGTACGAAAAGTGATAAATTTTGGAATTTTCTTAAATTATGAAACAGTCCAAAGAATCAGAATGGACAAATTTAATGTTGAGAATCCTGACTATTTCTGCCATCAGATATGAAGAAATATATACAAGCAAATTATATTTCAAATACAAATACAGTATTTGGACAAGAACAGTATTTATGCTAATGTTTATATGTTAATATTTAACCGCCAAGTTGTGATCCTCTTATGAAATTTCTGAATGCTGGTAAACTGTTTTAAACAGTTGTGCAAATCAGTATTTCCTTTAGTATTTTATCTTTAATAAAATATTTTATGTTTTTATTTACCTTGTAGTCTTTTACGACGATTTTAACCCTTTTGATAGTAGACTCACCGCTAGTAGAGATATTTAAAACATGTCTGACTGAATACTACTGAAAAACAGATTTTTTTCCTTTTTCCTATTCAATATTGAAACTACAAAACTATTATTTCTTTTCAAAAATCTGAATATTTAACCTCAATTTTCATGTGAATTCAAGACAATATAAGAAAATAAAAAGCAAGGGAAATTCAGTGATTATTTCTGTTCTCTTTGTACAAAAAGAACCAGTATCTTTAATAAATATATTTTTAACAATTATCACGTTATTTCAGAACAAACAAGCTATACATTTTTTCCTGTCTTCACATCAGATTTTGAATTTTCTAAAACTCTTACGTGTGACTATAAAGATAAGTGAAATTGATATCTAGACGATAAACATATGTCATTTACTCCGTCACCCATGATAATCTGTTTAGCAATTATTTAGAAGATTCAAGTTCAAATCAGATAAATTTTATTCAAAATAGATTTACAGGATTTACACTCCTATATTTTAAAATGACCGTTATGCCACTGTTCCCGAAACTAAGATGGCGGACGTCGGTAAACTAATCAGTCTCGGAAACCTATTGGCCAGGAAAACCACGATGTTAGTGCTCACAGCTACGTCCGCAACTTCAATTTTGTCCCGCATTTTTGGAGCCTACGGCATGACAAAGATTGTCTATAAATACTTTCATCTTCCAACACTCATCCTCTTTCCATTGTGACTTCCAGAGAGAACACTCTCTCCATTTCGACAAACATAGTCAACACACTCTTCCTCTTTTTTACATTTGACTTCCAGCAGTCAACCGCCACGAAAATGTATACGCTCTGCAACCATTCTTTTCCTTGTTATACTTTTTCGGTGAGACTTTTTCCAGCCTCGAACACAGAAATTTCGTCAAACCACAGAAAGAAACAACCAACATGGGAGAAGACACGTTCCTCCTAACATACATTATGAGAATTCTGTAGAAATACTTAGTCAACATGAATTTTAATCTAAAGGACACTTTTATCATATAGCCCCTTTTTCATAGTATTCGTGTTAGTTACACACATACATACAGAGGAATATTTTAACGGACAATAGTAGAACACTCATAATGTTTTGAAATATTTCATTTAATATACTTGTTGATTTATCAATTTAATTTTGTTTGTACTGCTTTGTTTTAAATGTATTTTTTGTCTGCGTCATATCACATTTTTACTTCAAATGCCCTTTTTCAAATATAAAACCAATATAAATTCTGGGGCACCAAACATATTCACTAAACACCAAACAACGTGTCATCCCTACAGATTCACAGATCAAACTACTTTCTCACTGGGGTGAATTAATTAGAATTTTTCAAAGTAAAAAAGTCTAAAATGTTGCAAGGTGAGGCAAGGTATGAACAAGGAAAGCATGAAGAATGATTCAATTGTGTCAGGCAATAAATGCTCCAGTCATAAAGGACAAGGATTTAAAACAAACTTTTGCACTCAAGCAAAACTCTCATCAAGCCCCATTTTTGGAAATAAGAAAGAAACTGTTACAAGTTTTGGCTAAGAAAAATGACCTTTCACCAATGATAAGGTTATAAAGAATTTAGTATTTTAGACAGTTCAGAAAAATTAAAACTTATTGGTCGCATCTAAATGTAAAATAATTTCTTTTAAATTTGAATTATTCGTTAATTGAAAAAATGGAAAGAGAAATTTCTTATTGGAATATATCAAAAAGTCCACTTAGCAAATTTTATTGAAAATACATTTTGGGGCATTTTGTATTAAAGATATTCATACCATATAGATATGGCAGATTTTATAAGTTTACATGTAAATCAACTGTTCTAACTACTTTAGATCAATTTTTGAATCTTAACAGTCAAAATCTTGACTCAAACACCAAACTTAGAGAAAAAAGTGGAACTACTTGACCTACTTGGGCTGGTCCATTGGCATAATGATTAGAGTGTTTGCCAATGACCCGGGAGACCAGGGTTTCAATCCCAGGTCGAGTCATACCAAAGGCTCAAAAAATGGTACTTGATGCCTCCTTGCTTAACATTCAGCATTACAAGGTAAAGATCAAGGGTAAGTGAAAAGAATAGCGCTCTCTTCAGCACTTCGGTGTAGTAGCGATTGAAAAGCAAGCCTTCCAGTCGCCCTCAGCTACGGTCTGTCAACTTAGTAACTTATATATATATATATATATATATATATGTGTGTGTGTATGTGTGTGTATGTGTGTGTGTAAATGTTGTTTGCAAAGTAACGTCTGAATATAAAATAAACTTTTATTCCTAAATCAATAAACTTAGATGGTGTTTTAATCAGTCAATATATGATCCCTGAACATCTATACGTATCTATCATTGATTAACAAAGTTATTTATGCCTATATGATATAACTGTAAATGCCAAGAAATCTTTAAATGCATTTTCTTTTTCGACTTTGGAATGGAATGTTTTTTGGCATAAACAAGTGTCCAGATGCTTGAAAAAAAAAAAGGTAGTCAATGGGAGAGAGATCAAGAGAATATGGTGAATGGGACAAAGTCTTATGTCCGAAGTCAGTGAACGTTTGTAGTGTCATCCGGCCGAGAATTGTCATGAAAGAACCTCGTCGATTAATCTCGTCGATTAACCAGTGCCACTCACATTTTGCTTAAATGAATATGTATTTCACCCAGTTGCTGGCTGTAAACTTCTGCAGTGATTCTCTGCTTAGATTACAGAAAGCTATAATGGACAATGCCAATGGCAGACCACCAGACAGTCACCATAATCTTCTGTTCATGCAATTTTGGTTTTAGAAAGTGTTTGGGTGCTTTGTCATGATCAAGCCAATGAACTCATCATTTATGATTGTCAGAAAGGATATATTGTTTATCACTATTTGATCAAAAATGTATTATTTATATTTTGCAGAAACCTCATCAAACATACTTCAAAATATCTTCACTGAGTTCACGTGGAACCTATTCTTTGAGTTGTTTATCTTGCCAATTTTCTTGAGATAATCGAATATTGTTAAAATGCTGACGCTCATTGCCTAAGACATATCTCTGACACACTGATGTGGGATTTGTTCAACAAGTGTTTTCAGATGCTGGTAGTCAATTGTTGGCGGATGTCCTCTATCCACTAAGGAAGATCTGAAACTAGCACTGTATTAATCACATGGATCATTCACCCCTTGCTCAGTTGATACTGGGAACTGTTCAAGAGGCATTATGACTAAGTTTGAATTCATGTATATTCTTTTTTATGCTCAAAATAAAATCTTGAAAGAAATGATAGAAATTTAAAAAAGACGGCACTTTAATCATAAGGAATGTGAATTTTTTTATTTGACTATTTATCAAAATGATATGCTACAACAGAATTTAAACAGTTCATACAAAAATCAGGCAGTATTTTCTGAACAACCTAGTATATATATATATATATATATTTAGAGAGAGAGAGAGAGAGAGAGAAAGAGAAAGAGAGATTAATTGAAAATAAAATAAAAAATAAAATAAATGCAAAAATGTAGCAGTTTCTCGGAAGCCCTCTAACAGGAAGCAAGAACGGCGCATGCCTAAAGAAAGGGGCTTCTGGGTACTCAAGAGAAATTATGAAGCTCTAGCAGGTACCTCTGCTATCGAAAGGATCCCTTTTTTTCTTGGCTGCTAGCAGTGATCGCATGTGCTAATTGGGTCCCTGTGCCTGGCAGCCGTGTCTGCTGCTAGCAAGCTGCTTCTGCTTCTCACTGAAAACACTCATTGGATAAACGACGAACGTAAGACTTATAATGTCCAGAAAATGATTATAATATATTTCAACACCTTTTCCGGGACACATGACTACTTCTATTGGTCCAGAAAAAAGTTCCATGTCACAGAATAGTCGTGAACCTCAAAATAAAGTTTTGAGTATAAAAGGTATCTTCGTCTCTTTTCTTTAAATTCTTGCAGCCTTCCACGGACAAGAAGACAAGTTAATGGGGTAAGAAGAAGAACAAAGGAATCAGACACTAAAAACTGCAAAGTCCTCTCCATAGAACCCAGCAATTAACCAACACAGACGACTAACAACAACCCATGAATCACCCAATAAATAACCAACAAATCTTTCCAGCCCTATATATACATATATATATTTTGTCCAGGGTGTAAAGAATTCAATATAGCAATTATCAACTTCATGAACTTAATACTTTGAAAATAATTACTTTAGAGAAAATATAAAAATAATCATAACATACAAAATATGCAAAAACTAAAACTTTGATTAATTCAAAGTTTTAGTTTTTGCATATTTTGAAAAAAGAAATCAACAGAGTAAATAGTTGTGTGTCAAACTATTTATATAAAATATATTTAGCAACATTTGTTTTTTTCAAAGAGATTTACACTTCACCACAAAAGAAAATTGAACAAAGTGGACCAAATAGGATTAGACAGCATGAGATTGTCAATGACACAAATGTCTACTGGTATATATTGATTTATTTCTGTACCACTCTCACAATAGACTATCTTATTACCTACTTATTACTGGCACATTTATTTACATATCTATTTATCTTTCCCTGCCTACTTAATTTAGTTATCATTCTTTTATTCTGGTTTATATATTCTTTCTTTCTTTCTTTCTTTCTTTGTCAATCATTTTAAAATCAGCTGATTTATTTATCTCTTTAAAAAGTATGTTTGTCTATTAGCATTTATCTGATTCATGTAAATATATTGACTTATATTCCCATCAATTCAAATCAATTTGTGATTTCTTTTTTTAACTTCATAAAGACCATGAGCTTTCAAAAATTGAAATCTTCATGTTGAATAATTTGTCATGAATACCCTTACCCAACAGAAGGTATAACAATTAGTAATCTGTAACAGATATAACACATGTTATATTTCTAAAACTTTCAACACTAAAATATGAGAGAGAGAGAGAGAGAGAGAGAGAAAGAGAGAGAGAGAAAATATCTCAGATTTGTGGCTCAATCTTTAGATTGAATCTTTCAGTTTCATATTATTATTTCTTGACATTAACTGTTTTAGAATAGAAAAATATTTTATCCAGTTTAAATATTTTTTATTCTGTTTATAATTAAAAACTTGAACTTTTGTAAATTCTGGTTAAAGCCTTGTTTTTCAGTCATTTCTGGAATAGATAATATATCACTTGATTTACTTGATTGTCAATTAAATATTATAACTCAGATAGTTTCCTTAAAAAATAAGATTATTTATACATAGATTGGTGCTTCTGTGTAGAATCAGAATGTCACTCTTCAACAAAGATCAAAATGTATCTGTACCTGTTGAAATCACTTGGTTACTTTTAAAACAACAAGATATAAAAAATACAGATAAAAATGATAATTATTTCAAAGAATGTATAGAATTAGTGGATGATATGGTTGTGTAACCATCTTTATTTCATATTATGCTCTCATATAACGCATAAGTGTAACACGTTAATTCTCAGCAGGATGTAAATACTGTATCCTCATCCTAGCAGACAAATGAAAAAAATTTTTTAAAAGCTACTCTATTTATTATATAGATAGATCTTTCTTCTTAAATGGATTTTATTCCCATGAACTTATCATTTCGGAACCAAAAGGAAATCAACCAACAAATTTTATTAACAAAAATGACACAAAAAAGCAAAGTTAAAATATGTCAATATTGTCATATTTGCTACAAAAATTTGTTATGTAATGTTTTCCCACCACCAACATTCTCCAACCAGCTGAAGTGTTATGGCATTTAATAGACAGGCGAGAAGCCAAAGGTTATCTTAATCGAAATAGGCCTGAGAAAGTTTGCATTTTGGGGATGAGCAGTCTCAGTTCAGCCAAGTTACTGAGAAGACATTTTTTTTCAGGTTTTTAACATTTCAGATGCCCCTTTTAATGACTTTAATTTAAACTTTACAAGATACTGAGAGTTTCCTCTTCCCAATGAAAGACGGTTTTGAAACCATGCGACAACTTTCCGAGAGACCCCAAATGTTATAAATGCTTTTAGTTCAAGTTCTTGACAAACAAAATTTCAACTGGTATTGAATATCAATTCAACCACTAAAATTTGTGTTCAAACATACATGTACATATTGCTAAGTAATGACTTAGCCCACCAACTAGTTTGGTGAGCATTCACTCATGAATAATCAGCAGATGGTAAGGCAAAGTTTAAATTACTAACAATAAGAACATATGAGTGAGTCCTTGTAGTTGAATAGTCATGAGTAACTTAAAAGAAAATTAGATTTAAAAAAGTAATGTGTAAAGTTTTAGATCCTAAGGGAAATAGACATATTTTGGGGTTTCAGCAAGATGTCCTCTATTTCATGGGAGATGATTTATAAAAGAATGAATCTTTCTTCTATCAACTGAATAAAGACCACCTCACATCTTTCTATTTAAGAAGAACTTATAAAATCCAGAATAAATGTGAATGTTTTTTTACAGTGTGTTTTTGTCTCTGAAATTTCTTTGCCATCTTCTCCATCATTTCAACTTTTCTTCATCTTGACATTCTTTTGTCTTCCTTTTTATTCTATTTCATTTTACTTAAAATACCCTCTACATATCCCCTCTCTTTCCAATATTTATTTACTTCAAATTTTAATGAAATATACTCTTTATCTACAAGTCTCTTATTTTCAGCATTTTCTACAGTGGAAATGGTCTGATTAGAACTTCAAAAGACTATCATATTGCAGAATTCACTTGATTCTTTTGAAAAACAAATTCCTGTTTCAATTTAAAAGAAATAACAGAATGTATTTGGAAAGTTATTTCACTTTTAAGAAAAGTTAGTGACCATAGTGGAGGGCAAATTGAAGGCTCCCTTTTCAATAGCTACTACACCGAGGTGTAGGGGAGGACACTACTCAATTCCCTGGATTGCTCCACTTTATCCTTGATCTGTACTTTATAATGCTAAGTCTTAAGCAAGGTGGAATCAAGTACAATGGACAGTGTTCGCTTTTGATAGATGTAATTTACTAGGTTTACTTTAGTTTGGTCAACTCAGTGAGAATCAAACTCACTAATAACTGTATGCTAGTCTAGTTTGCACTATTTAAGCCACCCTTTTAATATCCACCCGTGTAAAAAATTATTTAGGAATTATTTAAAGCTGTTCTTCTATCTTTGAGAGGATTTTGATATATATATATATATATATATATATATATATATATATATATATATATATATATATATATATACACATATATATTAAAATCCTCTCAAAGATAGAGGAAAAACTTTAAATAATTCTTAATTATTTTTTTACATGGGTAGATATTAAAAGGGTGGCTTAAATATTTTAATTTTAATATATATATATATATATTCACTTATAATTTCCATCAAAATAAAAGAGAAAAAGTCATTTGTTTTTGTAATGGCATTTAACTTGAAGAGCATAAATTTTGTAAAATGAACATACACAGCATCACTTTCTCCTCTTTGATTGTCTTACATATTTTCTCATTAATCCCATGTTTCAATCCCAAGTTTCAGACTTTTATATACCAGTTACTGTATATAAAAAGATCAAAATCCGATTGGTCAAGAAACACTTTACATTTTACAGTCTGGCACATTATCACTGACTCTGGATATCTCACAAAACCTCTTCACTTAAAACTCTTCAATCCTTCCAAATTCTCAGATTGGTACTGTTAATAGAAATTGGTAAAATCCAGTCAGGATATAATGTATATGTGATGTTTATTTTACTCTGATGACATGTACGACTTGTCTCCAAGAGTCACTTGTCTCTATTGGTACTCTTCCTACTTGTCTGCTGCCTCCCTAGGTCAAAGAGAGATCATTGGTCTTCTAGTCGTACAATATGAAATGTTTTGGGATGTTAATACTTTCCCTCTTTTCTTTCTTGTGCTGTGGACTGTTTATAGGAGGCAGTTTCCAAAAGCTATCTGTATGAGAAGGAAAGAAAAACAATTATAAGACAATACATTTAGAAGTTAAATAGAGGATCCTTTAAACTCAGATGTAAATTCAAGAATTTTGAATGAAGGAACCCGCTTTTTTGTCAAGGGATCAGCAATTTATTTATCAGAGGGTATCCATGTGATCTTTGCTATTTCTCCTCTTTCAATCATTTCTTTGAGGATTGCAATCTCAATTCAGAGTCTTTTTGGGATTGTCTGGTTGTTTGTGTTTTATGGTATATCAATCTTTGTAGGTTATTTAATGCCAAATCCATTTTTATGCAAATAGTCTGTTCTATTTCAAACAATTCAGTTTAGCATGAGTACACAGTTTAATTGTCAAAAACATTTCTATTTCAAACTATTCAGTTTATCAAACAGTTCTAATTCAGCTAATTCAGTTTAGTATTAGTACAGATTTTGTTTACACACATTTAAATGTCAAAACAGTTCTATATTAAACAATTCAGTTTAGCATAATTACAGTTTCAATGTCAAAAATTGTTCAATTTCAAACAATTCAGTTTTGCAGTTTAAACTGTGCACTTACATTTGAACTGAGTGCTTACTCAGTTCAAATGTAAGTGCACAAATGTAAGTCAAAAATATTTCTATTTCAAACAATTCAGTTTAATTCAAACAATTCAGTTTAGCATAAATATGCAGTTCGTTCTATTTAACCCATAGATAGGGCCTGATCAGGTGTGACCATTCCGGAGCACCCTTTCATTGCCATTGCTCCCAGAGTGGACCTGGGAACAATGGCAATGAAAGGGTGCTCCGCATCCCCCAAAGCTCCAGCATCACTAGAAACTCACCATCAGATATCTTTAGTGTCATATACAAGATACTCATTGAGTGGGGGGGGTCTTACCCCTCTGGAGAGGTGCAGTTGGTGTATTATACACAGAGTTAATGCCAAAACAGTTTTATTTCAAATAATTCAGTTTAGCATAAGTACACAGTTTAGATGTCAAACAGTTCTATTTCGAGCAATTCAGTTTAGCATAAGTACACAGTTTAAATGTCAAAACAGTTCCATTTGAAACCATTCAGTTTAGCATAAATACACAGTTTTAATGCAAAAAAAGTAAACCCAAACCACGGTTTAGTTCTATTCAGCCCATAGATAGGACCCTTATCAGGTGCTACCACTCCGGACCAGAGTTGAACCTCACCATCAGATTGTTTAGTGTCATATCAAGGACATTCGTTTGGGACGGGTCTTACCCCTCAGCAGAGAAGCAGTCGGTGTATTCTACAGCCCCAACCGTCTGGGCAACGGAGTCTTTTATCAAGAATTTGTATGGTGGAATGCACTACATCATACAAACAGTTATTGTCTGTTTTGCACCTTATTTTCATAGTTGTAGGATGATCTTCCAGCTGCAATAGATCCAGTATCAATTTTCTGTAATGCAACTCAGTCAGATCAACTATGGCATTGAGGGTGCTCAACTCTTTTGATCCGTTTAGATTGCCAGGCTATGGGTATGTATCGGCCTACCAAAAACATTATGTAGCCTCCTTGTGACCCACCATCAGTCAGGTTAGTAAAAGATGCATCACTGGATGCTATAATTTGCAAAAGCTCAAGATTGCCTAAGTTTGGAATGTAAAATTTAGGATTTTTTTTTGCCTTTTTTACCATCTGGTTGATTTGTTTTATGCATTCTACATTTTCTTGTTTTAGTATGGAACTTAATATACTGAGGTCAGGTCTTGTTTGGGTGGCTAGCCAATTTTGCTGACCTATTAGTTGTCTAGCCCCAGTGATCTCAGTTGGAGATATCTTGTCTTCCAGGTTTCTGTTATTCTGCAAAGGAATGTGTCCAAGTTTCTTTACATATTCATCCTATCTGATTCATTTGATTTTTTAAAAATTCTAGCCCAATGTATTGAAACTTAGCAACTTTTACCCTGAAAAGGGTACGGATACAATTGATGACTTTGTTCTCGAAAGTTTCTGATCCTGCAAAGCAGAAATCATCAACATGTGTGGCAATTATGCTTGTTTTCAAAGTACCATGTGAAGATTGCCTGGTCATACTTTGAACATGTGGTCTCTCACTTTATCAGTTCCCCTCTAAGTGTTAATTACCAGGATCGAGGGGCATCAGTTAGACTATACATACATTTAGATAATTTCCAAATGTAACCAGGAAGCACATTTGCTTCTTTGGGAGAAAGAATGTAGATTGGTTGATCTAATTGTTTGCTCTGTAAAAATGCAGTTTTAATGTCCATGGATTTGCATATCCAGGCATGGGATATCATGATTCCTAAGATAACTTGCAGACTTTCTTTGGGGCATGTTGGCCAATTATTTCTAATATTTTCAGCGTCCTTATCCTGGAAACCTTTCACTACAAGTTTAGCCTTAATAGTTTACTTGCCATTAGATCCCTTGTTGGTGTAGACCCACCTCATACATATTTTTGGTTGGCCCTGAACTCGTACTTGTGTGTAAACTTGATGTTCAATCCAACTTTTGATTTCACCATTCCTGGCTTGGTCAAGATTTTCATTAGAAGAGGTAGTTACCAATACACTTGCTTCATTGGTTGGGTTTTGGGCTTCATCGGTTGAGGTTTGGTCAGTTTCTATACTTGTTTCCCATTCCAAGATACCATGTTCAAAATCCAACCAGAATGGATCACCTCCCTCCATAGCAACGTTTATTAAATATTTGTTTTTACCAGTGGCTTTTCTAATTCTACTGACTGCATTCAATTTTCTCCATTCCTGGTCCTCATCATTTGTGAATTTACATTTTATAATTTGGTCTGGTTTAGGCAGTTTGACAGATTTCGTGACCATTTTTGATGATTTGTCACAGGCATCAGCTTGAATCTGACACTCTTACCATATATTGGGACACACTCCATCGTGATTTCATTATCCTGGCTCTGTGGTTTGTTTGGTACACTGGTGTCAGGGTTCCCAGAAGTATTTTGGAGTAATTCAGGATATAAAAATAAGCAAGAGGGATGTACTCTAACATGTGTTCCTCCGTGTTTTATGAGTACTTGTTTGTATTCCCAGCCTATGAGAGCACCAGGACCGAGCCATCTATCGGATTCACTTCTTTTGTAGAGGACGATGTCACCATTTTGTATGAATCAGTTATACTGGTTCTAACCTGATGACGAAGGGCATGTGTCAATTTTTCAGATGCTTCTCACTCTATGAAAGATTTTCTTGCAGCATACATGGTGTAGAGAAGAGGAAAATCTCGTATTTTGTTTTGGCGCGCAATTTAATTCAATACTGAATTTCACCCAATCAGGATGACTTATCCTATTCAGCTCGGACCTTCATTTCCGGCTAGCAAAACGGTGAGCGGCCAAATACACTCTCTTCAGCTTGAGACGGCGACCAGAACAGACGTGCCTCTGGTCGTTCCTGCTTAGCGATGCTTTTTAGCTAGACAAGCCACCCAGTGTGAACATCTCACTGTGGCTTTAACACTAGCAGCAGCAACATGGACACCCAACGAGGGAACCATCTAATTTATGGATTCTTTACGAGGAATCCCAGTTGAACATAAATTAGAAACATTCAGCATGCCTTCCACAGGCACCACTTCATGTCACCTCAAAAATTGACTATGTCGATCCGAGCGTAACCCCGCTCTCGACAACATGGAGATATCGCAGACTCTCTCAAAACTACACGGTGACTTTAAACACATCCCTCACAAGTCCAACAACACGCTGCCATCTCAACATCCCGCTAAGCCATTTCGTCTCAAACATCCAACAAGCCTAAACACCACGAGTCTTGCAGCACCCAAAAGCAAACCATATTCAAAGCTGCAAATAAAAACTTTCGTTGTTTTGTTAAAACAGAGTTTCGTAATTCATTTGTGTGCCTAAAAACAATAGTGTTATCCTCAAAACGCTACAATGGCATTGAGGTTATCGGCGATAATTTCACTAGTACTGATGCCTCCTAGTGCAGGAAGTTGATTAATCAAAAGGGAAGGCAGGTTAGGATTTCTTCCGAAAACTAGTTGGTTAGGGCTGTTGCCATGCAAATTGTTACGAGTATTCTTGGTATTGACAGCCCATGATAGTGCAACTTCAAAATTATACCAAGTATCTTCCAATGTTTTCTTGACCATTTCTCCCAGAGCACAATTATGCCTTTCATTTAACCCATTGCTCCAAGGAGACAGAATAGCGGTGGTACGTACTACAATAACTACATTCTGAGCCATGTCTCGAAAGAATTGATTATCGAATTCTCTGGTATTGTCGGTTAAAAAGGCTCCAGGTACACCAAAATATACAATCCATTATTTGAAGTTGGTGGTGAGTATATTAGAGCTTTCCTTACTTGGAAGTCTAACGCCAATGCAATATCTAGTGAAGCCCTTTGTGTCTTTTAATCTCATTTATGTCCATAGCTACCATCTGGTTGAAGTGAGTTCCTAAGGAAAATCCAACACCAGGTCTAGGTGCGTTTTTTATACCTAACACAGGCCGGACACGTAAAAGGAAGTTCCCTTAAAATGTCCATGAACTCAGCGTCCTTTAAACCAACACTTTTGTCGAGATCACATAATTGTTTTTGCACTGGGATGGCTAAATTGTTTATGCAATTTAGTGGCAATTTTAAATTTCTCTGTCTTGCTCTTTTTATTAATCTAATTTGAATATAAAATGTATCGGTACTTACCCCAGTTCGGTGGAGGTCCCGATATGGGAATGTTGTAATGACCAAACGTGGTACACAACTGTTTGATTTTTTTCCAAACGTTTCCGTTGTATCATTGTTAAAGTTGAGGGATGTCCGTGCCTTTTCATTGCCTTCTCGCTCAATAATAGTGGGATATCAGCGTCCACAACATCACTTATTATTTTTACGTTCATTTTAACGACGACACAAAGTAAAATTACCGTTTTTAAGGATTTTAATTTTATTCCATCCCCGAATTTAAAGGTTTTAGTACCAACTCGGGTGGGAATTTTCTTTTCTTTTTTGGATAAAGTCTCAAGAAAGCAATCAAGTCATTTCTTTCCATATACCGTAGTAGTCGCCCCACAATCCAAAATGGTGGAGTTGATGGTCTGTCCTATAAAGGTGGAATTATTAAGCTTCTCTTGGCTGAGCAACACTACGTTCGCAATTTCTTAGATTTTAGTGGCATTATCTGTAGGTTAATCGTTCTCGTATTCATTTAACAATACCGTATTTTCTGTGCTTTGTCTTTTATTGTTGTTGTTTGTTTTGGAGTAGAGGCACTCGTTCGCGTAATGGTATTTGCATGAACAAATGTAACAAGCAGTCTGACCGATTCTTCTTGAATATCGACCATTATGACGAGTGAAGATACGCGAACCTTCTTTCTTGCTTTCAGTGCCTTTAGCCCCGCAACAACTGAAAGTAGTTTGTTTGTTGACAAAGTGCTGACCATATAATATTTCATCTTCGGTCTGGCTGTAGGCTACTTTTTTTACAGAAATGGGTTGCTGTGAAATGTTGACCGACGTTGAATTTTCTTTGATTTTTTTTATATTGTAGTGCCATGTCCGAGAGAGTAAGGTTCGTAATTGTTGCTCTGATTAACCTCTCATTCACAGGACTTGTGGGCATGGTAGGCCTGGACAGGTTCAGGTAGTATTATTTGAAATTCTCTGAGTTTCGATACGCATCGTCCAAACTTTATTAGATAGTCATTAATGAAAACGTGTGGTTCACGGTGGTAACTCTCAAAATTTTCGTAGCAAACGAACGCGGACTGATTTTTATCTTCCTGGAAGAGTGTATCTAGTTTTTCGATTAGTTTGTCAATGCCATCGTCAGAATGAAGTAAAGCTACGTCTCTTTCTAATATGGCTGCTCGAGCTTGACCTTTAAGTGACAAAAATACTGCTGGTGCTCTTTTGGCGGGGAGAATGTTCATTGCTAGCTGCCATAAACGGATTTCCTTTTTCCCCGAAGCATAAAATTCTGGGTGGCGGTTTTAACAGACTAGAACTCATTTTGTTGCCGTAGTTCTTAATCTCTTCTACAAAATGTTAATAGAAACAAGTAATATCCAGCCAAATTCCAGTATATATTAATTGGTCTTCAAAGAGTTTTATTGCTCATGTGTTTAACAACTCAAATGTTTTCTTCCTCAAGAGAGGGAAAACGAGCTTCACCTTCATGATAATTTTAAATGCTTAAACTTTATGAATATTAAAAGTTTTATTTGACTAAAATTTTGCTTCTTGGTTATCGATGTGGTAAAATGCCATTATAATGCATGGTATAATGAACAAACTGTTCATGAACCCGAGAAATTTGCTTTTCTATTTCTTATCTTTAGCTTTTTAAATTACTCATCTATCAGCGAACTTCTGATTGGATGAAGATGTATTATCTGTGCATTCTTCCTATAATCAAAATACCACTCTCTTTCATTCATAGACATACTAGCATTATTGCTGTAGAAAATGTGATTATTTATATATGGACTGGATCAGAGAGTAGTATCTGTACCAAACAAAATCCTGTAGTTATTTTAATTGCTATAAAATATGTAGATGAAAACTTTGAAGAGTATAAAATTTGATACTTCTAGAAATATAACACAAAATTAGAAAAAACAAACTTTAAAATTTATAAGTGGTTATTTTAATATTTACTCTTAATTATTTACTTCTGTAATTTATTCAATTATATTTTCATTAGTACAGATATTTCACTCTGATGTGCCAGAGAATGACATTTTGATTATAGGAAGGATGCACAGATACATTACTCTCATCCTATCAGACGTTAACAACAAAGAAAGAAAGCTATAAAAAGGAATAGTCACACTGTTCATTAAATACTGATTGATAATGATAGCCAATCTTTATAATTTGTATTTGTTTATAATAGTCAAATTCTATTTGCATTTCATATGAATTTATTTTACAAAGGATACATATTGCAACATTTCTAGTTCTTATTTTTTGGCTGTTTGTAGAGATTAAAAATTGTTTAGGATTCTCTAAATATCTACATGACAACAAAAACTTCTGTCCACAGTTTAAAAAACATTAGTATACCACATTTAGACTTGAAAATTGATTTGTAAGGTGGAATCTATAGTAATGTATTTCATGATTTAAACATCCAATATAAAATAGATTATATTCTAAGTCTTATAAAATTGCATTATGAAAAATATATTAATCCTTCCCATTCCGCTCAACATATTTTTTGTTTGAAAACACCTGGTATTTGTTTATTGATAAAATTTTAACATCTTTTTTTGTGTGCCCATTGTAGATCATTTGGTACAAGTAACCAGTTTCCTTACATTTTACTGCAGTTTTTAAAATCTTATTCTCATTGCTTTGATGACACCTAAGCTTTGGTAAATTTCAATTTCAATTAATTTATTTTACTATTCTTCATAGATTAAAATCGTTTGTAACTGCTATGAATACATTATTACATGGATTTTTATAAACAAATAATAAAAAAAGGTTAATTATATTGTTCTCTTACCTAATGTTTATCATCCATTTCCATAAGAAATGATATAACAGAAAATTAAGAACCTCTTCAGTGAACATTTACTTGTTGATGCTTCCATGCGATGTAAATTCAAAAGTTATTAAAAAAATTTTCTTTTTTTTTTAGTGAAAATGATCATAAACTATGAGAGTGATTGATTAGGGAATTTATTTTAACTGCATGTAAACTTGTCTTGGATTATTTTATGCCTAGAGGTTCGAGAATTGTGTTCATTTTACATTTATATTTTAATTTTTGTGTATTTTTTTTTTGCATATGGTCCCATCAAATAGAAATAATTTTTAAACAGATCTACTTGACCCATAGATGGGATCTTAATAAGTACAATCACTCCAGGTCAGAGAGGAGCTGAAAATAATGGCAATTAAGGGGTATTTCACACTCCCCATATCTTCAGAATTGATGCAATTTAGTGTCATAATCAGGACACCCTTTTTTAGAGGGTCTTACTCCTCAGCAGTTAATGCTGTCCACATATTGTGGACGAGTCACCATAACGTAATGGCAAAAATGCTTGTCCACAAGATCTTAATTGGTGAGTTCAAACTTTAGCCATGCTATTACGTTCACCTTCAGATTAATCCCTTTGGGAAAGGTATGAACTCCTCAGCAATGAGTTAAATAGTATACCTGCTGTTTTTCTACAAGGATTGCTTTGGTATTAAATAACCCATGAAGGTTGATATGCCATTCAACAAAGAAACTAAACCAGCATATTGTTGATAGAGCAAATAATAAACCATAACAGATTAAATTGTAGTGTTATACATCTTGACAAAAAAGCCATTGCTCTAATCTTACTACTAAACTGAACGTATTACTGGTTAATCTGGAAAAAAAAATGGAAGAAGAAATATACAGATAATGTATATACAACGACAAAATATGATTTGATTTGTGATCAGTTGCAGTTTTTTTCTTTCTTTTGAGACTGAAGGCTAATATGAGTGAATTATGACTAAAAGGCAAAAGAAAGGGAAGCATATTTCCTGCCTTTCCCTTAAGCAGTAAGATAATTATAACTTTGGTAAGTACGACCAGAGTTTGAAATTCATTATATATATTTCGAGTTACTAAAAACTCCACAAATTCCCCCCCCACGATCCATCAATTTAATACCTGTCCCTACAGAACTAAAATCAAATATTAAAATAAAAAAAGATATGATATAATATAAAATTTAAGGCTGTAATAAAATCCATATTTAAGATTATTGTGCCAAAAATATTGTATGCTTGAATATCTGAATTCTTGCTATATGCACTTGTGGGTTGCTATTGGTTCCTAAAAGGATCATATTTGATTGTGCATTCTTGTGTTGGCATGTTGCTGAAATGTTAATTGGTAGGGGGGTAAGATTTGTTCCTTCTAGCGAGGAGTAGGTATGACATCATCATACGACTGATGTTAACATGAACATAACTGCACATACTTACACACACGTGCATGCAGGCACACAAAATAATATTTTATACATAATTTCATGCGTATAAATACTTGTGAACAAAACTTGAATTCAAAGTCACAGTACAGAAATAACTTTCTGAGAGAAACTCATTTATTTGCATATGTGCACGTCCTTCAAATGTCAATGTGTATGACTCTTTTTTAAGAAACACATATACATAGGCCAACCTGTATGTTTAGAACATTGTCACAGCACAACCTTTCCATCACAATTATATTCTTGCATTTCGCCTTGTATCCTTGTGCAAGGCTAGACTAAACCTTGTATTAACATACGTATAAACTCAATAACACAAACATTTACGTGGTTATTCATGCATACAGATGTATACACGTATTTTTAAGCACACACACACACACACACACACACACACACACACACACACACACACACACACACACACATATATATATATATATATATATATATATATATATAGATACATAGATGTATATAGTTATAGCCACTTCTTTACTGAAGAAGGCTATCTCCTCAATCCCGCAAAGAGTGCCCGTGTCTCTTCAGGCCAACTTCACTCTTTAAAAGTCCTACCGCATATGTAACAAGCAAAAGCTATGTCTTTGATGTTGACGTTAATCCCGTACATTCTCATATGACTTCTCACACCTGCTACAGAGCCATATACTTTGTTACAAGACTGACACGAATTGCCTGTAGAGCCTCTGTATAATCAGCTCGCGATTGTTTGTTGCCATGAGATCTCATATGACTAACATGTCCGGATTTGAACAAACTCTACTGAGGGTCTGTTTTCGAAGTGCTCATTTCAAGACGCAGAGTTCGATTCTCTGTAATTCAAACGCTTTACAACCATTGTGGATCACTTTTTTCTAAACAGCTTGATTTTCCGTCATCTGCTCCCAGTCTTCAACATTTACACTAACTGCCTTAAAGTTATTTTTGACGACACACACACACACACACACACACACACACATATATATATATATATATATAAACAGGTTTCAGTTCATAGAACTGTAATTTGAGCCGTTAAGTCGGCAGTTTGTTTAATTTATTGGCAGTGACATGATCTATTACTGACGAGCTGTTTTATTCTTCACGGTGATTAAAAGCATAAAATACGTGTTTTTTATGTTTTCTAGGAAAATAACACTTTCTTTATCGCTTCCCTAGCGGGTCTCTGCTGTAAAAGCAACAGTCAAAAAGCAAATACTCAAACAATGTATTCAGATGAAATCCTTTTTTTAAAACCTAATCAGTCCTATTAATTCATTCAGTATTTTTACATTGATTAACAAAATCCCTTTCACTAAAATTGCTTAAAATATAATAAAACAAAATAAACGTTTAATTTTAATTTTTTTCTGGTATTAATCACACCCTTAGAAAATTAAGGTACGAAAACGAATAAAGAAAGAAAAGAATATGCCTATTTCACCTTTGGTTTAACTTAAAAAATAAGGTATCTATATGAAAAAAAATGGACCAACGGCTATAAAAAAATATGAATAAAATCAAAATAAAAACTGCAAAAATCATTTAGCTGCAACTTCATTAAGTGAGTCAAATTAACAAAATAATGGGAGATGGTATGAAGACAAAACACTTAAAAAACAAGTTGTCTTCAGAGTTTTGAGGAAAATGTCTTTCAAAAGAAACCGTATCTTTTATTTTAAAAGTCTTATGCATTTATAGAAGGTGCATGTTTTTGTTCATACCAACCTATTTCCGTCTTTGTAAGCCTAACATATCTGATTGTGTGGGTTCGACGACATACTGCTCCGACACTGCAACGCAGTCTATTACCAAAATCCGATGGACAGATGGATGAAAGGATGCATCCTCCTCTTCCCTTAAAAGGGTGACCTCGGATTAGCCAAGAACTACCGAGGCATAACACTTACATCCATAGCAGCCAAAATTTTAAAATGCCCTACTACGAAACAGGATAGAACCCAAAATCGACAACATCCTTAGGAAAAACCAAAATGGCTTTCGAAGAAATAGATCCACGACCTCACAAATATTGACCATCCGTAGAATCCTTGAAGGTGTACGGGCAAAAAACATACAAGCGACATAACTATTTGTCGACTTTACCAAGGCCTTCGATTCCATTCACAGAGGGAAGATGGAACAAATCCTACTAGCATACGGCCTACCTAAAGAAACCGTAGCAGCAATAACGATTCTTTATAGAAACACCAAAGTGAAAGTACGTTCACCAGATGGAGACACAGAATACTTCGACATTGTAGCAGGAGTACTACAAGGAGACACGCTAGTTCCATACCTCTTTGTCATCTGTCTAGATTACGTGCTTAGAACATCGATTGATAAAATCAGAGAAAACGGCTTCGAGCTGACAAAGAAAAGAAGCAGAAGATACCCCGCAAAATCAATTACCGACGCCGACTACGCCGATGACATAGCGATACTGGCAAATACACCTGACCAAGTCGAAACACTACTGCATAGTTTGGAACGAGCAGCCGCTGGCATAGGCCTCCATGTCAATGCACACAAAACGGAATATATGAGCTATAATCAAACAGGTGACATCTCCACACTAGACATAACCCCTCTTAAACTAGTAGACAAATTCACTTACCTAGGAAGCAGCGTCTCATCAACCGAAAAGGACATCGACACGCGGCAAACGAAGGCATGGACAGCTATCAATAGGCTATCGATCATATGGAAATCAGACCTAACCGCTAAATGAAACGCAGTTTCTTCCAGGCAGCTGTCGTATCGATACTGCTGTATGGATGCACTACATGGACGCAAACAAAACGGCTGGAGAAGAAGCTAGACAGCAATTACTCAAGAATGCTGCGAGCAATCTTGAACAAGTCCTGGCGGCAACACCCCACAAGACACCAACTATACGGACACCTGCCTCCTATCACGAAAACTATCCAAGTTAGACGAATCAGACACGCAGGACACTGCTGGAAAAGCGGGGACGAGCTCATAAGTGATGTACTCCTATGGACCCCCACATATTGCTGGGCAAAAGCAGGACGACCAGCACGAACATACATTCAGCAGCTATGTGAGGATACGGGATGTAGCCCTGAAGATCTGTCAGAGGCGATGAACGATAGGGAAAAGTGGCGAGAGAGGGTCAGGGATATCCGTGCCAGAGGCACGACATGATGATGATGATGATTTACTTACAAAAGATTAACTGTGTCCGGTGTTAGAGACTGCCATTTGATGTTTTGGAATCTCCGAATAAAGGCTTGATGGAATCTTTTCAATGCTTTGATGTGACTGCGATGTGCAGTCCAAGTTTAAGAAGGGCAGTTAAAACGCGCGATTTATAGACATTAACATTGGGTTGTTGGTGATGCCTCGGTCAGACATCATTTTCGAGCTTTCCAAATGGTTTGCTGGTTTTTTCGATCTTTAGATTTATTTCTGAATCAAAGAATCCAGAGAGAGAGAGAGAGAGAGAGAGAGAGAGAGAGAGAGAGAGAGAGAGGTGGAATGAACATGACTTTTGTTTTCTTTAAACTGATGGTAGATTCAAAAGCAGTGCATGCCCTGAAGTTGGGGTCTATTATATGCGTGTACATTTAACGAAAGAGCAAATTGTGGTCTGCCCTGTTACATTAAGAAGAAAAGAAATACAGGAATAAGGACGAGAATATTGATGAGTTTCAAGAAGTTTAATGATTGTCAGACTAGATAGTCCTTGTGCTGTGAATTCGTACATGGAAGAAAACAGTTACAAATGATAGATCCGGAATTAAACATCTAACCTTGAAGTTTCGAGGACCAGTGGGTATAGGAGGAATGAATAACGGATGAAAGAATGAACTCCTAAAGGAACACAGGCCCAAATGTTGAATGTGCTCATCTCATGTTGTGATGGTCTGTTACTGCTGCTGGAATCGTCAAGAAGAGTCAGTGAATAAGAGAGGAGGAAAGAATGCTATACCACCTTTTCTATTGCCCGGGGAAGTCATCCGGGTAGAATGGCATGAATTGGACGAAATATGTAAATTCGAAACCCCAACGGCAAAACGATTCCCACACTAAATAATAATTTGAAATTTTTTCTTTCATCTACACATGTCTTCTTCAATGTGAGCAACGAGAATTACGTCATTAGAATAAAGAAGCTCCCGAACAAGAGTCGGGAAAGTTTTCGACTTTGATCTGAAATATGTTAGATTAAAGACTTTACCTGTGGTTCTGAAGCGAATGTAGATGCTGATGTCAAAGGCTAGGAAATCTTACGAGAGAGTTACTGCAAAATATAAGGAAAAAGGGTTGGAGCAGGAATGCAACCTTAACCCCATTATCGATGGAAATTAATTCTGAGAGTAAACTGTTGAAGTTAAAATGAGCTTTCGTGTCACAAAAATTAAGATATACTAGTCGTCTCCGGTGTTTGATAAGTCCAAATTTGGTGTGGTCACATCCAGTGGTATTTTTAATATTAGCTGCTTTTAGAGGAGATACGGTCTTACGTTAAGTACGAGCGAGGCTTGGGCGGATACGTGCGCTGCCTGCTAGCAGCCGAGGGAAAGAAGGCCCGTCTAGTATCAAAGGTAAAGCTGAAGTGAGGTCGAATTTCTCCTTTAAGCAGAGACGGTTCTTTTCTAGGCATGAGTCGCCTGCACTTCCCGTCATGGGCTTCTGGGAATTTCTGCACTTCTTGAACATTTTATTTTATTTTATTTATTTTATTTTTATTTTTCTTATCACTATACATTAACTTCCTTAGTTGTAGTTGCTAACCATCTTTCTTCAATGGTACCCTTTCAAGCAATAAACATATGCGACCCCACGCTAGTCTTTGTCTTGTCTTTACGCCAAACACAGGCAGGAAATGGTGTCCGAAGACGGATTAAAACAGAACCAGGTGAACATGGACCTCATGAAACAAAATTAGTCAAAAAGAAGTACCCCGACAAAACCGACCACTATGCACGCAGTTAGAGATAAAATACATTGCAAATATTGTGGAACAAACCCAGGAGTGGGACAATGCCCAGGGATGGTAAAAAGTGCATGAAGTGTGAGAAACTGTGTCATTTTGCACGTGCATTTCTTTCAAGCGGAAAAAGAATAGAAACTAAAATGAAAATATTGTGTAAATAGCATTTTGTATATCAGAAAGCAAAGTCAAAAGATAAAAATATTGTAGCAGGAAGAATTTCGAATTTTTGTTTTGCGCGTAAATTAATTTGACCGTTGTGGTCTCGTCGCATATCTTCACCCAATGAGAATGACTTATCCCATTCTGCCCGGATGATTTTCCCGGGCAACATAAAAGGTGGTGAAAGCACGCGAAGCTTCCTCTTCCTCAAATACTTTTCGAGTTGGACTGACCTGTCCTCTCTTTCTCTTTAACAGCAGAACACACCACCACGAGGAGAGCACATATAATTTATGGACCTTTGTGCCTAGGAAATCAATCCTTCATCATTCATTCAACCCTCCTAGACCAACGGCTCCCAGTTGATTTAAATTGGATGTTAAATTCCACCTCTGACAACAGCAATTCGATTCCTGTTCTGATATCAGCAACTACACTTTAGCCTTGACTATAGTGATTCGATTCCTGATCTGAAATTAAGCTACTTCATTTCTGCTCAACTATCTACAACTGTTTTTCCTTCTTCTGGTGGCTTACAGCACAAGGGTTCTTCCATTCTGGCTGCCATTAAAGCATTGTTGAAGCTTTTCAATATTCTGCCTTCATTTATTTTCTTTCTTTCAACATAACAGGCGGCAACTTTATTCTGCCTTCCTGTGATTATATTTTATTTTGGAATGACCAATATTTTTATATAAACAGAATTTTACCACACAGATTACGCATTCTCAACTTCTTCCTTCCTAGGAAGGATATAAGGGTTATCGTAGCCGTACTGGCTACTCAAACCCTAAAATCCTTGGTTTAAAGAAAACGCTGAGTTACCCGTGACATCAGACAATAAAACGTCGTGCCTATGTCACGAACGAAGTTCTGTTATGAACACTCGAACTATTTGTTTTCAATTGACACTCTGTCATTAGAATTTATTGCTACATCAATAGATTCACCGACACTGAATGTTTAGTAAAGAATGACAAACAAATAACCCGTATGAATACTAAACACGTAAATATTTAATACATTGACAGCATAACATACATGTCCTCGACAGTTGAATTATACACAATGCCCAAAAAGCGACCAAACAGTATTTGGTAATAAGAGAAGAGTAAAAGAGTGCCTAACTTACGTTTGGATAATTTTCATGGGTCATGACGTGGCAGTAGGTTGTCGCGACCTGTTCACAAACGTAAACAGATCGGATTACTTAAATTCCTAAAAACAGTACATCCGGCAACGACCGGAGATGATGAAGCCTCATATGACCCTGACCGGCCGTTACAGCTTAGGAAAGGAAATAAATTTCATTTAACAACATTTACCGAACCCGTCTGTCAAAAGTAACTCAACTAAAATAGAGTGAATTATCTTCTGTAGTCTATCTCAGGCTAAAGAAGGACTTAACTTTCACATCTATTTCGGATAGATGAACTTTATTTCTACACAATCCAGCAGAGTGACACTCTTCCCTTTTTATAAACAAAGCTCAGTATTCAAAAAATTTCAGAGGTCATTTTACGAAGCTCTCATGAGCGAAGCTTTCAAAGCTGAATCCTACATCTCATGGTTGCATTCACCTTACTTCCCTTAGATATGCCAAAAGATCTTTTTAAGGACCACTAGAGGTCACCATCTGTGGGTGAAGGTATCTCTGACGGTCCTTACGGACTCGTCGAAGCAGACGGCCAGGAGGCAAACACGAAGAGGACTCTAAGACCATCCGGTCTTAACCAACTCAGTCGATTCCGTTGTCCGTTCGTTCGCTTGGCTACACAGCGCTAAGGCATGGGCTTAGCCTTAGCAATCGGTCCCCTATCTTCACAGCGCTAAGATACCGTAAATCTTAGCCGCGACCTTCTGATCCGTTTGCTCGATAGTGCAGAGCTATAGCACGGGTTAAGCCTTAGCTGCTGCTCCCGATACGTCCGCACAACTAAGCGTGGCATAGCCTTAGCCTCACTTACCGATACGTCCGCACAGCTAAGGCGCGACAAAGCCTTAGCCTCACCATCCGATACGTCCGCTAGGATAGGGCATGGCAAAGCCTAGCCACGATTACCCTGTCCCTTCACTTGGTCTGCAGTGTTAAGACACTGTTAAGTCTTAGTCACCACACTCGCTCGACTCTACACGACCAAGCTGCCAACACCACATCGACACGCCTCTGGTTAATCCAATGTACTTCAAAAACTGGGACATCGATCTACCAACTCCGACAACACCAACTTCGACCATGACATGCTCCAGCAATGCAGCATCCAGTCCACGTACGACTCGCTATACGGACTAGCAACCACATCGATGATATGCTCCAACATTGCAGGATCTAGTCCACGTACGACTTGCTGTACGAACTAGCAACCACATCGACACACCCTCGGTTAATCCAATGTACTCCAAAAACCGGGACATCGATCTACCAACACCAGTTACTCACATCGAACATCTAGCTGCCTCTCTACGACTTTGACCATACCAGCTACCGACATCAACCATCTAGCTGACGACACCAACAACTACCCACACGAACTTACATACATCTGTAAACTCGACAAATAAATTGTCATCTTTGTTATATTGTTACCTCGCCTTTGTTTTCTTCATTGTTCTTTTGGCTGTCATTACTCACACGCTTAACTAAAACAATTTGCGGGGTCGACGTGCTTATCGGCTCCGCAATAAGGTTTTTATCTCACTGTTCACAACACTGTAGTCATACCCATAAAATTGGCGGAAATAAAGGGTCTCATGTGACCGACGGTCGTGAGATGAATGAAGTGATATCTCATGAGATCAACGAAAACACATCCCTATACTAACAGATGAAAACTCCTTGTATCCCTATAAGTTTTTCTTTTAATTGGAATATAAATGCTGTTATGAAATCCGCAGATTTGTTTCGCCAACTTCGCCCGTGTCTGAGACCACTGGTGACCTGGTAACTCTCAGGGAATTGCTCGCCAAACAAAATAGTCCCCCAAGTTTCTGATACCTTAAATAGTTTAAAATAGCTTAAAGTAACTAGAGAAATTATCATTTTTGACAAGATAAAAGTATAAAGAGTACAGTGACTATACAAAAAGTCTGAGGCTTAAAAATGATAGTTGACTGGTTTTGGTTCTAGGGGGGCCGAAAATTTTCGCCCTTTTTTCTCAAGAGACTCTTGGAGGATCGTAAAACGTTCTTTCTCAACAAAACTTCAAAGCGGTAAGGTCACACCGCATCTTCATCCAGATACTGAGATACGTTCAACATCGCCTAATGATGCTAACGAGCTAAAATATATATTAACTTTCTTGAATTGTAAACTTTACTTTAAACAAAATATTTCTTTTAAATTATAAACATAATTGCACTTTTAAGAAATTTTCTTCCAAATTTTCACATACAATTTATGAATTTAAGGCAGGTATCATAGAAATAATTTTTAATATACATATAATGGACTAATGTCGATAAAGACAACACAATTTACACGAGTGCAACAAAAATAGAGAAGTTTTATTCTTGGATAGATCTGAAAACGAAGAAATGAAATTGTTCTTGTGTTAAGTCACTGTGGGTAGCAATGTATTCTTGCCACCGCGTGGAATTGATTGGCTATCGTCCCAGTTGACGGTCGCAACTTGATACGGGTCGTCCGGTAGTCAAGCAATCTTGGGTTGCTATGAGACTCTGAGACAGTTGTATCGTCTTGCTTGGTTGGTTGGTTGTTTGGGTTTTATGGCATATAAACATTTGTAGGTTATTTAATGCCAAATTCATTTTTATGCAAATAATCAGTTCTTGTTCAAACAATTAAGTTTAGCATGAGTACACAGTTCAATTGTCAAAAACATTTCTATTTCAAGCAATTCAGTTCAACCAAATAGTTCTAATTCAAACAATTCAGTTTAATATAGTTTTTGTTTACACACACTTAAATTTCAAAACTTTTCTATTTCAAGCAATTCAGTTTAGCATAAGTATTCAGTTTAGTTCTATTTGACCCATAGATAGGACCCTATCAGGTGCTACCACTTCAGGCTAGAGTTGACCTGGGAGCGATGGCAGTGAAGGGGGTACTCCGCATTTCCCAAAGCTCCAGCATTACTGGAATCTCACCATCAGATTGTTTAGTGACATATCTAGGACACTCGTTGGTGGAGTCTTACTCCTCTGCAGAGAAGCAGTCAGTGTATTCTACAGCCCCAGTCGACTGAGTACCGTCTTGTCTGAGTGTCAAGTGAACTTTTCTGAGGTGCTTTTGAAAATGTTCTGACTTTATAGTATTTGGAGGGATCACGCACACGTGCGTTAGCTTCGCAAATTCATAACAAAAAAAGTAACCGCGTATTTTTTAGCACACCTGATTGTTAAAAAATGTGGTCGGGTGTTTTCATTTGAGTTGGTTTTTCCCTAAATTCTTGAATTTTCTAGAACACGTGAGTGGTCGTTTTTTAGGTTTACAATTGCGCCAAAATTGATCCGTTTTTTCAAGAACTTTCTTTGACAAAGAAATTACATCATTTCCTATATACATTTATTATATTTCGTAAATGATAAATGAGTTTTAATGATTTAAATGTTAGAATTTGTAACCAGTATTTGGTGTGAAAGTTTCCTGTTGATTTTAAATTAGTCACTCTCAGTGAATATAAACTTCGTTCAATGTTCTTTGCTATATTGTTACCGCATGTATAGAATTTGTTTGTTCCTTTTGTAAATGTTTGGCTTTGAACCTGTATGTACATTTCCCCCATGTGTTTATGCCAATGTTTGCTTAATTTCAGTTTTCACAGCTGCATATGTATATGGAATAAATTTGATCCCAAAGAACAAAAACCAAAAAACTTAACCTGTATAAAAGTGGGGAATTATACTATTGTCTGCTAGTCTGAGAGGAACAACCCTATAGACCCTAATTAGCCCCCTAAACCGGATTGAAAAGTTAAAAACTATATTGATACAATGGACAATCCCTCGGACCCGGACGATGACACCTATGGGTTACACACTTTTTCTAGTCTTAAAATAAGCAATAAAAACATACTTAAGAACATTCTAGAAATTTAGGATCAAAACTGCATTAGCATTTAAATTTTTATATTTTTCAACCAATCAGCTAAAAACATAGAATAAGAACATTCTAGAAGAATAGGATCGGAAGTCAACTAACAGAAAATATTTAGGCTCGAAAATAAAATAGTAAAATACAAATCTGATTGGTCAATAAATGTCTACGCACCAAAATTTTAGGACGATACTTTGATCCACTATTATGGTATAAATAACATACAGTTAGGGAGCCATTCACTAAGACTAAGCCACTAAGCAGTAGCCGATACTCTGTCAGGCAAAAATCCTTTTCTTCCACAACTAAAGTTCATGACCTAGCTACAGATAACCACGAATCTCGTTCAAAAGAAAAACCCGACTAACTTTCTTTCATCAACGCGACACGCTGTCGCCACAATCATGAAACCCGCTATGAACTTAATGTAAGTAAGAACGACTTATTTACGGACTTCGTTAACATGAACATACACACACCTTTAAACAAATTTATTTTCTTCTTGCCAAACTTTATTTTCCAAAAGGCCATTTACACATCATGTATTTTATTTGTTTTCATATTCTGTTTTATGCATATTAAATTGTTTGTTGTTTAATGTTCGTTGTGTTCTATTCCATTTCTTTCACGCGATTGTAAAGTTTTGTGTTGTATTTGTGGAGGGAATAATATAGAGAGCAATACCCGTAAAGTATGAATGCACATCTACTGAAATAACCAAAATACATACACCCAATATTACAGATACTTCAAATCTCTTGTTGATCATAATCTTTATTTACGAGGTGCCCGCGGTGTAATGGTTATCGTCGTAGGAAATGAACACGGCGACACGAGTTCAAATCCTGGACGTGACTGATAGCATTTTACACAGCACTAATACCCTTGGGAAAGGTATGAATCAAATTATTCTCCCTCCAGCTATGGGTAAATAGTAGGACAGACTAGGTTCTTCAGCCTTGGTAAGGCAACTAGTCTAGGAGAAGGAAAACTCTGAATTCAAACTTGTTAAACTCCGCTTAAAAATTGACCTTGTGTCATATCCTGCCCGAACGGAGGGGTTGGTAAATAGGATAATCTTTATTTAAGTTTTTAGTTTCTAGATAATTGACGATTTTATCCAGTATCTTTAATGCAACTTGATAGAATGGAAAATTTCGTTTTTATCTTCATACTGAAGATCTAGGCAATGTTTTTAAAATAGATATCTTGAATTTTCTTTTTAGACTTGTCGTTGTTTGTTTGAAAATAAAATCTCGTTCACAAGCGAACTCGTTAAAGTAACAAAAACTCTGAAATCTTGCTGTAACGACAAGGTCTAGTAATGAACCCTAATAATAATTCGTTTTGTTCTCACAAGTATATCAGGTTCCTTGTATTGCGTGGTAACTTATATCTCTTTCAACGGTTGGATCATGTTGGAATTATTTTATCGTAATGGGGACATCTTCTTGGAAGGGAATTTTATGGTTGTCACTGCCGGAAGGAAGTGACAGGATTTTTTTAACTGACACTGCCTGCTGAGAGAATAAGCCTTTTCGGCTGAAGCCACAGAGCAGAGAAGATATCATTTTTGTTGTCCAGGGAATTTTCGCAGGATGTGCTGGTTTTTAAACCTTGCTGTTCCCTACAGTTAAGGGAAAATAGGGAATAGGGAATAAATCCCTCCGAGAATTTTGCTGCTGTACTGGACCTCTACTGGAGAAATATGCTGTTGCCTATATCTGTGAATTTGTGCAGTCTCGACTTTAACCACGAGGTGTCAACAGAACTATCCTGCTATGCTGTATTCTTCTGGAGAAATATGCTGTTGCCCATATCTGAGAATTTGTGCTGTCTCGGCTCAGACCATGAGGTGTACAATTGAATTTGCAGCCCTATACAAGTGCTGAAATAATTGCTGAATGAACCCCCATGTGTCTGCATTATTCGCTGTATTTTTGACGGAAAAGAGAACAGGTTTTTTCAAGAGATAATTTTTCTCTAAGAGATTCTTCCAAATCTTTTATTCCATTCTTACAACACCTCTTTTTTGAGTTGTAAGTACTGGCACCTTGTTAGTTGAAAACATATCAGTTCCTGGTAATTCATGAGTGACCCAGTGTTTTTTCGAAACAATTTGTATCATTGTTACTTGATTCAGGTTTTTTGACTGGTGGCAGTTAATTTTAGCAACTAGTGTTTTTCTTCAAAACTTTGTAACTCTTTTTTATTTAATTTTATTTATTGGTAATAAATAGTTCTTAGTTATACGCACGAGACACGTTTATCTTTTTACTTTTCCTTTCTTTTTTCAAAGTGCGGTTTTATTTTCCGTGAAAGGATTTTTTTTAATAAAAATTAATCCTTTTAATCAGAACTGAAACAACTTCCCACCATTAGAGCAGCTAAGTAACTTAACAACAAGCTTTATTATCAATTTCTTATTTTTATAATGTTGAGAACTATTCCTCGTCGCCACTTTTGTAATGTTCCGTGAGAGGGTAATTTTGGTTGATACTTAAAATCTCTTCACTCTCGTTTGATGCTGAAGACAGAGTATGGAATGCTAAACAATACTCTCTTGCAATGTTACATTTCACCTTTATTTTGCATACGCATATGCCTCTCATCTCGTCTCACTACTTTCGTCAGACCTCTGTCTAACTCATTTATATATCCACCACTTCTAGTTATGTGAACTCCAGTAGCACAAATCCATTTCAACACTTGTGTTTGTTGGTTAGAGATCTGTGTTCGAACCACGAGTCTGTATCGGTACATTCTTCTACATAACATCTCCCCTTTTGAGCTGGTTCCCTCTGGAGTCTATTCTCTGGAGTCTATAACTTTTCAGTGTTGGTTCCACACTCAAAAACTCCATAGTAGTTCTTTTCCTTTTTCCGTACCGCTTTGGTTCAATAATTTCTTGTAGCGTAGGTATGTCGAAAGTATCGTATAGTACTTCCATGGGTATTTCTTGCGCAGGACTTTCCAAATCAGTATGTCTATGACAGCTGGTTCAGATAACATTTATACTCCCTTCTTGGTCCCTGCACCGGGTTCGAACCACGAGTCGGTATCGGTACATTCTTCTACATAACACTTATATACAAGGAAAAGAGTCAATTTACTAAGTTCTTCGCCTGCAGAACTTTGGCGATAGTAATGCGAAGAGCCTTTCCTAATTCTATCCCCGGCTGAGTCTCTTCTCCAGACTGAAGAAAGGAATGAAAAAAGAATGCTTTCTGATAATATCTACCTTTACCCAGAAGAAGTCAATCGTACCTGAACCAGTAAAAAGACCGATTGCTTTTAGGGAAAAAGTTCCACTTACGTTGACTGCTCAAATTCACTGACAAATTCATCATCATCATCATCAAAAGACGAGCCGAAAGAACCAACACCAAACATTTTCTGTAGATTTCGTTCCTCTAAACTTAAATCAAATAATTCATGAAATGAGTTGGGGAATTTTTTTCCCGTTTTTTATTTATTACAAATTTTACACAGTCATCTGGGCGTGAACAATACCCAGAAACTACAGTGTGGTAATTATTCTCAGGATATTTCTAGCCTTCACATGATCTTAATATAAGAATATTGTCTGTTCTCTAAAGGAACAATACCAACAGGGAACGCCCAGAAAACTAGATACAGTTAACCATTTCAAAAATCTTTCATAAATTCTATAACGTCCACACCTATGAAATAATGTACATGGTCGTTATCCCTATTAAGAAATGTTAAGTTATGATTTAAATGTCAAATTCTTTTAAAATTTGTTGAAATCATTGAATTTAAAACTTATTTCAAGGCTGAGAAAAAGCTCCCACTTTTTTGTGCACGAAGAATCTGCGGTATAAAGTTCAACTTAAGGTCAACAAACTACCTGTACCTGGAAGTTTGGGGTCAAAGTAAGTTTTAAAAAAAGAGCCTACAGAAAGATTCTTGTCCCCCAAAGATAAGCTAATGTTTTTCAGCAAATCAAAGGGTTGGAAATAACTTTTCAGAGACAGTTCAACAGAGCCCATTTTTCTCACCCGAAAGCCATAAGTAACGGACGGAAGACAAACAGTACCATTCAAGGCGGCAACTTGTTAGGTTTGCCACTCGCAGTGGCTCGTCTAGCTAGCCACAGTCGGTCGCCGGTTATCCAACTCAATGAAACGCTTTAAAAGCCTAAAAAGATACCTACTTGTCATTTCTTCCTCGCCAGAAACTTTACAAAGAACATTTCTTCGACAATGCTTAAATTCTAATCAGGTGCTCAACACAAATATTCAAGCAAGCCTATTCTGATTCTTATCCTTTTCCTTATTTCTTAAGACATTTACCATTTTTTCATATTCTGTAAGTCATTTTTCAAATTCTATACTTGTATATAAATAAAATTTTTGTTTGTTTCAATTTTAACACCGAGTTAAGTTCTGATCGTTTCCTCTCAGCCTTTTTAGAATATTTTTCCAAAAGAAATAATTCTTTTTATTTTGCTTATAGGATTTACACTCCTATATATTTTTTAAATGGCCGGCGATGAGCACGTGGAGCAGAAAAATTCTAGAAAAATAGGATCCAAGACACGTGTTGCCGAAGGAAATGCGTCAGTAAGTTGAATAGTTTCGGGAACCTGACTGGACAGAGTAGTCACGTTCCAGTATTTTCAACTACGTCCGCCCATTTTGAATTTGTCTTGCACAAAAATAAATTTTGCATTTGGAGCCGGTCACGTGACACGGTTACCTATGTATATTCTACGCCTTCTAAAGCTCTCTCTCTCTCCCCCCTCTCTCTCTCTCTCTCAGCTCGACAGCTTTCACACACCTCTACAGCCTCGGACATTTCGCCAATTACAGATAGAGACAAGAGCTATCATAGGAGAACATACACCCAGTAAAACTACGTTCATTACCATTGATACATTTGCCAAACTTCAGTGTTCTAGGCTTTGCATGAACTTCAAAATCGCCCCATACATACACACGTTTTGCTAGCGGGAAAACGATTTCTTCGCTGCTATTTTGTCTTTAGTTTCCTCAAACACACTTATATATCCGTAAGAAAGAACTATTTTCTTGTATTGTTTTTTCTTCGTTGTTTAGTATATAAAATGATCAGTTTTATATTATCATGTGAAATTTCTTTTGTCAGCGTTGTTCATTTTTTTTTGTGTTGTTAGATGTGAAACGACACTTGAAGCTGTGACGTGGTATACCACCGAGAGAGGAAAAGGGAGGATCAATTCCCCGACCCTCTGTGTTTGAATTAACAAGTCCCAAGGACTGACCACTAAAGCAGTCAGAATTAAAGTCAAACAAAAGCTGCCAGCACTCCATGACCTATAATCGGTTGGACGGAGAAGGGAATGTAGGTCATTGTAGAAGCATGACTGGATGACATAGAGAAAGAAGAAAGAGCCAAATGATTGGCTGAGACTTTAGCACCAAAAAAAAAAGTACCTTTTCGTCAGAGGAAATTTGGAAAAGGATCTTTATTTCTAGACAGACATTGGCAAGAGATGGACGCCAAGTTAGCCAAGCTCCGAGAGTAGAACAGGATCTTTGGACAGAAGATAGCAGAAAGGGCCTTCAGCCAGATTCTAGAGAAATGCCGCTCGCCCGTAAAAGAAAGGAACCTGAGAAGTAAAGCCTTTGAAAAGATTAGTATAACTCAAATTGTTTCTCCTCCTACCCTTCCTAAATATTGGAATTATATATATATATTCAGAAAAGGAAAGAAAGAAACTGAAAAGATTTGTTTCCTCAACTGTAAATGAATGAGTGTACTTAGATACTTTCTCAAGTAAAAGAAAGAAAAGTAGAAAGAAAGAAAAGAAAAAAAAAAGAAAGAAAGAAAAAAGGAGAAAGAAGAAAAGGACTGTTGAGAGAGACATTTGTGTTTAACACTGCCTGCTGGCTTAACAAAGCCGATAGTTTAAAAGGAAAAGAGAAAAGAAAAAAGGAACTGTTTCTTAAATCTCATAAATATTTGTTTGGTCGTCACTTATTAAAGCTTTGTTACATTTTAAATGCCCCCCCTGAGTTGAAATCTATTGGTTATGTTGTTTATCTATCGAGTTGCCTTCTTTTGCACATATCTTTTTCAGCTTCGTATCGCTTACATTTATTCTCGCTAAATGTCTTATTCGCCTTAAAAACATTACAAGGGAATGTTGGAAATTTGACTACAGTGAAATATATTTTGTTTTAACCTAGAAGTCCATGCTTTCCGTTATCCGAGGGGGTTGAAAGTGAGGGACTTGGTGGGGTATGTGAATGTGAAATTGGGATCCTCCTCGCCAGCGTTGGAGATGAGTCTAGCCCCAAATTGGCCCCCACATTATTTGCCAGTACCATTTGCTCGAAATAGGAGTGGTGACTAGGACTTATTTTGCGGAGGGTCAAGTGCCAGACTGCCCCCGACGTCACACGTGCGTAAAATAAACTCTCGTCTTGAGATAAGTATTTATGCAACGTCACAAAGCCTTATTTCAAACAAAACCCCGAGAGAACTAAACGGCTAATACATCCTCAAATTTAATTCCTCATAAATTCCTAATATTTCAAATAGATAAGAATTTTGATACAATTTCCAATACAACTTCATTTACTTTTTCATTCCTTGTACCCAAAATGTTTGCACTTTAAATTTTATTGGAGTAAGAATGGATTTACGGCATTTCAATTTTTAATCATTTGTTTAAAAAAGTAGGACGTTTGACCACCTTTATGGAATCGATAGTTGAACCTGTACTTTAACTTTAGATAGAGAAATTCAAACTGCGAGCAAGATAAGATAAAAAGGTTGATTGTAAATTCTGATGTTGGCACACTCAATTGTAGATAAAAATGAATTTTCTCTCTTTTCACATTTGTCAAAAAAATAAAGGATTAACATATCCTTTAGAATTACACAATTCACATTCAACGGGTTGTTCCTTTTAATTTCCAAGACAATACCTGCTTATATCTATTTTGTGGACAGATAGCATAAATTAAATACTTTAAATCGACTTTGTCTAGACTCGATTGTATAGCGACTCATAGAATATCCATTTATACAATAAAATTTACAAGTATATAAGAAATTTATCTGCCCAAAATCTTCCAATGCGGAAATATTCTTTTCCACCTTCATTTTCGTTAGGTTTATTATGCGGAAATTTGTTAAGGAACTGGTGATCCTGTTTCACCGAATATCAGCAGCCCCTTGGAGTCACGTGGCGTCCACTATAAAAAGAGCTCCAACTGAAGATTCTTCCTCTTTTTTCCACTCCCACCGCTGTTAGCAACAGGTCCATTCATAGCAGCCCTTGATAATAGTAGAATTTATCTCTATCGTAGTACAAGCAACATGGGATAAAAGTTCGAAATGTGAAAGAAAAGCCTCTATAAGAGAAAGCCATTTCTTAATTTTAGAAATGTAAATTGACTGTAAGCTCTTGTCAGCTAAAAAATGAATAAATAGATAAATAATAATTATTATAATTATAAAAATAATAATAAACAAATAAATAAAATAAAAAATAGCCTTGTTAGAAAATATGCATTGAAATGGGCTTCGTCTATTTTACAACTAATCAATCTCTGTCAATTATTGACAAAATTTTATTGTTGAAAATGCGATTTCATCATATTTTCTTCTGTTTTCAAAATGTTTATATTAAACTTTATTTTCCTTTTAAATTTTCAGCTTTTATTCCTTTAAACAGTCATTTGAACTTGTAATTACAATTTAATATACTTTTATGATCACTGTATGGTTTGTGCTTTGCTGTCTTTTTGAAATTTTGAAATTAAAAATAGCAAGAATGTCATTGGGTTATTTTAAAAATTGGACCGTTACAATCCCTTTAATGGTATTTAAACGTCTGGGTGCTTTTCTTCGTCAGTCTGTAGTCTGCATTTTCACCGGCCCCACTCTGCAAGTCTTTCTTTTTACTGTTAAAAGTCTGTTTGCAGTCTGTTTCTCTACGGGTCCTGATCTGTTACAAAGTCTGTCAGTTCTATTAAGCCAGCCAGCCAGCCAGTGGAAGTTGGGTTAAAAGCAAAGTTTGCCTTTTTTTACAGACTCTACTGGTCCTCCAGGGAATGGTGTAAAATTTACAATTAACTAAGTGAGAGTTAATTCGTTTCCGCATAAGAAGAGAAGTTCAGAATTAGTTTTTTTTCCGTAGGAAACAGAAAAGTTGCTGAGTTCTCCCTGCTCTATGCGAGAAGATATTTTTTTCCAGAAGAAAGGACAGTAGAAGAAATTTAAAGAAAAACGATAAATTTCTCAGAGCACCATCGTCAAAATTGTTTAAAAGGACAGTAGAAGAATTTAACGAAAAACGCTAAATTTCTCAGAGCATAGTCCTTAAAATTGTTCAGAAGCCCCAGAAAATAGATACAGCTACTGGAAGTGAAAAGAAAATTATATAAGCCTGTGAGTGTCTTCGCGCCAGAAATTTGAATCAAGAGACAGAAAGAAGAAGCGAAAAGAAAATTATTTCAGACTGAGAAAACCTAGCGTCAGAAAGTTGAAACGAAAGAAAGGCAAAAGAAAAGAGAACTTTGAATTTAGACACCATATTGGTATTTTTGCAAAAATTGTTTTGTAATGTACAACTTTTCCTTGTTTTGGTCCGACGTCCAGTAAGTCCATTTGATTTTCCAATTCTTTCCTTTATATCCTTTTGCTTTATTTACTTTTTTGTGTAACATTAAATGTTGTGATTTTTGCTAAACTATGCGCAGCGAAACTCGGGCAATATCAATAGAAATGTAGATGTTGAATTTATTTCTATCGAAATGAATTCTTTGTAATGGGATAAATGTTTGTTTCTTTCGGAAATATAAATGTCGTTTTTTTAATATCAATAGTTTCCCTACTTCTATACACCTTTTTTATTACCTTTCTTTCTCTTTCCTTCCCTACGAAGCTACTTGGCTTACTGTTATTTTGGTCGGCAACATTCGAGGATTTGCTAACTTCCCTCCTTTTTTTTTTGTATCCATGGGTGACGCTCTTTGGGTAATTTCAAAAGTCTTTCAATTTGTCTACAGTGCAATCCAACACTATTCATTCAAAAACTCGGCCAACATTGATTGTCACTGATTCTTTGCTTTGACTGCACCGTGTTGAGGCAATAAAAACTTCGTTTTTTCAAGGTAGAGTAATATTATGAAATTCCTTCTTAAGATTGCATTAAACTGTACATTTCTTGTGTGTGTGTATTCTATCTATTGGCAGAGAATGATAATCAAGTTAAATGGACACTATTATTTTATTGGAATAACTTTTTAAACGTAGAATTACTAGTTAAAGAATTTAATTTTTAACTTTCGAATGGTATATATATATATATATATATATATATATATATATATATATATTCGTGGTGTAATGGTTAACGTCATAGGGAATGGACACGGTAATCTAAGTTCAAATCTTGGATGAAGCTGTTTGCATTTCACACAGTGCTAATACTCTTGAGAAAGGTATGAATCCGACTATTCTCCTTCGAATCATGGATAAATAGTTGGTCAGACTATGCTCTTCAAACTTTATATGGCGACCTGTCTAAGAGATGAAAAACTCTGCATTCAAATCTGTTAATCTCTGCTTAAGATTGACCTTGTGTTACATCCTGCGTGTGCGTAGGGGTTGGGTAAATATACACACCTTTTGCTGTGATTTTATCTAATTGTATTGTGACGGGAAAAGTTACCTTTAAAATCCCAAAACGGGACTTTATTTTCGCACGTGTGAAGACGGGGCAGACTGGCACTTGATCCCTTGTAGAATAGGTCCTCGTTCAGAGTTTTTTTCTCGGGCATATAAGAACTGGGATATTATGTGGGGGATTAATTTATGGCTAGACTTACCGCCGCTGGCAAGGGGTTCCAAATTTCAGACTATACACACACCCACCAAGGCCGCTAGTTTTCCTCCCCTAGAACAATGGAAGATATGGACCTCTAGGTTTAGACGTAATAATAATATATTGTAGTAGTCGGCAATTCCGGTTTCCCGTGTGATATTTTAAAGGAATTTATAGCACAGTTTTAAGCAAGATAACGTAAGGCGACGTGAAGCTGGAAAAGAAGCATGACATAACAAATTCGTAGCAGACGCTACCAATAACAACTTCAAGCACGTGGGAACATTAAAATATATCAATCTTTTACTACACATAGATATACACCTTCAACGTGTCAAATATATCATACATGAATAGTGCAAATTGAGAGAGAGAAAGAGAGGGTATCTAAAATTGGGTATAAGGAGAAACAGTCCCAAAGTTACTTATCTTATTTAGATGGATTCCTGTGGAGAATCTTTCTTCTTTTACGGGCTGACAGACTTTATCTTATTTTTTTAGTACTTGCTAGAAGATATGTTTCGTCTTCTTTTACCCGGAGTTCTTGGCTTTAGTTCCGTCCACCACGAACCCTGTCCAACAACTAACTTTCTTACTATCTATTTCCGATGACGGGAAGGAGTCCCCACTTCCGTTTTAGGGTCCCCAGCCAATCATTTGGCTTCTCTCTTCTTTCCCCTTGTCGGGCGATTTCTTAGGGCTACTAGATGTCACCTAAGTCAGGTTACTGAGTACAGATAGCTTGACCCAATTTACTATCATGCCTTAACGGTCATTCTCTGATGGCTTGCCAATTCAAACACGAGGATAGTAGTAATCTTGTTTCTATCGTCTCAGTGGGACACCACGTGACAGTATTTTAATT
This sequence comes from Sepioteuthis lessoniana, assembly GCA_963585895.1. Classification (NCBI taxonomy): domain Eukaryota; kingdom Metazoa; phylum Mollusca; class Cephalopoda; order Myopsida; family Loliginidae; genus Sepioteuthis; species Sepioteuthis lessoniana. The sequence goes on along the minus strand of OY757925.1, from coordinate 22,122,506 downwards.
TTAGTTATATACATATATATATATATATAATTTAATTTAATTTTTGATCTCACATTCCTACAATGTGAGAGAAAAACAACAAAGTCTGGTGGTATTGTAAGATACTTCTGGAATGTTCTCAATTAGTGGTTATGATGCTTTGGCTTCAAAACTATGCTTGATAAAATCATTGTTTGATTAAAGCTTTGTTGGTGACAGCTGTTTTTTTAGCAGAAGAATATATATATATATATATATATATAGGGGGGGGTAGAGACTAATAGAAAGAGAGTCAACAGATAGAACAGTAACTGATTTTTAATCAACTTTTATATTGTTTGAAGCCTTTTGGAGGTGATGCACAAGAGAGTTGAACTTTTGACATGGTTCTTTTAATATAACATGTGTACATGCTTATACATATATCTGCATGACTACTATTTGTAGAGACTATGAAAGACTGGGTAAGTCAAAACTAGATAATATTACAAACACAAGCAGTCAATTATCATTTTCATCAGTTTAGATTCTTTCTCCTTCACACAAATTATGTCATTTTAAACAAAATGACCTGTCATCTTCTGCAGACTTCTCATTTTGACAAAGGAATAAATCAAGAATGTCATATCAAATTAACCATTTTTAATTTTATTTAAAGAGATCTACATAAATAACTTTTTATTATATATATATATATATATATGTGTGTGTGTGTGTGTGTGTGTGTGTGTGTCCAAAATATATTGTGAATTATTTTATATTACTTTAATATATACAAGGGTCATTAAATAAGTTTCCAGACTTTTTTCGTATGGGCACTTTTATTGATAGTACAGACATGAAACTCTAGTCCCATTCGAAGTAATCTCCTCCGGCTGCAATGCACTTGTTGTACCGTTCCAACAATTTCTGGAAAGCCCCATGGAAGTCCTCTTGTGTGAGCGTGTCAATGACCTTCGTCACAGCCTCTTTCATCTCCTCAATTGTCTTATAACGACAGCCTCTAAGTTTTTCCTTGAGCTTAGGGAATAACCAAAAGTCACAGGGAGCAAGGTCTGGACTATAGGGAGGGTGAGGAACTGTGTTGATGCCACTGACCCGATCTGAAGATTGCTGGCCTCTTCCGGCAGAATCTCTTCCTAAACTCCCTTAAAACCTCAACATAGTATTCCTTGTTGGCTGTATGTCCAGTGGGAACCTAGTGCATGTAGATCATGCCAGTGCTGTCAAAAAAGGGATCATCAAAGGTTTGTGGCTGGATTTTCTTTGTCTGGCCTTCTTGGGTCTGGGAGTGCCAGCATGCTTCCACTGCGAACTCTGTCTCTTGGTCTCTGGGTGATAGCAGTAGATCCAGCTTTCATCGCAGGTCATCAGAGCATCAAGAAGTGCGGGATCTGAATTGATCAGCTCGGTCTTTCTTTCTGGCCTTCTCTGAGCACTCTTGGGACAAACTTCGCGCAAATCTTCCGCATCTTCAGTTCCTCGCGAATAATTGTGTGTAAAGTTCCCACACTGACATCAAACTGTGCTCTTATTGTCTCTGTAGACACACGATGGTCCTTATCCATGAAATTTTTTATTTGGCCAATCAACTCTGGTGTTCTGACTTCCTTACTCATCCCACACCTTTCATCATCCCTCACAGACTCCCTGCCTTCCTTGAATCTCTTATGCCACTCAAAAACTGATGCTCAATTCATGCAAGATACTCCAAAAGCAGTCTGAAGCATTCCATACGTTTCTGTGGCATCTTTGCCAAGTTTAAAACTGAATTATATTGCATATCGTTCTTCTAAAGTGTCCTCACGTCCAGATTACATTTTTGAAATTCACCAGCCGTGATAATCAGGATTTTGTAGGGTGTATTCCAATTGCTGCTGTAGCTGTTGATTTGAACCTGAAATCATAAAATCTCATAAGATGTATAGCAATAATATAGTGAATTTTCAAGAGTCTACGACAATTTCAAATGCCTGTACAAAAAAGTCTGGAAACTTATTGAAGGTACCTCGTATATATATGTGACGAAATAAGATGATACGGAAAGAAAAAGGGTTAAGTTTGTATTATCAGCTGTCTAGGAGGATTAATGAACAAAATCAAATTCTGTACTTGAATTATTTAGAAAAGAGGCAGACAGGTCAAAAAGGGGCTTGTTGCAGATTTGGGCAATTAAGAACAATAAGAAATGCGATTACTTTTCTAATATCTTCCGGTGTGGTAAATAACCCAACGAAACATTTTACGATAAAATGTTTTTTGGAAATAACAAAAAAAAAATGTTTGAAAGTAATGGCTCAAGATAAACAATATAGCACGCATTGTTATGGTTTTCGGGGAACAATAAAAAAAAGTATTGACAAATAAAAAGTAAGTTAAGTTGGCGACTGTAGTGGAGGGTAACCCGAAGGCTCTCTTTTCAATAGCTACTACACCGAGATGTAGGAGAGGGGGCTACTCCATTTCCTTGATTGCTCCACTTTACCCTTGATCCTTACCTTATAATGCTGAGTGTTAAGCAAGGTAGTATCAAGTACATGTTTTGCGTCTTTGGTATGAATCGACGTCGGATTGAACCCCAGTCTCCCGGACCATTGGCGAACACTACTCATTAAGCCAATGGCCCGGTTAACAAATACGCTTCCCATAAGTGCTAGCATAATCCGATCGCCTAGCCGATAATGATAATTAATTTAAAGTATAATTGTGTCAAATAGTTGGAGTCATTTGGTTAAAACAACAAGAAAGGAGGAATTAAAGTTCCTTATTTGGAAAACATTATTGGGAGAGTAGGAGGTTAGATTCTTACTAGATTCATCTTTGGTTGAGTGTTGGTAGTAGGTAAAATTTAAAGACAGGAGGGATTAAAGTTCCTTATTTGGAAGGAAGGAAGGGTAGGAAGATAGGTTCTTTCTAAGAAAAAAATCAAGCCGACCACGTGTGGACTTGATTTGGCCAGAGTGGAGAAAGGAGAAGTAATCACAGACAGTGCGGCACTAAAAAGTGGTTTCCTCTTTTTGTAGAGAATTACTATTCAGACCCTCAGTACGAATTCGGGGACCAAACTGATGGCACGAAAAAATTTAGCTAGCAGATGGGTTTCGTCACTCGCTTCTTGAATGGAGCTTCCCAAGAAATAAAATTAAAATTAAACGAAAGTCGATTTCTCAAATTCTACCAAGTTAAACAACCGAAAGAAAATTCAACCGAGAATTCTGCTGAAAAGAACTTTAAAGAAGACGAGCAATTAAATGAACTCTGAAACATTTCTACAAAACAAAAAAAGAAAAGAAAAATACACAAATTCTCGGACACTCTCTCAGATAAGTTTCAGCAAATTGTACTAAAATTTGCAACACTTTATCTTTCTATCCCTTTTATTTCTTGTTTCCTTTGTATAAAATTCCTTTTTAAAAACTTTATTGTCTGTGTTATCCTTCGAATCAGTATCCGTAAACTTACTGTTGAACTTACCATTGCACACTAAAGCCCCCCCCTAAAAGCATTACCCAGTTAAATACTAAACTTGGTTTAATGTAACTCACTTCAACAAATTTTATTCCTACCAAATTCCTTTATACTGAAATTTTATCCCTTAAAATTTCTTTAATTCCTTCTAGATTCTTCTTTAGTTGAATGTTGGTAGTAGATAAAATCTAAAAACTGGAGGAATTAAGGTTCCTAATTTGGAAAACATTATTGAGAGGGTAGGAGGATATATTTCTACCAGATTCTTCTTTGGTTGAGTGTTGGTAGTAGGTAAGGACTGTGAGAGGTCTGGGTAACTGGAGAGAAGTTAAAAGAGAACTTGTGTAACCTCCAAAACCCATCGGACCCCTTTCGCAATAGAGCGTTTCAACACTCAAGGGGCAAAAAAGCAGCAGAAGCAGAAACACGTCAGGCAGAAAGCCAGTCAGACGGAGAGAATTGGCATCTCCACGTGGGTCTAACGTCTTTTCTGGAACTTATACTTTGAAACGAATCCGAAAGAAAGTAGAGATTCTCCATAATTGATATGAAGAAGATTTTTTCTGAACTGAATTTAGTTATCTGAATTAGCTCTTACAACCCACAAGAGTTGCTGATAACAAATACCACATTGCTCCATACAGTAAAAGGGAAACAGGCTTGTGTTTTTTCTTAATATTATATTCCTCTTATTATTATTATTACTAATATTATTACTATTATTATTTCTTTATATAAATATTGTTGGAAGATAACTGTCTTCTGTTCCTTCTACATGGAGACCGATTTTTTTTTTTTTTTTTGTATACTTATCATTTTTTTTCCAGCCGACGAACGAACTTCAATCCGATCAAATTGTCTTGATCAATCTCATTTGAGATCAAAATGCACAACGTAGCAGATAGGGGGTCAGATCAAAGGTTGTGACTTCAACCTAGGTAGTCGACCAAGGGAGGAATTTCCCGTCATTCCAGCTTTCGATCAGAGGCGTCCATTTGGACGAGAGTGAAGACATATAGTGTTGTGTAAAAGGGACAGGGAAGAAACAGGCATATATATTCGCCCCCACTACCCGTGAGCAGCCTACATAATTGGTGCAGCAAGTGACGAGTTATATAATTAGTGCTTTGCGACTTGGATAAGTTGCATATTTGGTACAGAACCCAAGAACAGGTGTATATATATATATATAAAAATAAACAAATCTATTTTTGTAAAGCTTTCACTTTATCACAAATAGAACAATAATTTTTTAAAGAAACATAAATATTTAATGCATTTCAAATTTCACTAAAGAAAATTTTCTCTTTTTAAAATTAATTCCTTTTTCATTTGGTTACAACTTATCGCGATTTTATTTAGTCAACAAAATTGGACACTAGTAACAATAATATTACAAAAATATGAAGGCAAAAATAAAATAGAATATAAGGGGGAGAGAGATCCTTGTTCAAAATTCAAAGTAGTTTATTATGACAAAAGGAACGACACTCCAGTTAGTTGCATATGTGTCCCAATGCAAATACAAAAAGGAAGTAAAATAAATTATTAAAAATCTTTCACATTCTGATACACTCACAAAACAGGGAAAGAAGTCTCTTCTTCTTTCTTCCAGCTAAACAAGGGTTTTTTCTTAGGACCAAGTCCCTGATATGTCCCTTTTTTCTTTTCTTTTAATAAAAAAGCTACACCCTGTCTTTCTTTCTTTCTTCTGCGAGATAAAATCTCAAATAATTTTCTTTTTCTTTTCCCTTTTCAGTCATCTTCTCTCTCGATGGAGCAAGTAATGGCGTCTTTGACTTGTGTAGTCGTTGGAGTCGACTGAAGTCGTTGATTCTTTTTCTTAGAGGTACAATTCCTCAAAAATATCAATTTTATGTAGTAGAAACCTATATTTTTCGGTTTCTTCCTTTCTTTTCTCTTCTTTTTAGGTTGCGCTGTAGAAACCTATTTTTTTTTTCGGTTTCTTTCTTTCTTTTATCTTCTTTTCAGCTTGTGCTAACTTCGAATTCCCTTCTGGAATTCTGAATGTAATACAAAATCCTTCTAGTGGACTTAAATTATTTCTTTTCTATTCTTTTTGGCTTTTAAGCCATCTTTGAATTTCCAACTGGAATTCTGAAATAAACACTAAATCCTTCAAGTGGACTTAATTCTTTTTACTCAGCTCTATTTGAGTTGAGGAGTAAAAACGTGGCCTACCTCTAAGGCCTTCTGTTTTCAACTGAGTACGGTTGATTTAGGCGAGTAACGCCAGTGGCAACAGCACCCCCCCCTACAGAGACTCCTGCCAATCATATTAAAGCTCCTCTGCCCCACACAGATTTTCACCGAACACAAAAGCTTACTAGCAATAAAAAAAAAACAATACAAAATAGTCCCTGAATGACCGAAAAATGTTGGTGCTCCACTCAATAAACCCATTTTTGAAACTCAATTGAAATCAAATTTTATATATTCATCTCAAAACTTCGTTCAGTGGGAAAGAGAATTATATTTTCTAAACAATAAACTTTTTTAAAATCTTTAATTAATCAGATAATCTTAATTTGCTATTTTTGGTAAGTTTTCCCCAAAACTTAATATTTTGTTTCAGTGCACTCCTTGTGGAACATAAGGCTTCAGTTTCTGAAACTAGTAGTTTTATAATGAGGCGGAGTTGCAATGACTTTTACTTCTTTAGTTGGGTTTGAAATTTTTGTTTTTCTCTGTCAAGGCAAACTTTTCTTTTTTTTGGACTTACTTTACATGCCTAAAAAGCTCCATCTGCAACTGTTATATACTCATTTGCCGTATCATAACGACTCAATAATAGAGACAGACTCATGAATAAATGACGCAGAAATAAAGGACGCATGAAGGAAGACATAAGACAAAGATGCAGGAAGACTTCTTTAACAACATATTCACCTCTCACTTTATTGCAAGGGTTTGAAAGGGTTGTTGAAGGGTTGCATGTGAGAGGATGCTGGAGACCGAACATAAACTTCATATTTTGACCCCACTGTTATGACCGTCACGTTGTGTCTTTCTTGTTCTCTTAGATGCTCAACCAGAGGTCTTGGGGTCCACTCCATCGGGGCTTTTCCGAGGGCCCCCTTGGTCGGGTATGGCCTTCCCTACCACATCTGGTCTCTACCGTCTGGAAGTCTACTGGCAACTGCTTTGGCACCCCAAACTCAACTGAGTTAAATAATAATTCAACGCCCACACGATCGCCTACTGGATCTTTGAAATCGGATGTTTAATTGTCATCAAGCGGAAATAACTGTCATGCAGTTCAGAGGTTACTCTCTTCTGGTGCATCACTGTTAGAGGCACAATGGGACCTTCACCTTGTCCCATATCATAAGCCTTAATCTGCCCGTGCGATCTCTTTCGATTACTGGCCATTGGAATGTGTCACTTCCTTCCGGTGGATCACCTTGGAATAGTATTTTTGGGCCGGGTCGAAGGTCAAAATATAACAACTACTTTTTACTCATAGCTGAGGGAAGAAGTGGTTTCATGCCTTTCTTAGAGCCATCAGTACAAAGTGAAATTGAACTCAGTTTGTCAATACAATACCTCTGCATTTCATTATCTTAAAATAAAAGTTTTAATTTATATTCAAAATTGATATAGTTATTTTTCTGCTTTTTCTCTTGTAGCATTTTAGGTACAAAATTATTAGTGTTACTTTTAAATAGTAGTTTAAATTTAATCTATAACTTTGAATTTCAAAAAATCATTAACATTTCAAATATTGTTTGAACAACTGAACTTCTTTGCTTTATTGATATGCTTCATGCAAAATTTTGGCTGATCCATTCTTCTTCAACTTTTGTCAAGTGTTTGTGTGAAGAAAAAGAAAGGATTTTTCTTTTAAGAAATTTTTTTTTATCACAAAATATATGATGTATGCAGCCTGAAGAGTGGATTATCAAAACTATTGTACTCCTAACATCAAACTTGCAAAAAGGTTCAATTGTCAAAATAATATTTGGAAAGCTTTATTTTGGCTAAAGTTTGTAATGAAACTTTATAACAAATTTGCATTTCATTTTTAAAATTTGTGGAAACGTTTTTTGTAACTTGAAAAAATTGTGATTAGACATTCAACAACTATATTTACAATAATCAGGCACCACAAGAACATTGTATGTGTGTGAAAATGTAAACTTGTTTCTATAATTCTTCTTGAATTGATTACAAGTTTAAAAAATTTAATTTACCAAGAAGAAGCAAAAGACATTTTTGAAATTTTAACCTATATTACTCATTGTAAAACTGGCCCAGACCACAAGACAAATTTTGGGACCTAAATCAGAATGACTGTTCATTACTGTTGATCAATTGATAAAGCCATCAATGAATACCCTTTGATGCAAAATTTATTATGACAGCATAGAGAAAAGAAAAGAAAAAAAAACAAGGCAAGAAAGGCAATGTTTAAATTGTTTAAAAATGAATACAAAATAGCAGTTGTTTCATCATAAAAGTTTCTTTAATAACTGATTGAGTTAACATCAGAAAGCCGATAGGAAAGATTAATTTTCTGAGGATTTAGTCATATGAGAATTGATTTCAGATTAAACCTTAGTTTAAAACCTGGCTCAGTGACATTGTTATTTTGCCAGTAATATTGACCGTGCTGTGTAAACCCTTTGTTTACCTAAATTCTGCTGGTGACACTTTAGATTCAGCAACTATAAACTGCAATATTATTTCTCTTTATATTGCTCTAGGTAATACATTTGTGGTTATTTGGTTTGTTAGAAAAAAATGCTCAAATCTGTTGTGACCAATGAGAAAGTTTTTTCTTTATTGTCTGCAAAATGATTGTCAACTGGGTAGCATACAAGAAATATACATTTTAAGACCTTTTGTTATATTAGTTGAACAACAGCAGCATCTGTATCTTGCCATGGAGCAGCAACTGATAGGTTTGTCTCACTGATTATTAATACTTGATTTTCATTGGGTACTCAACATTTATGACCAGCAGTCAAATTAAGCTAAATTTAGTAAAAGTCAACAATACTAACAAAAACAAAGTCATTAAAATGTCACTTTGGGATTGGCATAATCAAAAGATTTACTTCATTTCCCTTCAAATTCTAACATGAAACTTCAGTACAAACTTCATGATTAAAGACATTATAAACATCATTCTATAACACTTGATTTAGATTGTAACCATCAGAAACAATTTTGAAATATTTTCTATTCAAGAAAAATTAATTTGTGCTATGGTAATTTGGTTTTTCTACAATTGAAAAATTATAAATAAATGTTGAATGTTTTAAATTTTTTGAATGCAACATTGTTGTATTTTTTAAATATTAAAGTAACCAGGTTTATTTTGGTTTCTTTTGTTTAATGGTATATCAACCTTTGTGAGTTATTTGATCTTTGTATAAGAACAGTAGTAGTAGTACTATTTAACCTATAGTTGGGGGGGACAAGGGAATTCATACCTTTCCAAAGAGAATTAGTCCAAAAGTGTACGTAATAGCACCAGATTACTACAATGTTGCAGATCAGCACGTTTAACCTCTGTGATACAGGGACCCCTACAAAATAACCCGGTAATTATTGATACTGATTTTAAAAAGTGTAATTATAATATGAGATTTGCTAAAATAAAAATCACCTAAGTTAATCCAATTATGATTGATTTTTTTTTCTTTCATGTTAATGAACTGAATAAATGATGAAGCAGACTGAAGCTAAATTATCCTTGAAATAATTTTCTTTTTATATTTATTCACACATCACTTAATCTAAAATAACACAAACTATTGATAATGAAATTGGTTCTTTGGGGATTTAGCCAAGAAAGGACTTCAGCTTAAATATTAACTTCAAATATTGTTCAAAGAAGATTATCTCTTTATTTGACTAAAAATTCCACAGTTGATATCAGATCTAAAAACTCAAAATTATTTTAGGAATGAGAGATATTTTTATTCTGAACAATTTTTCAATCTATAGTTTTTTTTATTATATTCTGGTTTTTAATCATTTGAAGAAAAATACAAAGAAGAAATAAAATATTAGTTGTTTATTAAGAGCTCAAAAAAAAAAAAAAAAAAAGGACAAATGAAAAATTTTTTGGAGAAAGATAGTAATAGAATAAGTATAACAACTGAATCTTATAAAAATGATTTTGGAAACATGAAAATGTTGACAAATATTCCTTAATACAAAATAGAGCTCAATACTTAGAATAAATTAAGCATGAACATAGCTATTTTAAAGAAAAATTGTTTCTTTAAGAGATATTTTTTAATTGTATTGTATTAATTTAGTGCAAAATAATAATTATTTGAGTCTAATTAATTTCAAAGTAAAAACTTCATGAACACAATGTGGGATGTTCAAATTTTTTGGGGACAATGTAAACATGGTGTCACATGGGGTGTTGGAATGCCATGTTGGGTGTTGTAACCATGGTGCCATGTGGGGTGTTTAAACACAGAATAGATGTGATTTCAGTTGTCCCAATCAATTTTATTTCATTTTATTTTATTTTGAACTTAAATATGTATCTAAAATGTGCATGTTAATTAATGATATTTTAAAAATAATTTTTGTCTCATCACAAGATCAACAGCCATTTTTTCTTTTTTTGTTTGCTATATTATGAAATGATTTCTGTGTGAATTTGTTGACAATTGACAATTGCTGCAGAAAAAATGCATATGGCTGATTTTCAAATGGTTATTTTCTATCTAGGCAGAGGTCTACAAAATAAAACAAATGCTTGTCATTCACAAACATTTGTCACTCAAAGGAAACAAACACTTTATACTTAGCCATAAAAATTTAGGACAAAAAATAAAAATAATCTGAATTTGAAAATATCTTTCAAATTCAGATTATTTTTATTTTTTGTCCTAAATTTTTATGGCTAAGTATTATTGACTCATCATACATCAGTTTTAATAAAATCAACAAAACCACAGAATCATATACATATGTTTTCACTGATTTTGTTTTTATTGATTAAAAAGGTGAATATCTCAAGAAATAATGATTATAATTAATTCTTTATTGACATTTGAGATTTCTATGATTTATTAAAAATTGTCTAAATATTATACAAAATTTTCAATTAGATTTATTATAAATAGTTGATAAAATAATTTCTAATCTTTTACTGCTCTTCCAAATTCAGTCAAAACTTTAAAAGCAAAAGAATCGAGATCAAAATAATTTTAATAATTATTACAGAAAATCTTTGCAAATGAATATAAAATGACATTTTAAATCTAACAACACACTTAAAAATCCAACACAACTTGAACAAATCAAAATAAGGATGTTTTGAATTTGAATAAATATTCCATTTGAAAATGTGACCATTAATATTGCACTTAGTCACACAGGACTGTAAACATTTTTTTCTCATATTGAGTTTTTTTCCTTCTCTCAAACAGTCAAGTAAGCAACTTAACCTGTTGGTAAGTCATGACTCACACTGGATTGGATTATATCACATCTTGAGGGCTTAGGTCAGGCATAGAAATTGATCAAAAGTTGAAATTTGAATGTGAAAGGAAAAAAGTCTACAAGGCTGTCAAGATGAATAATGGAAGGAAAATTTTTATATCATCAATTAGTTACCTCATTTCTTTTTATATCCAAAGCTTTCATAATTGTTGTATGATTCAGTTCTGGATCTAGAAATTGAGTCCTTCAGGAAACTTTATTAGTTTTGAATATTTCCCAATTTTTAAATCAAATATATTTTATTGTCTACCACTTCCAACCCATAAATCTTTTGCTCTCATATACACTTACACATCTTAACTAATACATCAAACTAATATTTATTTCCAATTTCCAACATAATAAAATATAGTCAGTGAATCCTAGTGTCTCAAATTGTCACAGTTGGTTAAATCTGGTTATCCAGTATGATTCTGGTGGTGGTAGGATCAAAATATACTTTCTTAGAATACAAACATATTTTTGAAAATGTGTCACTTCACTTCCACTTTTAGCTAAAACAGTTTACTGAAAAAAGATAAAGAACCAAATAGTCTGCAACAAAGAATTTCCACTCAAGGAAATCACAATCCATTTCCACTTCCTGATATCTGTCAAACCCCTTTACCCACTCAAGTTATCTTGTGTTTTAACTCAAGGGCCCACTTGGCAGAGAAATAAAACAATTCAATGTTTTCCAATCTCATTCATAATGTGAAGGTTTTCTTCAATCACAAGTCAATTTAGTGTAATGACACATTCATAAATGATAATAGAAATGCGACTTTCAATCTACAAACTCCAAACATTTCCATTGGATCAAAAATCATTAAGTGTCAATGAAATATCCAAACTTAAAGAAAAAATGGTAATTTTTCGTTTAAAAAAGAAAGAAAATTTATAAAATATTTAACAGAATGATTATTTCATGGTTTAGATTTGATGGAGGAATAATGTAAGGTAATGTCAGAAATTTAATAGGAAAGCAGCAATAACTTACAAAGAAGGTGAATTGATTGTTGCATTAATAAAATACTCATCTTATGCTGTTGACAGTCAACTCAATTGAATGTTGCTAAAAAATCAAAGCATAAAGCTGGTTATCTTGTTTCTCATAATTTTGAATTTGAAGCTTTACATCTTCCAAAAACAAATTTAAAATTCAAAGATGCAGGAGGAGGGCAATTACAAATTATTGTAGAAAAATAAAAATCTGATTATCATAAAGATTTTTGCCTATAATTTGAAACATACAAATGTTTTAATTTCTTCAATTTGTCTGTTTTGGTGGTTCATTCATAACATGACATGGTTCAAAATTCTTGTTGATCCGTAGATTTGCTGTGTGTTGATTGATTGACAAGACTGTTCCTTTCTCTTTTAATAAGCTGCTTTATCACCATTTTCTAATTCTTTTCATAACTTATTAAACATTCTTAAATATTTGATTTCTGTTTGTGCAGCAAAAGTATTTTTAATATCTAAAAAAAATGTAATATTTCTCACTAAAAGAAAATTCATCACGTCACGATATATTGAAATTGATATAAAATATAGTTAGACTTTAAAGACAAAGACAGAAAACACTGGTGGATTTTTCTCTTGGTACAGTTGCTAATAATAGAATTATATAGATAAAATCACTATTTGACAGTAAGTTTGAATAAATTTTTTTCTATTCTTATTATACAGATTAGTTTTTCAAATTCTTGTACTTGTCTTTAATTGGAATCATTTTGAGATGAGGCTTCTTAATCTGAGAATTAATTTTTATTTACTGCCTTCCATAGTTGTTGTCTATTGCACCACGTTTTTGACCAAGTAAACCTCTGGCCGGCTTGGGTAGGATTTGAAACCGCTATCTTCTGACAATGCTCACCTGGAACCGTAGAGACTCAACGCCTCTATCCGCTGTGCCACGAAGGGTGATCAAGGATGGATTTTTTTTACTTATAAATCCTTATCTGGTCTTCCAGAGTCGGGTCCGTACCGAATTTTTGTACTTGTCTTTAATTGGAATCATTTTGAGATGAGGCTTCTTAATCTGAGAATTAATTTTTATTTATTGCGGACTTTTTATCCTCATCTTGGTAGTTTTTGTGTTGTTTCTTCTTTCACTACATTTCGGCCAAATTTCACCTCTGGACTTCTTCAGGTGATTTACCGTGACCTCGGATAGGAATGCTGAGTCTTGTAACAACTATGGAAGGCAGTAATTACTGGGGATACGGTTACAAGACTCAGCATTCCTATCCGAGGTCACAGTAAATCACCTGAAGAAAGCCAGAGGTGAAATTTGGCCGAAACGTAGAGAAAGAAGAAACAACACAAAAACTACCAAGATGAGGACAAAAAGTCCGCAATAAATAAAAATTAATTTTCAAATTCTTGTTCTGATCGACAGTTTTAATGTTTTCAATATGAAAGTAAAAATTTACAAAAAGATTGCTTTGAGTAAAGTTTTTCAAATAAATTTTGATAGAAATTTCTCTTTCCATTAAGTTACATTTTCTCTTATCAAAATGGCTGACAACTTCATTTACAGTTTTCTCTCTAATTTCAGTTTTTTTCTTTTTTGATGTTGCACTTTCATTGAAATAAAATGGGAAATTTCTGAAACGAAGACAGATATTTTTCTTTTAGGGAAAGTTTTATGCACATGCTGAAGAAATTTGTTTCTTAAAAAATTCTGAAGCTTTGATAACTTAAAGTTAGAAAAGTATTTACAACTACTCATAAGAAAAAAATCATCATACTTACTTAGAGGATGTTCACCCAATATTTTTCTCCTTAGAGAAAATAAACAAATCACAGAAACAAAACAATTTTTGTTTAATAGCTAGACATTCTGTTCCCATGAAATCTACTTGATAAATTGGGAAAAAAAATGTCATTCAAATCAGACAAATAAGATTAGTAGATCTTTTATAGATTATTTCAGTAAAAATAAAAGATCAGTATCATACATAAATTAAATATCCCCATAAAAGCAGTACAGTATCAACAGGTGTCTAGCTATGCTAATGGCGAGTGAGCCTCACACCAGCTGGCTGCGTTTCTCACTGCATGAATTGGTTTGTGTGGCTTGGTTGCTTGGTCTTGTTCATACCGGTTGAGGCTGCCTGACAGATGCAGGAAAGCCGGCATTCATGTCGTGTGCTAAAACCAGCTCTCCTAGAGCCTCAGGGGGCCGTCCTCCCCAGGCTCTAACCCTCTCCATAGGGGCTAGGTTTATCACCAGGAACCCCTTTTTAGGGAAATGCCAACAGAGCCCAAGGCGGTTTTGTGAATGCTGGGCACATCTGGGCTACGGCCCCGTGCCTGAACCCACCTCTAAAAAGACCTTGTGCCACACTCATCCGGTTAGTGTAACAATAAATATTTCTAGCAATTCTAATAGCAGTCAAAATTTACTCAGTGAGATATACACATCATAAGAATGGCGTAAACCATAGAAGCCTTAACCATGCTGCACAAACCAGAGCCTATAGAAACATGGGTCAGATGTTTAAGAGAGTTGGCAAGGGTTAAGAAATTAAAAAACAAAAAAGCCAGAGGAAGTGAGAAAGAAATCCCAGATCTATTTCTAGCTATGGTAGGCTGTGAAACTGAAGAAAATATTGACAATGGCTTACTCAAGAGAATTAGAAGAATTAACTAATGAACAGATTGTTAAAAGAACTAGGAAAAATATACGACAAAAAATGACGTTGTCGCTGAGAGAACCAAGTTCATGGAGACGAGACAGGACCCAAATGAGTCTATAGTGCAATACATGCACAGTTAAAGGAGGCATCTATTATTGTGAGAGATTGGAATGCCATCCTTGATCCTAATTTAGATTGAGGGGAACCTAGTCTGCCGAGTACTTTCATGAATATGTCATGAGACTTGATCTCGTCGACAAATTCCGGGAAAGGCAACCATCTAGGATAGAATGGACTTGGACCGGTAGGGGCGCTTCCAGTCAGCTCTTTAGCTATCTCGACTGAGTATTAGGAGAGTCGACCTAGATTACTTAGGTGGTCCAAGTTTTGAGGTCGTCAAAAATTCCGACCATAAACTTTTACGTATCAATTAGGTTAGATAAGGTGAGGATTAGGATGTCTGGTTACTGGAAATTCAGCACATCCTTATTGGATGAGAGGAATTTTTGGGACTAGCTAGAACTAACGCTAAAGCGGGAATTGACGGGAGCCATCCTTGGGAAAAGTTGATGGGCTAAAATTAAGGATAGAATTAGATCCTTTGCTACCAATTATTGCAGGGGGCTCAATCTAGATAGAGTAGTGGTGCTTAGAGCATTAGAGGCTAAGATAGATAGGGCGATTAAGACAGGAGATAGTGTGGAAACTGATATAGTTAAGGCGGAGCTGGCTTTTTCCCACCACAAAAAGTATCAAGTTCTTGTAGTTAGGGCTAAATTAAAAAGAATGTCTTGCGAGGCGAACAATATGGCTCAGATATTACAAGCCAAGGAGCTAAGACATTTGACTCAACTGCATATCGTCGGATGGGCAATGGAAGACTACAATCGAAGGCATTTGTAGAGAATTTTGTGATTACTTCGAGAAACTTTTAACTAAGGAGCCTGGCAGTATTTGTCACTGCCTTCCACCAGACAGGACTTGACACAAGGTCAATGACTGGAAGGTCGATTATAGTGGGGGTTTAGGGAAGGGGAGGTCAGGCTTGAGCTGAGACTTGAACCCTGCTGGACTATGCTGGTCATCGACTCACTTAGTGCAATGTGAGCCTGATGAGCCTTGTAGGACATGGACCCAAACATGGGTCCAGACACGGATGCCTGATTATAGCTTAAACTGAACCAAGAGGTCCAGTGTTATACAATGCTGTCAAAGACATCATCGCCCACCCGCAGGTGGCCCGGCCGAAACTAGAAGCCATTCGGCTACGAATATGTCCTTGACCTTAAACACCGCGCCGGGCCGAAGCCCAGCCGCCGAGTTCACATAGAAGCCTGGCGAGTCGGCAAGATAGGTGTCGAACTGAGTAGAGCTCAGTCCTCATGGTGACGGAAGTAACTGGGTGTGAGGGCCGCATAATGGAGGATGAAGTTTAGTAGGCATTGAAAACAGTCGGAACAGACAAATCTTCCCGGATCAACAGTCTGCCCTATGAAGAGTACTTGAGGCTGTCGCACATGTTTGTATTCTTGATGGCAACGATCTATAACAACTGGATGAAGTAGGGCTCCATAACCCAACGTTTTACCAGAGGTATAGTAAACTTGCCATGTAAGGACAAACATGGTGGAGATGGGATTAGTAACTTTCGCTCTTTAATGGTGTTAAATACTGACGAAGATTTTGATAAAGATCTTGGCAGACCGTTTGCCAACTGTCATGCTTAGTCTAATTGGTCCCAAACAGTGTTATACTGTTAAGAGTAGGATTATCCTGGACAGTCTTCATTTGGTACGTTGTACAAGCTCCTTGAAGGCTACATGGTTCGCAAGCAGTAAAGAAATTTTTTTGCTCTTGAAGCCAGTTCTGTGTGCAGTAATGTGGTACCGCTGCTAAACAGGTCAGAATACAATGTATTTCTCTGTTCGCTTGGTCTTATGAGAGTTGAAAAATGGATGACGCGACAGAAGGAGTTCCACGAAGGCGAGTCATTTTCCTCTCAAACGTTGGTTACTCTTTATAAGCACCAAATTAAAATTAAAATCCTGTCTTAGGGGAAAAAGACTCTTTCCTAGGATTTGGCGAAAGGTGGGTGAATATTGTATGAATGTGTCACGTGACTGGAGCCAGCCTTATATTCCTTTTGGATATTACAGGTTAAAAGAATTTTGCGTCCTTGGAACAGCAATGACAATCCTTCCCAGGTAAGTTAGACTACTTATTTTTGTCTTGTTTTTGTAAAAACAGTTTAATTTAGCAAGTATGTTAGCTCACTGGTCGGTTTCTTTTTTTTTAGTCCTTGTTTTTTTTTGTTTTTTCCCCCCATCCAATCCCTATTAGATGACAGAAACTCGAGTTCCCCGGATGTGCAGTATATATTTTTTAATCCTCCTCACCCCGCATTGTTTTTCGACTGGTAAACTAGATTTTCTGCCAATTTAGACTGTGCGGAGGTGGGACTATTAATAATAACTACCATTGTTTATTTTTTAAATTGTAAATATCTTATTTTCTTTTTTTCCGGATCATTTTAAATATATCTAAAAAAAATTTTGTAACTTTAAAATTTTCAAACTGTCCCCTCTCTTTCATACTTACGTAAATACAGGATTAGCTTAGAGACATAGAGCGACCGACTTGTTTTGGTGACTGAAGTATTAAAGTTGTTTTTTTTACGAATAATTGTGTTGTTATGGTGAATGTTTACTGAAATATGCATTGGGTCAGTGAATGGAACTAGTTAAGTTAAAAGTTAGGATAGATCAGTCCATCCCCCTTTTTGTGGCCTTGTGCCAAATTTGTTAATTTTTAATTAACATTAAATATTAGCTTACAACCGGTTTGAAATTGACAAGAAATTCAAGGAAATCACTAATAAAAACACTCCTTACTTACCTGGCATACCTGGATTGCTTGCTCCAAAGGTATTAGCCTCGGTTAGGCCGGCTGGAGTATCAAAAACAAGCCTAGATTTACATTACACAAGATTTTCAGGTCTAGTGAATCTATGAGCAGCAAGGTCATCTGGCTTCATGCCAGGAAATTTAGCAAAGGCTAGCATAGTTCACATTGCACCTAGTGATCTTATGACCAGCATAGTCCAGCAAGGCACAAGTTTCGGCTCATATAAAACCTCCCATCTCCCCTAAATCCACCCCCCGCCATAAAAAAATCCTGCCTGGTGGGAGGCACAGATAAATATCTATTATAAACACTCCAATAGGGTTACTAAGGAAGACATATCTGCCATTTGGCATGAAGACTTTAAGCCACATTTTTCAAAAAGCAATAGAAAAAAATTTATCCGTGAAAGATAAAAAAATACATACGTCAGGACAATATATGTGTGGGATGTCCACTAAAGATGAATTGAAACACAAAACATAGCAAATTCTAAAGAAGTTAAACAAAGCAGGCATGACAAGGACAAATGCGAACTAAACTGCGATATTACATTCAAGATATCAAAAATCAAAGGATGGAATATCATTCGATGAGAGACTAACCAAAAAAAATTGCAGAAATGTTCACACAAAGAAACAAAGGTATTGGAATCCTTTTAGGGACTAACAAATTTTATAATAAGTATCTACACAGATACAATGACCTGATAGAACCTTTCACAAAGTTACAGAAAAAGTGTCAACTGGTGTCTAGCTAGGCTAATAGCAGTCAACATCTACACAAAATATACACATCATAACAATAACATTTTATTTGAAATAGTCTTTATTTCTAACCTGATAAACTATGAACTTATCCTCAACTTATTCATATTACCATAATCCTCCTCTTAGTTATTATTAATTATAAATAGGCTCATCTTTTTAGAGAAGTGGCCTTTTAAATTTAAAACAAACTTTTTCTGGGATAAATCAGTGGCATTACAGCAAGATTTTTTTCAAAATTTAACAAATAATTTTTTAAAAATCTGTAATTTTATAGCATCCCTCTTTTTTTTAAAAAAAAAAGTCTTTATCAATTTTATTTGACAATATCAATTGTTTTTACATTGAACTTTTAATAAACTTCTAATTGGTTAATGCATAGACTTTTCAATTTTGGTTTACTGTAAAAAAGTTCAAACAACTAACATTGAAAATAATACCTGGATGTGTTTATGTTAACAGAAAAGGAAAACATTTCCTAAAAATACATTAGTCTAAACAAAAGGAAAACTTTTTATAATGATTTTTATATGATCTAATGAAATTCAGTCTGTAATTAAAAAAAAAAATCATGTCAATCAAAGGATTATATTTAATGAATAACTTTTCCTCTTGCTTTTAGCTTTTTCTGAGTTTAGGGCTCAAATATTCACAATTCCTGTCTTGAAGGCCTTTAAATTAAAATCATTCAATTTTTAAAAAAATATTCTTTGATTAAGATACAAAATATTCTTAAATTTTACAGCCTTTCTTTTAGCATGTACCACAAAAATTCTGTTTTATAATCTACACAAAAACAACTTTGCAGTTTTTTATTAATTCTGATTAGTATTTTTCCTGATCTTTTTAAATGTAGTGGCTTTTTATCACAAGAAGGGAATTTACTAGTCAAAATTATTAATAATTATTGATAATGCTTTCTTCAAAAAGTAAATAAAATATACTAAATTTTATAAGACCAATCACGAAAAACATTTTTTTTATAAATTTTCTTATTTCTAATTTTGATGCAAAATTCATAATGAAAATTTTCCAAAAGATCATTTATGAGTTTTATTCTATCTCTTGAAGATTTTGTGTGAATAAAAATAAATTTTAACAAATTTTTCTTTTAAGTAGAAAATACTTATAATTGAAAATATTCTTACAAACTTTTTATAGGGAATTTGCTATTCAATGAATGTCCCAGGCAGATGTTAATGTTTTAAAGTTGAATTTATACAAACATTTTTTTATGACAACAGAAATAACAAAACACATCACCACTTGGTCAATACCAATGATTCTTTCAGTTTATATCAAAACATATAAAGATCATAAGATACAAATTAATGCAAATCTTCTTTAAATATGAAAAGAACAAAATTAGTTAACAACAGGAACACAGTATTATTTACCGTTTGAAGAATTTTGAAACCATCTTTAACAAAATTAATAAAGATCATGAAGAGATTACCTACACTTGCCTCTTGGATGACTTTTCCAGTGACCGCTAGGAGATAACACAATGGGGTACTTAAAGAAAAAGATGAAAAAAAAGGAAGTTGATTTTCCACTCAACATGCTAAAGAGGAAGAAATGAGTTTATCCATACATTAAACAAAACTCTGAGAAAGACTTGGTTTTCCATTCCATTCAGCACAGTTACAATGCCACTTTAGGCTGTCAGCATATAACAAAAACCTGATACAAACAAGATTAACCAAAGAACACTTTAATGAACAGATGATCCTATTTTAGTTTTATTACAAACATATTCACATGCACACTTTTACATTCCTATGTCAGGTGTATTAAAGATTAATGAGATCAGCTCAAGGGACCCTTATTTCCAAGCAGTATCTGCCACTTTGTCTAAAAAGGGTAAAGGCTGAGTTTATTGATCGGTGCCTGAGGCACCTGAAAAGGGGAATGTTGAAAGTGAACAAACACAGTTGGAGGAAAATATGATATGAATGGACACAAGAAGATTATTGGAAGATCAGAAATTGAATGAAATGGACTGGTGAATGTAATGTAATATTATATTGCACAGCCCTATATATATATATATATATATATATACACATATACACACACACCTCATAGCAGGGGAGAAAAAGAAAGATATAAATTTCATGGGGTTTCAAATTTTAAGTTGATGAATCTAATTACTAATGTTTACTACAAAAGCAAAATCTCAGTTTTCTAACTGTCCAGTACTAGTAGAATCACTAGATAAATATTTGTACTCATTTTATCCAATGGGATTTATATTTTTAAACATATCTGCAAGGACCACATGGAGTAGGGATTTCTGGAAAAATAAAAACTCTAACACTCACTTGTTCCTGAAACAAATAATTAGGAGCAAAAATAAATAGTTTGGGAACCTGATTGGACAAAATAGTCATGTGCCAGTGTGTTTAACTATGTCTACATATTTTGATTTTTGTCTCGTGCAAAAATAAATTTTGCATTTGGAGCCAGTCACAGGATATGGATACCTATATATTCCACGCTTTCACAAACAACTTTCTTTTTCTTATGGTACTGCATTTTTGCTGACTCTCTTAGCATGATAGTTTCTCTCAGATGCATATGCCACTGCTTTGTGCTTTAGTTTCCTTCACATGCACATTACATACATATATATGTAAGTAAGAATTGCTACCTTGTATTGTTTTTTGCCGAGTTAGTTAGTAAATAAAATTGTCTGTTCATGTTGCGAATTTTCTTTTATCGGCATTGTTCATTTCTTTGTATTGTAAATTGTGGAATGACACTAAGTTTTGTTTCTCAAGTGAACTAAATGGCCAACACATCCTCCACAATCCCATTACTAAGTATTACTTATTACTAGACACTAAATTCATATAGAAAAACATAAATGAATGTTTTTGGCTGATCTCATAAACCAGATATATCTTTTCAACTTCAGTTACATGAACATGAAGAATGTGTTAAACTAAAGCTGTTAACAGTGACAATATTTTTGTTAATTTATTATTGACATTTGTTTAATAGTTTTAGAATTTTACAACCTCTCACTTTTTTTGAGTATTAAAGACTTCTGGAATCTAATTTAACTTGAGAGAAAAAGTTTTTTGTTTCCAATCTTGTAATGTTAAATGAGAAAGAAATCCAGTGTACATTTCTTGCTTGACATTTTCTTTGTAAATCACTTGCATTATTGATTGTGTCAAACAAAAGATTCGGAATATTCAAATCATTTAAAGAAATTTCATTTTGTTGTTGTTGCTGCAGTTATCATGAGTGAAGGGTAAAGCTTAATCATTATTGCACCCCTGATTATCTGTTTCTATTTTCATTCTGAACATCAAGATTTCCTGGTAAGTCTTTTTCTCATCACTTTGTGTTTCCTACATCAAATGTCAGTCAGTTTTATGTACTTTTTGCTTTAAATCCTGAACTCTACCCACATAACATCAATATTACAATTAAGACCAACAACAACTTAGTAACAGAGAAACCACATCTCTATTTTTGTCTGTTTTCTAATAACCCATAAAATGTAACTTTCTTTTTCTCTTGGTATTTATCCCACCTCCCTTCTCACATTGCTAGAATGTGACACAAGGTCAATCTTATATGGCAACCTCAGAGGAAGCAAACATGTGTGGCAGAGCTAAAAATTGCTTGGTCTTCATCTTCCCCACTCCTAGGTACTGCTTGGTGGTGGTGGGGGCTCCTGGAACAAAGCTCTTCAATTCATGAAGTGAGTCTTGTAGCTTTAAGATGACTTCTGGCTACCCTCTCAATTGAAAAATTCATCAGGTTGTTGACTTATGTTCAGAGACAGAGAAACTTGTTTAGTTTAAGGAAAATTTCTAATAAATGTTAACATAAGTTTACATCAACAAAAAGTTGATTATCTTTTTTTTCCTGACTATAACTCATCAGTTAATTTGTCAAATATGTGAAAAGGTAAAGTTCATTACAACAACACAACAAATTCAAACTCAGACATGGAATGAATCAAATAAATAAAAGTGACTGTTTTTGCCTTTTACATATAATTCTTTAAATTTCATTTTTTTTAAAAATGTGAAAAGTATTAACTGTTTGAAATTAGCAAACAATAACATTGTTTATTATAAGATTTTTTTTAAAAAGCCAGGTAGTTTTAAAAGTTTATAATTGATACACTCAGAAGATATAAAAGTAATACAGAGTCAAACTTAATCTTGCAATATTCATACCAAAATAAAAGATGTTATAATAAATGTTTGGTAAAGTATAGACATGTGATGAGATCATCAGTCTAGGCAAAAACCATCCTGCAAGTCACAGTGCAAGGAGAAAGATGAAGAGGCAGACAGAAGAGGAGGTGGGAAGATAACATCCAGGAATGAACAGACCTATCTTTTGCTGAGTTGCCAAATACAACAGAGATAGATGGCAGGTGATTTTCAGAATCATCAGTGGTGGTGCCTCTACAACTGTCCCCACCTGGGAGTTATGAAACTGATGATGAATGTGATTAAATTTGATCTAGATAAAAACATTAATTTCTATGCATTATGAACTGCATATCTAAATGACAAATAAGTTTGTGAATAAAGTGGCAGAAAAATCTTTAAAAAAAAATATATATGGTAATACAAGATACCAAAAAATGCTTCCAAAATATTAATACCAGTCAGCATTATGATTTTGTGGATGTTTAAATTTAAAAAAAAAAACTGTTTAAAGATTTACTGCAAAAATAAAGTTTCATTTTAGAAAATATTTAAAAAATTCTGAATAAAAATGAAATTTCTCATTCATCAGTTCACAGTATGCAAATTTGGTACTTTTCCTATTTGTTTAAGAGTAATTATATTTTCATTCTTTTTTGTGTATTTATTTATTAAATACTGAAAATTTTCTGATTTCTAACAAAACTTTTTTCATTTAAAAACTAAAACAAAACAAAAAATCCAATGGCAGAATAAATGAGGAAGTGAATATTCTTTTAAATTGAGCAGTCAAACATGAATAAAATTTATTCTTGATGTATTTTCATGTTTATACCATAAGCCAGTCATCAAGTAACCTTGTTATTGACTATGGGTCATGTTTTTTGAGCTATGCAATAAGACATAGATGGTTTCATAGCAAAAGATAATTTGGTTCAATATAATCTTCACTGAATGGCCTAGTGTCAAACCAAGCTAAACTTAATAAGCAACTCTATTGCATAAATATGTATACATACAAATTTATACGTGATATCGTATCCACATATCTTATTATCGATAACTTTGAAAAGAATCATTAACATACCAGGAATTCTTTGGACAACTAAACTCTTTGTACGCTTTGTGATTTAAAATTCAGAAGATACGACATCCTATATTCAAACACCCTGAAGAAGGTTTTAATGTTTAAAAAACCAAAATGTTTAGTATTAGCAAATTATTCAACTATAAATAAAATCATCCTCTATAGACCTGTGTTTTTTCATACTTGTACATTTTCAATCCATTCAAGTATATAAGAGATTAAATCTCCTTGAAAAAGAAAGAAAAAAAAGATTATCTATCTGATGAATAAATAGGCCAAAACAATATGTTAACAACATCAAGCAAATGATGAAAAAGTTTAATTCACCTATTTTCTATAATACACAGTATGTGTGTATTTATCTAGTGTACATGATTTTATATATGTGGAGATGTGAAGTGACCAAATGAAAAATCTCAATTTCAGTTCAGATTTGCATCAATGCCCTAAGAAAAGGTAAGAGACCACTTACTTCTCTACTGTGATGTAACAAAACTTGATAGGTTTTTTAAAAGGTTAAACTTAAAAAGGAAATAGGAGTTCCATAAAAACAAAATGTTGCTAACAAATCCTGTAGAGAATCCTGATTTATTTACAAATAGACCTGCTCATAAATTTGTCTTAACTGGAACTTGGTTTCTCTGGCAATATTCATGAGTTGCATATCTGTAGAATATCAACTCCATTGAGGTTTCCACAAGGAGAAAAATACACAAAAACTTGCAATGACTTCTCTCAAAAAAAAAAAAAAAAAAAAAGTCAAAACTAACTCAACTACTGATATTCCTAACACATAATATGACAAGACTACATATTTTGTACCATGATACCAGCTGAATTTTTTAAAAAGTTGATTTCTCATAATTTCCTGCACTGGCTTACATGACTAAGAAACATAATCCAAAATAACATTTTAAAATTATAATTTTAAAGTATGTTATTTTGGATTATGTTTTTAAAATATGTTATTTTGGATTATGTTTCTTATGTCCACAGATACATGAAGGTCATAAGGAAAAAATATTTTAATGACTGAATTTCTGGAAAGATCCATATGCCAAAAGATTAATCAAATCAATAGAAAATTATCAAATTCATTGGCCTCTGGTTTTGGTTTCAAAGAAGAAATTATGTACATCTATTACCAATTTTACAAGATAAAAATTATTCCTGTGAAAAATAATCTTTTATGTGAAAGCAGTTTTGGTCGCACCTACTTATGTCTTATGAAGTTTTTTTTTGCCTCAAGTGCTAAGGGAAATTGTTCTACCAGTGAGCTTAAAGTAAAATATCAATCCTGGGAAGATCAACAGCAAAGAAGTAAATTTTACAAGTATAGGATCACAATACTTGCAATCACCATTTTACTTCTTTGTTTGAAATGTTTCCTTTTTCTGTCAGCTTTTTTTTTATGAGACATGAAGAAAGACAAAAGGTGCTACTTTTGAGGTTTTTGATCTTTTGTCAAACCGCAGTGTACTATTCCGCTTTTTATTGATTGAAAGTCTGAAAAAAGACAAGTGAATGGAACTGACCATTATAAAACTTGTTGCTCGTTATCCTATACGAAAATAATACCAACTCGCAAGGAAGTCTCAATTAAAATGATAAAAGAAACTTAAATCATAGATTTTTTTTCCATTGATGAGGGCATAGTAACAAGCCTTACTAATAAGTGCACTTTCTATGAAATCTCAGTCATCTAAGCACTCAGAGGTTTTTTTTTTTATATAAATGGTCCATTCATAAATGCAATGCATATATTTTCATTGTTTTAGATTGTAAAGAATGTATTAACTGTGTTTGTAATTCAAAAAAAAAAAAAAAAAAAAACTTGCTTAAGACCAAAATATTGGTACATTAGAACATGCAATTATGATTTTACTATAACAATAAAATTCTTTCCCATTTATAAATGTTGTAAGTAGTAAAAAAAAAAAAAAAAAAAAAAAAAAAAAAAAAAAATGCTGTATAATTATCATTAAACAATTATATATAGTCAATAGTTGAGGCATTGTTAATAAAAAAGAAAATCTCATCCTAGAATGGAATCTCATATCTAGGCTATAAGTCATCTGTTTTAACACTGAGCTATACCTCTAAAGACTGTCAATGTTGGTTTTTATAGAGGGAGTTCTAATAGGAAACAATGCCATTACATGGTTTTAGTGTGATAGAATTTTAAGGTTGAACAATGAAATTCTGTTAACTTCCTTCCATCTCAATTACTTAAATAGGAGTTATCACTAACTTCCTGGCCACTTAAGTTCATTTTAGTTACACCCACTTCTTTCAGAAATGTCACTTAAAATTCAAATATTTGCTTCAAATGAAAGAATTTATAGCTAAGATAGAAGTTTTTTGTTTTGCTGATTAGATTTTTTTAGAATATTTCTAAAAAATTGATAATGTTTACTATCAAATCCTTTAAATAACTTTTTCATATTTACTCAAGATGACAATTTCAAATGAATCACAAATATTTGATACAATCACCTTATAAGACTTCAAGATATTGCTTGCAAGATGATTTTAAAGATCTTTCTAAAAGCCTAATATAAATATTGAAATAACATTAATTTCATTATGATAATAATGTCAGTGATTATTAGTAATCGCATAATGATACAATATTACCTGTAAATTAAAAAAGTCTAAAAAAGCTTTTGTTGAGGTGATTTTTATTTGAAAAGCCTGACATTTAAAAATGCCAGTCTAATGGTAAATATTTCAGTTGTAAGAGAAAATGTAGCGAACTTTTTTCCTGGCACTCCCAACCATGTATAATGAAACTTGTAAAATAAGCAGTGCTTCAATATGATACTATGATTGTTGCTAATCTTCATTCTTCCTATTTAAAGAGTTGCATTACATGTAATAACAAAAACTTATATTGCTGATAATCAGATTTAAACTTGATTCTTCTGATAATATTCACAGCAAGTTATTGAAAAATATTAAGAAGTATTTCAATTTGTAAAAATCTTTTACTTTTAGTTCAATGATATAATCCCAACTACAAAAAGTGTGTATTTAAGTTATTGTGATAAGAAAAATGGGGTATCAGTAATGTATCTGACCTTATTTTGTTCATAACAAATTGGTTTTTTGTTAACCTAAAAGTAATCTGTTTTTATTCTTCTTGTTGAAAAAACCTGAAATTTTACAGAAATCACCCCAACCATTTCATTTTAAACTAGAATATTTAGTTGCTGAAGTATTCAACAATTTTGATTTATTAAAAAAAATCAAACAGTCAAAAGACTGAACAAATATTGAAGGTACATCTTTGTCTAGATCTTCACAAAACATCATAAAATCATTTTGGTCAGACATCTTTTGAAAATTATCTATAACAATTTCTCATTCTTTTCTTTTCACAATGAAGTATAAAATAAAAAGCTCAAATCTAATAGATACTTTTATTTACTTACATTTCTGGCAACTTTTAACCAAAATTTTCAAATGAAATAATTGATAGATACAAAGTATGAAATAAATCAATCTACATTTGATTTTTTTCTGTTTCTTTGTTCTCATTTCCAGAAGTTAATATCTGATTCTTAATATATTTATACATATTTACCAACCCCTACGCTCGAGCAGGATATGACACAAGGTCAATTTTTAAGCGGAGTTTAACAGGTTTGAATTCAGAGTTTTCCTTCTCCTAGACTAGTTGCCTCACCAAGGCTGAAGAACCTAGTCTGCCCTACTATTTACCCATAGCTGGAGGGAGAATAATTGGATTCATACCTTTCCCAAGGGTATTAGTGCTATGTGAAATGCAATCAGTCTCGTCCAGGGTTTGAACTCGTGTCGCCGTGTCCATTTGCTACGACGATAACCATTACACCACGGGCACCTCCACTTCTTAATATATTTATATGTGAGGCGGTTTTTCTTATATTGTAAGAGAAGGTATAAAATTTATACTTTTCAGCATAAGTTTTCATATCTATGTTTTTTTATTTTGAGAACTGCATCTGTCAAATCAAACAGTTACAAATAGAAATTTATTATTAAATAGAAGTATCAACAAATTAAAAGTTGGTTACAAATTTTGAACCAAGTGCCAACCATTAAGTTTGGGTGTACAAAACAGAAATGAATCACCAGGACCCAATTTTTAAATATTCATATGATTTTTGTTAATATGTGCTGATGTAGTCAAGAACAGGTCAGATGACAACTAACTCAATTTAAGAGCCAATTATAATTCACTAGTTCTTTCTTCATTTTAGAACCAAACTGGAGCCAAGTGCTAGAAATTGAGTCAAAAAATTCAGTAGAAACAGAGAAAGGCAACTCTCAAATTTTCTTTCTCAACCCATTCATGACAAAAGCAGGAAGCAACATGCATAAACTTTAAAAATCTGACAATTACTACTATGTTCACCTCACATTGAAACATTGTCATCTAATAGACATTATTAAATTTTTGACTTTCTTCAATTATTAAAAAAAAGTTTTCACTTAATATTTTTGTTCTTATTTGTTCATGTTCATTGATAACAAAATTAAAGTTATCTTCTTATTCCATAGCAATAATTTCCCTACTATATTTTATAGTTTTTAAAATAAGCATGGGATTTCCACAGGTACATATACTACACACTGATCCAAAGCAGAAGTGGCAGGGGACATTCCTTTCATCTTTCAGATACTACACTGATCTTTGGTAGAAGTGCCATTCAATGACAATACAATCATTTCTAATCAAAGCATTTTTAAAAAAAATAAAACAAGCTATCATTATCATATAAAACGTAAAGAAACAAGAAATTATTTCTGACGACTGCCTTCTCCAAAATCTAATTATTTGAGTAGTAGGAAAATATGAACATTTTTAGTAAATAGATAATTCAACTCAATAATGAAAATACTTCCAAGTTTTAAGTTGAAATTTAAAAAAAAAAAAAAAATAAGAAAAAATGAGTTTACAAATATTTTTTGTAGCCAGAAAATATTTGTCTGGTATATAATCCCAGAAAAAATATTCTTTGGGGTAAAAAAGACTTTAAAATAATAGTCAGCATAGATGAGATACTGAAAAATGAGTCAAAAGTATCAATTTGATAAACAGGGAGAACTACACATGCACACAAATTTTGCAAATTAAAAAAAAAAAAAAAAAAAAAAAAATGTAAAAAGGTCAAATCTGCAAAAAAACTAAGCTTTTATATTTGTTATTTTTTAGTTTTACGACAGGTATTTTTATAACTTCCATCTGAATAGACAGTTTTTATAGAAAACAATCATTCTAGTTTTTCTTCATGCTGACAGTTCTGTTTTCTTCAATTTGCTTGGTCAACAGTTTCATAGTCAATTGCCTTCTTTATAGATCAATGCAGAAATGTAATTATGAAAAGACAACCATCAATGAAGTTACGATCAACACACTAATCATCATCAAAAAAAAAAAAAAAAATAAATAAATAAATAAATAAATAAATAAAAAAAATAATGCTAACAGATACATTAAGAGACCAACTTCATGTAGAAATGGAAGATGCAGGAATAACACCCATAGAAATCAACAAAATTATATAGATGATTCAATGACTGCATTTACCCCATTTCATATATAAGAAGGAGAAGAAGTCAAAATGCATGGAATTCAGAAAGAGAATTTAGAAAAAGAACTTATGACAGACAATATTCTGACTATATAACAGTTAACACTTTCAAGACTGATAATTCCAAAGACAACAGGACATGCAATATATATATATATATATATATATATATATATTACATTACTCAAAGAAAATTAATATTTCTGATAAAAATCTTAAATAATTAATTTGTCATTATATAAACTGACTAATGACCATTTCAAATTAAAATTCAGTCTTAAATTCCATCCTATTCCAAATAGTAATTTAAAAGAATTAAAAAGAGATCTTACAGAATTCGAACATGAATTTAGAGCAAGAGAAAAGTATCAAGAAATAAAGACAGACTTTATTTATCAAAAATCTATGAAGTCTAAAATTATGAGAAAAGTCTAATGTGTGTAATAATCTTTCATAGAAACAAAGAAAAACTAAAAGATATCCAAGACAATAAGAATGTCATAAAAGCTAACAAAAGGAATGCAGTGGTCATCATGGACAAATAATAAAAAAAATCAAAAAAAAAAAAAAAAATCAAAGAAATGCTAGATAATCAACCAATAGAAGAAAACAGATCCCCACCAAAAAAATCTCTCAAATTACCACAAAGTTCTGCCTAAAGGGAAAAGATTACTTAATCTTGATTAAAAACTCAGCAAGTTTTAAGGATTGCCCAAAATTCACAAAACTGGAGAAATTAAAATTTCAATTGAGATGGAAAAAGAGTTTTGTTTATTATGCCTTTTTGGGCATCTGATTTTTACTATCTTCTCACCGAACGTATATACTATTAATACAATATCTATATACAGATCAATTTCTATTAAGCAATTCATCCAATAGTTCCCAAAAATGCACTCTTAAATTCTTTTTTTAACCATTTTTTCTGAAATCATCCAATCAAATCTTTAATTTTTAAAAAATGCTTTTGCTGTTTTTGATCTGATTAGGCAATTTGTTCCAAAAATATATTACTCTACTAACAAAAAAAAAAAAAAAAAAAATCCAATAGTTAGTAGACTTAGTTTTTGATATCTTTCTTGCCAGTAAATTTCTAGTTCAAGAAATATTGAAAAAAAAAAAGTCTACTGTAATTAGAAATTCCATTATTTTGAAAGTTTCAATTAGATCACCTCTCAATCTTCTTTCTAGTAAAGACATCATCAAGTTGTGCTGATAGCACAGTTCTCTGACTCTCTCCCTCCCCATCTGTCCCTATAGTCCATCACTCCTGACAAGTTCTCTAGTCTGCATAGAGCTGATGTATGCAACTCCTCTAGTCTGCCTCTTATGTCTGTACAGAGCTGAAGTATGCAAGTCCTTACTGGTCAGCCAACACTGATCCTGTCATAAGTAAGAGTCCATAAGAAAACATTGCTTATAAGCAATGCCTTCTCCAGCAGTGCCCTGAATGTATTGGTCATCTTACTTGGATAGTTTGCGAGATAAGAGGTAAGTGGCTGTGCAGCTGTGCTTTGCAAAGTGCTGCTTCCAGGATTTATTCAAAATAGCAAGCAACATTCTCGTGTAGTTTTCATCTAGCTTTTTTTCCAAGATTTTAGTTAGAGTCAAGGTAGTGCATCCATACAATAGTACTAACAAAACCACAGCTTATAAGAAATCCTATTTTATTTCATCAGAGATCAAAATTCCATATGACAATAACCTGTCAATAACAGAACAGGAAAAAAAGTTTTAATCATTTTTATCACTCTTCTTGAATATTACACTTCAATTTCCATGTCTCAACACTGGATCCCAGGCCTGAGTACAATATTTTATATGATGTCTTATTAGGTTTTATATATATATATATATATTCAAAACATTTCCTTCCTTTGAAATAAAATTTCTAACTATCCAGCCACTCATTCCATTTGTCCTTAATACAATAGACAAAATATAATTGTTAGCTTTAAATGTATCATCAAAGTCAACCCCTAAATCACATTCCTCATTTACTTTTTTGATTTCCTGGTG
Organism: Sepioteuthis lessoniana; assembly: GCA_963585895.1. Taxonomy (NCBI): domain Eukaryota; kingdom Metazoa; phylum Mollusca; class Cephalopoda; order Myopsida; family Loliginidae; genus Sepioteuthis; species Sepioteuthis lessoniana. Next base: position 22,091,402 of record OY757925.1, on the reverse strand, counting down.
GCTTAATTTTTATTCAACCTTAATGTTTTGGGATCCAATATGTAGTCCTTTACATTTTTCTATACAACAATTTATTTAGATTCATTTGTATTGTTTCTTTTGATAATGATCTAGCAAATAGTTTTACTTCAGATTTTATATCATTAGGTAAATCATTTATGAATATTAAAAACAACAAAAAGGTGCCAGTACCAATCTTTGAGGAACACCAAAGAGTATATTCGATGTTACAGAATAATTGTTACCGATTCTTACTTTCTTAGATATTTCTAAAAAAAAGAAAAAAGTGAACTAAGTTTTTCATCTTCACTAGAAAATGATAATATCCACTTTATCACCTTTCATCAAATATTCATTTATAATATCAATACTTTTCAAAATAGTAGATAGTGTTGAGTTACTATTGATGAAGTCATGTTGATTATAATTTATATCAACCCCTATAAAATCTAATGTGATTTCTAATTCTGATGAATACATTGAATTTGTTATTAAATGAAAAGAAATAATTCATTCCAATTTATCAATAAGATTTATATTCAATTCCTGAGTAATACTATGGCAGTGTACACACCTATACCCCTATTTTTGTATACTTAGAGGAAATCTTACATGAAAATATAAAGAAATGAAATGGAAGATAATTTCATAAAATGCTCATGGAGCAATATCAATATTCTTGACATGTTACAAAATTTGTACTCAAACATCAAACAGTTTCTAAGAAATTCTCTAACATTATACAATTAATCAAAAATTAAAATGGAAATAAACTCAAATTACATCATATATATGATAAACTTATAAGCACTCATTTTTCCATTCATGTACATATGGTAAATATTAAAAGGCCTGTTATTATTTACCATATATACATGAACAAAGAAAGTCTAATTACAGTCAACAACACAACTTATTGACAATTCATTTTGTAATGAATAAATCAAAAATAAAAGGATGAAGCATTGTTTAAAAAAAAACTAAGAAAAAAAAGTGACATGAAATATACTTTTTTTTTCTTAGGTGTTGAGACAATTATTTTTAGCAACTTTGGAGTCTGGTTGACTTCAAAATTGGTAAAGAAAACAAAAAAAGAAAATTATCTTCAGTTTCCCTTTTGGATGTTTCACAAAACAGTCAGCAATTTTGAAGGAAAAAAAATTACTAGAAATTTAGAATATCATCAAAGTTATCAGGTGATAAACATTTGTCATCTGTCTTATTTCTCAACCATTTTCATCTTAATAATAAATTAAATGAAATTTCTTCCAGAAAGAACTTGGTAATTAACTCTGTAATGGCAAGATAAGTTTTTAACACTTGTAGGTGAGACCGACTGATGAAGTAAGGAAATACAAGGTTGAATTATAAGACATTATATTGTCATTACCTAACATGAACAAACACTCACCTAACAAATTTTACAAATACAAAAAGAGAGAAAAGTGCAACAAGTCAGCTTGAAAAAAAATAATTTAACTATGGAAGCAGAACAAATTATTCAAAAATGTGTGAAGCCACTTGAGCTCAATATTTAAATCAACATTGTAGAAATACCATCCTGAAATACAAGTGCCAATTAGAGTTTTAGATTTGCAGAAATGTTTTTGTTTCAAGATTTTATTCAGTACTTTTTGCAAAGCACATCAGCTTTTATGAAAAATCAGAATCTAAAATAATTTTTAAAAAGTTTCCATTCAGATCATCCAAATAAAATTATCAGGTTTTACTAAAAAGATATTAGGGTTAAAAAAAATTTATTTGAGAATATGCTTGATCATGATCTTAAAAAAATTTCTCAAAAGTTAGGAATCAAATTTGCAAAGATTTCAGAAACTCCTTAGAACAGAGTACTTAAAGAAATAGTTAAATGATTTAATAAACATTGATGTCTTATTAAGTTTTCAAGTGGAAATGGCTAATAGGTGTAAAATTGTAAAGGGTAATTTAAGACACATGTTAGCAGAAAATTTACTTATGTGAAAACATTTCAAACCAGATTAGGTTTGAATTTATAACAAGTGAAATAGTACTGATGCAGAGAACATGAAGTGATGTTGAATTGAAACCTAAAATAACTGAAAAGTGCCAGCCTTGCTACTTTTACAAAATCTTATCTTGGACATACCCAGTTTTATACAATGGAATCAATTAAAATCAATAACCAACAGTTGCTAAGTAAGTTTTATCACCAGTTTCCAATCATGTGTAAGAGTATCAAATTCTATTTCTTGTAAATATTCAACAATGATGATTATCATATCTTGGTAAATAGAAAATTTATCAGGTGTCTGTAGATGTAAATCCAATCTAAATTAATTTTCAATCAGTTGAGTATTTGAAAAAGGAAAAAAAAAGAAGAAAAAACTAATGCTTACTCAAATGAAACTAAACCAGTGATATGTGCTTTATTTTTAAAGAAAATTTTGTCCATATCAAGTGATTCTAAAAAGTAAAGGTTTTTCTCAAGATGATAAAGAATATTTTAGTAGCATCTTGACATTCATGTCAAAACATGACCAGCCACTGCTTTGTGCAGAGGCTTTTCAGCTGTCTGGCATCTGTGCCGGACGGTCAGTGTTACATGGCAGGCTTGAGGCCGAAAGTCCCCTGGCTTCGGCTGGGCCACCTGCATCACTAACACCTTTGTATAGCACTGGACCTTCCTGTCCAGTTTAAGCTAGAATCAGACATCTGTGCCTGGACCCGATTTGGGTCCATGTCCAGCAATGCTCATCAGGCCACATTGTGAGCTGATAACCAGCAAAGTCCAGCAGGATTCAAGCCTCGGTTCTTCCCCAACCTTCACCTCCCCTAATCCCCACTGTAATTGACCTTTGGGTCATTGACCTTGTGTCAAGTCCTGTCTGGTGGGAGGCAGAGACAAATATCAGCTTCTTAACATTTATGCATTTTTGAAAAACCTTTTCTTTAACTGCTTTGAAATAATTATACAAGTATATCTCCCCTTCAGATTTTCCCCACAATTATTTTGCTTTTTTGACATTTTTGTAAACCTTATTTAAAGACCAAATTTTTAGACTTGGATAACACAGCATAATTTTTTTTCTTAATGGATTTTTAAATTAGAGCTATAAATCTTAAGCTCTGTGTATGCCAATTACAAAGAAGAGTGGATAGAAAGTTACTACATTTATTTAAAAAAAAGATCAAATTTTGTTCAGTAAACTTCATGATTCATGGCTTTTAGGAAAGCAATTAGAAATAAGTTATTATTAAAAGTGTATATAATGTATTAGCTACAAATGAATTTTTTTCTCTACTATGATTTAGTTAAGTTTTCCCTATATACAGAAGTAAAAGAAGACCAAGTGTTCACTAAAATAACCAATTCCAAAATAATCATTGACACCTGGAAAAGTGAACTCAGCAGAGGTTAATGATTACTTTTGAAATTTGCTCAATAGAATTTTCTAATGAAGATTCATAAAGGGATTAAAATGTAAAACATTTTAGACAAGATACATAAGATTAAAACATAAAATTTTGGGGGAGGGATTTCATATTTTGAAGATGTGTTTCTTTAGAAATACTAATTATCTACATAATATTTAAAAAAAAAAAAAAAAAAAAAAATGGAAAAATAAGAAAAAAACAAACTATAATTCCCTCCCAATTTCTGCAAATATGGGCACCTCATATTGTGTGATGGTTAGCTAAGTTGGCAGATCATTATTAGTGAGTTTAATTCAAGTGTTTCATACTTTTGGCCTTATGTCAAACAAAGTTAAGCTTTTTGCAAAGTTACAAAATATATTTTAGAATGAAATTTCACTTAGTTTTCATGGCTGACTAAATCTAGTTATATTACTTAAAATCATGAAGTATACACATTTTGTTTCTCCAAGATTTGATATTTTATCAAGAATCATTTTCATAAAAATGACAATAATTTCAAACTTTCAAATTTTTAAAGTTGTAGAAACAAGTCATAAAATCTAAATGAATTTTAAGATATGCCCCCAACCCCTTAAAAAAAAAAAAAAAAAAAAAAAAAAAAAAAAAACACCTTTCAGGATGTATCTTATGATAAAAATTCTATTCAAGAAATACACTTTTTAAAAAAGTGTTTAGCACATGCTACCATAGCATATGCATTTGTTTCATTTTCAAAGTAGTTTTCAGCTTTATTAGAAGCATTCATTAATGTTTTCATAATTTTACAAGTTCTGATCTGAAAACTTTGTAGCTTCTCCACAAACAGGAAAAGTTACTGTTTTTTTTTGGTAAGTCCAAATGTTTGTAAGTACATAATAAAGATATTTATATTATACTTTATTCCTTTCACTGTATATGTTGCTTTAGAAATATGTTGCTTTTTTAAAAAAATTATACATATATAATTTGTTCATAAACTAATTATTTCATTTCTTTTGTTCAATTAAAAAAAAAATAATTTTAAATATCTGTATATTTCTTCACTAAACCTTGTTGATTTGCTTTTAAAGAGTCCTTACACCTTACCACTCCTTAACTCAGATTTAATAACTCAATTTAATAACAATATTACAAAGTAGGTAAGGTAGGTTAGAGACTAATTTCTAATTATAGAAATAACTTCATAGTAGCAGATATTTAAGCAAAGAATTTTTTAACAAACGATGGTGACCCTTAAAAAAAAAAAAAAAAAAAAAAAAAAAAAAAACCTCCAAACTTGGATGTCTACAACTTATGTATTTGTGAAAACCAGACATAACTGATATCATCGAGAGAAAAAACATAATAACTATGTTGCAAAGTAGCTATAATACCTCTATTGAAAATAGTTAAACTTACAAACTAATACAATATTTACACATTGGTTTGTAAGTAGGGCAGTGCCTGTAAAATATCTTACAATAAAAAAAGATAAATAAAAGGAAAAATAAAATAATCTTTTTTTTTTCTTTAAAAAAAAAAAAAAAAAGTTCAGAAAGGTGTGTATTAAAAAAAAAAAACAAGGAATGTTTGTTACACATTGATAATAAAGCAAAATATCATTTATTAGTTATAATAATGGAATGGAATCCCATTTTTTCCCCAGACAAACAACAATCTTGTTAATCCTCAAAACCAACAGCATGTCTCCACTTTAATATTAAAAAAAAAAAAAAAAAAAAAAAGGGTAGATTGTACATTTAAGTAAAAAAGAATCCACAAAAGTATTTTAACTGAAATGTATCAGTCATACAATTTACAAGTACAAGACTGATTGATAGTAGAGAGAAATTACTAAGCTTTTTGCTTAGATGTAGCACAAGGCCGAATGAATGGGGCACCCAATGAGACTTGAACTCATTCTTGCAGGTTTGCTAGTCAAGCTTGCTAACTATTATGACATTAGAGAGAAGTATTTACACTGTTGGAAATCAGCGTTTTCTTTTATCAAACTATTACTCAAAATAGATTCTTTAACTTTCTATTTCTTCACCACTCAAATGAAATGTAAATCTATTTTTGTAATAAATTTTCAAGGAGAATCTTTTTAAACCTTTAAGAACCTTGCATTCCCTTGATTTATGTTACAGTCAGTCAGATTTTTATGACTTATGACTTTCATCATGGTCAAAAGAAAAGATAGTATGGGACCACACAAAGCACTGACTGACTGTTTATGGTGCATACATGATGGTTAGGTCACATGATTCTTTTGGTTAATTGAAAGGCACCACAACCAACACCACTTACACAAAAATTTCCTTCCTTCATCCAGTGGATTTGAGCTATCAACAATGATGATGATGATGATGCTCATCTCCCTTATAGCATCATCAACTAGCACACAATGATGCATACTCATTAGAGTTGTGCACGATATCCTTTTCTTCCCAACCCGATAAATCATAACACATGGCGAACCCTTAACCTAGTCACTTACAAAAACTTCATGTGGCATCACCAGCTAACAGGCATGGCCATTCTCAACTTTCCATATGGAAGCACTATTTTAATATACAACAGTCCCATCCATACCTATACATGTGCTGCATAGTGATCCCATTCAAACATTCAACTGGTCCTATTCATGCCAAGATACACAAACCCCTTTTAACAGTTATATCCATGTCACTCACCTGCAACATATCAATCTCTATCATGGTTCTGTGACCAACTATATGAAACTATGACACTAAATACGACATTTTCCAAATGCCGATCTTTTTCCATTAAAACAGTAGTAGGTCTATGCTTTGAGTGTCAACCTTCCCTCATGTACCCTTAGAGACCATATGACAATACCTCTCACACAAATACAGACAACAACTCTGAAAAAGAGAAACATTTAAACAACAAAATTGCCTTGCATATTTCACATAAATACACTCATCACTGTTTGTTATTTTTATTGTTCAGCCAAAATCAGGACAACCGTTCCTTTACTTTTCTTTCCCCCTTTACATTACCATTTAACAAATATGATACTAAGTTTTTGTTAATTGATATCCAAGAAATTATTCAATAAATGCTTTAGTGATTTTCAGTGTTGTTCTAATAGTCAAACCAATGGTATTTAGGTGTTAATCTCCAATTCATATATATATATATATATATATATATATATATATTCTTAATATAAGGACAGTTTCATTGCTTACTGAGGTCTTTTTGTAAATTCAGATAAGCCCATTTTTTTTAATGAATAGTCATCCAGAATGTTAAAAGTATACAGTTGAAGTGGGCATAAAAAGATACAAGGCTCAAAAGATAATAGAAAACCTTGACATGCATTCACAGATTTGAACTTGAGATAATTTCTGAGATGCATAATTATCAATATTATCTACTTATAATAGTGTCATCAACTCGGTTATAAGCCATCATGTACCCTTTTGCCTTTAGGTGACAAATGTAGTTGATATATCTCCGAGAATTTTCAGCTAAAATCTTTATTCAATCCATGTTTAGAGAATATCTCATATCAGATAATTCTTCCTAGTTAATTCATATTTCAGATGTCACTGTCTTCACTGAACTAAACTTTTATGCACTAACAAGCCCAGAGATTAAATTTAAGATCAGGTAATTATATAAATTTTAACCAATGCTTTTATCTAGTAGGACATGCTAATAAAGTTCTTTTAACAAGTAAAGATATGTAGATGCCTATAAAGGATAAAGTAACTTAGCAAAAAAATGTATATTTGATTAATAAAGAAACATGATTACTTGCTCATGTTTCAATTGTCTGCAGACAATGAAAAAAAAAAAAAATTACAAATATTAACAAGTATTGATTATGATGTGACAATTCCTGTTGCTGGGGGGTGATGAGTCAGGCAAACATTTGTACCCAAGCACATCTGGACATGTTCCAACGTGTATTTTATAGAAACAAAAAACAGATGAGTCACTTATTGCCGAGCAGTAAAGGAAGTTGTATGTATTCATGTTATAATGTTGGCAGAAAATGAGTAAAAGGAATCTGGAGCAGCAGATTAACAAAGTTTTGTACAAGATTCAAATTCAAGTGAAACATTAGCCCAATTAAAAATGGCTAATGGCAAACATGCAAAGAAGAAATTGAGTATTTTTGAGGGCCACAGGCAGTCCAAGAAAAGGCAAGATGATGAATCTGATGATGCAAGGTAGCAGCAACCAAAAACACAAAGAACAGATGCAAATGTGGACTGAATGCACTTTGGGAGCACATAGTAGATCATTTGTTTTTTTTCATTCATTGATTATTCTTTTTCAGTGAAATATCGATTTGTAATAGCTGAAGAAAAATTACTTAAGTGATTCCCAGTCATTGATTTACTAGGCCAAAGTAATGATTCTTCTTCATAGAAGGAAGATGACAACTCCAGTCTCAATGCTCAGCAATAGTACAAAATGAATTGTAGTAGACCCACTAATTATGATTCTGCTTTTCTAAGCATTTTAGCAGTGCCTCAGTAATGAAAAATATCAGTAATGAAATGACCCCAATTTAGATTTTTTTAAATTTCTACTTTGAAAAAGAACTATCATATTTGTGAAGAAACCAAGAAATTTGTCATGTAAATTGGTGTTAGAAATTGAAAAGATGCATCATTTATCACAGAAAAAAGAATTTCTTGTTTTTTTTCATATTGAAAATTCATCAAGAGATTATGGATGAGATATCTTTGAATATCTGCAAGAGTTTTTGTTATGAAGCCTTTGAGCCCTGTGCCTAAATTTACCCTCTGCCATTTGACCATGATCTCTGCACCAGTAAACTGGTGTTACAGTGTCAGGGGAAATAAAAGTACCATCAGTATGCCAGTGTGATGCGCTCAAAGGGTTGAATTTGCAAAAAGATTAGAAAATATATATTTTCTGCATTGATGTATTGTATAACCGAAATAAAAAAATTACTCCTGAAATTTAAAGAATTTTTTTTTTAAATCACTCAGAGGATTTATAATTTGAAGAAAAAAATATGATGAGTCAAAGTAAAATAAATAAATGAGCTCCTCTCTTGTATTCCATTAACCAAGTACTTAAAATATCTCAAACATTTCTATGATATAATCAGTCCACAACATTTGCAGTAGCTTAGGAACTTGTCATTGGGAAATTCACATTTAAAATAAAGTATTATAAATAAATGCTGGTATTAAGGAACAAAAGAAAAAAAATCTTTTTGGATCATCAGTTGTAACTTTTCAGCTTAAATAAATATTTTAGATCCCTTGGGACATGCATTCAATCATTCTGACAATGAAGGCTTCCAGCCAAAGAATTAATCAGTATTGAGAATTGAGTGGCTATTGTTAGATTCCAACTAGCAGAAACCAAAAAGAACAAGTTGATAACAAAAGTGTTGTTAAAGTCAGTATTGCTTTTCATTAATGACTTATCTGACACAGTTTGGACAACACATGACAAACTAGAGTGTTGTCGGAGAGAGAGAGAGAGAGAGAGAGAAATTTGTAGCCAAAGACAAGGGGAAATTTCTCCTTGTGACAACTTGCTTTGGATTTAAACAACTTTAAAGAGAGTATGTGAAAGAGATAAATGCTGGCTTCTTTAATGAAGGCCAAATGGTAGGTTGCCAATCTATCTGTAGAGCCAAAGAGTACAACTAATTTCTTCAAAGGTACAACAGACTTAAAAGCAGAAACAATATGCCATCACTAAATGGGGAGCTGGTTCTCTTTCTAAAAAAAATCAAGTCTAAATTCAAGCAACTCTGACAAACAGATTTCAAATGATTATTGCTTATATTGTAGATTTAAACAGATTAGAGAAAATCCTATAAATAGGATTCTTGTTATTTGCTTGAAGTTCACTAACTCAGCAAACCAGAATTTGAAAACCATATTTTAACTTCCATAGATACAGACAGAAAATGCAAACATTTTCCTCCATAACTTTCAAATCTACTTCAACAGATAGGTCAATAAAATAGAGGGTATCAGCCCTAATTCAATTCCTTTAACTGAGTTGGTGAGGTTTCTTATAATTCATAAGTAAAAAGAATAATCAATCAAACATTTCTGAAATCATACTAATCACATATAAATCTCAAGTGACCTTATAAATAAAAAAAGCCTTTATAAATAAGATGCCATTATATCCTAAGAGAAAAGAGAATGTTCACATATGTGAAAACAATGTTTCAAAAAAAAAAAAAAAAATATATATAAACATGTATTTTAAGATGTCTATAGACACTCTTACTGAATTAGTAAATAAAAAAAAAAAAAAAACAAACACTTTAGCAGTTCCTGCATCACTGTTGTGAGTTTTAACAAATAGAAATTACGTAGCCTGTACTTCAAAATATACTGAAATTTCAAATAAACCTCACCAAAACAAAACTGACTTTCCTATATAAGTTGAGAGCAGTGGAATAATTACAGTAAATAAAAATAAATTTGTGAAAAAAAAAAGAAGAAAGGAAATTCAAAAGTCATGTTAAACATTAATTCAAAAGAGCCAAATCTATTCTCAATTTATTTGTAGTAACAAAAGTTATCTACTTAAATAACAATTTCAGATTTATTCTATTCAATCAAGAATTTTTATCAGTTTTGAAATCTTGAAAAGTGGATTTTCAATTTGAAACTAAATTGATTTTATTTATTCTATATTTACTGGCATTTCCACACACAAACTGAATCTCTGCTTTATGCCATTGGTATCAACACATTTTAACTAATTTATTTTACAACCTTCCTCAGATGTACACTTTCTATGGAAAGAGGTCTTTTTTCCAAAATTTAAAGCAAAGAAAAAAAAAAAAAGTCTTATTTTTGCATCATATTGCTGGAAAGAGACATCTCTTTTCACACAGAAAGTACACATAAGGAAGGCTGTAGAATGGATGGGCCAAAATACTGTATCAACAATATCAAAGATTCAATTGTCTTAAAAGAAAAACAAATCAACCTTAAAAATCAGCATAGATTCATTTGGAATATAAAATCTTATACATTGATAATTTGGTTAATCTTTAAATTCATTTTCCACTTTAAAAACAAAATAAAAAATGTTTTTTTTCCTTTTATGGCTAAAATTATTAATGGTATTGAAAATTTTCAAGAAAGCATTGAAAATTTACAAATGTCTAAATCAAAAAAAGAGATTATAAACTGAGGCAGCAGATGATTGGTATTATTATTAATAAACTGTATCAAAACATTTACACATTAATTAGGTTTAACTAAAGAAAGCATATGTTAACACAACATGTATTAAAGCTTAATAAACACCAGATTATTTAGGTCATAAACATAGAAATATGTCTAGGCTGGAAGAGATAATCCACTTTGAAATTCAATGTATCAGGTAGTAACACACTGTCCTTCCTCCTTGTCCAAAAGGTGAGAAAGAGAGTGAGCAAAGATGAAATTTAGGGGATTGAACTTTTCAGCAGGGCATAAGATTTAATTCTCTGTTCATAATATAAATACAGAGAAAAAAAAATACTTGCAAAGTAATCTAACATTATGGAAAGTATATACATATATTTTTTTGTTATTGAAATGAAATGGAAACAAAGAAAGCAAATAATTCAAAATCAATTGTTCAAATTTTAAAGCCATGAGAGTTGTCATTGTAAAGTATTAACACAAATACTTTAAATGTTGGTAGTCAGAGATCTAAAGTTGATTTTTGAAAATTAAATTATTTCTAAATAACTAAATGTAAATGACGTAAAGAAAAAAAAATTACTCATAAAACAGTTATGTGAGAATCACATAATAGCCATCCAGCTTTCTCATACTTGACAAATAAAACAGTCTCTTAAATCAGAAGTGTTATATCTATTAAGCAAGGTGTATGCAAAAACTTAAATTTATCACTATGAGGAATTTTTAATAGCCAAATCAAGTTAACTTAACCCTAAACTTATAGAACTATAAGAAAAAAAATAGAGTAATTCTTTATTAACCACATTTGGAATTTTGTAAAGTAGAAGCAATAGTAGATTAAGAGACTAGTGGGGAAAAAAAAAAATCAATAGAAACATTAAAACAGTAATTCAAAATCAAAACCAATGATACATAAGTGTGAGTAATACTTACAGAAAAGTAGTCTCCATAAGCAGAATTCATGAATTTTAACTGCCAATTGTAGGCATTAATATGGGATTTAATCAGGGACATTTTCATTTGTGTTTATGCGAAAATCTTTTGAACAGTAACAATTATTACAGTACAGGTGAAACAGAACTCAACTCTAAAGTAAATATGTTTTTCAAGGAATCAAGCCTGTAAAATCCACAATATCCAATTGTTGTAAATGGCATTTATGAACAAAATAAATACAATACTACAGGGGAAAAATACAATCCTTATAAATAATTTTTGGACCAATGTTGACTAATGCACAAACTAACATTCTCCCGAGTGATTTCAGTTGATTCAATAGACAACATTCACTTGAATAGAATTTGACACTTCACCAATAAAATTGTGTAAGATTTTATACCCAGTATAAATTGTTTTACTAGCTATGTAAAAATGCTTTATGGCTTCTCTGAAAATTTTCACTAAAAAGTGCACATATAGAAATGTTTCACTGAAGCTTAGAGAAAATCACATTTCAGCCAATTTCATTACTTGATGTAGAAACTAAGTTCTTTTTCAATGTTCTTGCTAAAATAAAGACTAATTTTATTTTGAACAATAATTATATGAATACATCTAGAAGAGAAAATAGCAATGGCCACAATACTGTAACAAATAGGATAGAATTTTTTTACAACAAAAGTTACAATGCCACACAAGTTGAACTTTGAGAAGAGTTTAAAAAGTAACTGACAAATCTAAACTTTTAATAGACTGTTAAATGCCATTCTTGATTCTATTTTTCCGACAAATTTACATTACTGAATTCCTGTAAATAAATGAAGTATACAAACACCCCCTCAAGCAAGTAAAATATATATATATATATATACACATACACATGCACACAAAAAAAAAAAAAAAAAAGCAATACATAAACCTTAATAAACTTGTAGATAAACCAATTCCCTTCCATTTGATTTATAGTTTATGACGATTTAATAAATATTTTTCAGCTGGAAGAAAATGAAAATGCAAACGTCTACAGCATTTTAGGGTGGCATAAACATTGCTATAGAAAGCTGGAATTGCTGGTTTTCCAGGTTTTATTGAACATGAAACTATACTATGAAACAAAACAGCAAGAAGCAAAGTTCAACAAAAATATCAGTTTATCCTTAATAAAAGGAGCAGCCAAGTTCTCTATTGACTCTCACAATCTTTAAGACCAGTGGAAAAAGCCTTAAAGAGCTTCTTAATGATTGCTATCATTGTAAAGATGGAATGAAACAACTGATAACTTAGGCTTCAATAATAAATGTGATCTTACTGTCAAAGATAAATGGCGGTGTATTTATTTTGGCTTGATTCCCAAATAAGCATGGTCATTGTAGATATTTGAAATATCACAAGAGTTAAAAAAATAAACAAACAAAAAAGAGATTGGCAGAGCCTATTCTCCGTTACAAATCTGGCATTACACAGTTCAACATCAAATTACCCACCATCACAAGTTGATGAGTATAAGGTTAGTAAGGCACAATTTTTTTTAATCCTGCCTCTCATGACCCACTAGTAAAAAGCACCTTATCTTCTGTCATAACCATTCAGAAATGAAATGTCAAAATACTGAATCACCTCTAAAGATGGAGTTGGTTGGTGCTATGGCAACTGCCAGAGTAGGTGTAGACTACAATCCATAAAGGAGTTTACCAGAAATAAAAGACATTTGCTATCCCAAAGAGAGAGAGTGTCTCATTACAGTTGTTGGATATTTGAAATAGGTGGAGAAACTATCAAAGAAAGGTATATTACAAGGCATGACATCAAACAGACCCAAAAAGAATAAATGTCCTTTAAAAGGCAGTATATAGTTTTCTACCAATGTCAGTCAATCTCAGATTGTGGAAGTCCCTAAAATCTGATGCATTGCATGTGGGAAGATTACTAGCCTCAAACATATTTTCACTGGTTGTGAATATAAATCTTCATATGGAGACATAACCAGGTGCTGCAGAACATTGTTCAGGCTATAAAAAAATGTAAAAGTTCTATATACAACACAAATTTCACAAGAGGGAACATTTCATAAGTTACTTTTCCAAATAAATACAATTCCTTATTTCCTGGGATGTCACTGTCAATCAAGAAAGTCATCTCACCTTTCCAGCTGAGATAACGTTAATGCCCAGTACTTGAGTACAAGAATTTATGCCATTTAAGTTAGAGTTTTTTTTTTGAGAAAAATATTGACTAGCCACATCAATATAAGCTGGAAAAGTATAAAGATCTGTGAGAATAAAGGATTAGAGAGAGAAAGGGAGAAAAAAAAGGGGGGGGGAATAACTAACCAATATATTTCCACATTGAAGTCAGACAAGATTTCATTGATAATTCAATCTCTGCCAATCTGTTTAAACTGCTTGTCACCAGCAGGGAGGGAAAAAAGCGGGGGGGGGGAATCAAGAGGCTCCAAAAATCAGACAAGTTGCATGAATGTGGTACTCTTGCATAGTAACAAAGCCTGATGGTATTGAAGTATTGCTGGAGGTTCCATGAATTAGTGGTAATGATGCATCAGTCCTGACCCCAGGCTTATCATCTGAAGATGGCTTTGTATATAGCACTGCTGCTGCTGTTTTTTTCCCAGATATATGTTTACTAGATTATGATTGAAAATATTTCATGAAATCATCTGTCTCACTCAAAACCAGAGCTTAACTTTTGATTGTTAATTATTCCCTTATAGTCTACTGTATTTTTGTTTTAGGAGCAGCAAGTGGTTTAACTGGAATTAAGATATCTCTTGCCAAGAAGTTTGATTTTACTGCATCACAAGAATTCAGTACTTCTTGTAAAGAATACCATCAACATTTGTTAAGCTATACTAGCAATATTTCTTAACATGAATCAACTCTTAAGCATATCTTATTACAAACCCTTTAAATACAAGGAAAAACTTTAGGAACTGTAAATATTTTTAAGATTCTCCAAAAATGACAGCAGGTTCAGTAAAATCTGCTTGAGAAAGTTAATAAATTTTGCTTTCTTATTGCATCATTTAGTAGTTGTTAGGCATACTTTGTAGCAACCAATGCAATCTTAAGCTGTTTTTAAAAAAAAATGTGTAAATATTTTCCTCCAAAATGTTTTAATTAAAGACAATCTTAAAAATTTATAAAATAGTAAAATTATTTTTCATGATCTTAATATTTGTTCAGTTTAATGCAATGCGTTCAAAGAGGTCTATGTAAGAACAAAACAAAAGTGAGTGGGGAGTGTCATATTCAATATAAACTTAGGAAACTAGATTCTTTAGCATTATTATAGTCCAACTGAAAGGAAATTTTTTTTTTTGCTTTCAATATTTGGTATTCTTCAGTGGTTACAAATTATTCAGAGTCAATGTTGTTTTACTGCAGATATTTTTTTATCATTTTTATTAGACAAAAAAAAAAAAAAAAAAAACCTAAAAAACAAATAAACACACCATTTATGAGTTCTTGGTTTTTCAACTACATATCTGTAACAACATTGATCAAAAGATTAGTTTAGTAAGCTGATCATGTATTGAGGCCAGTATTAACTTCGACATTAACTAATACTGAATGTCAATGAAATGTTATGAAAAATAAGAAAACAGTCGAAGTACTAAAACTAGATTATCTAAAATATATAAATGAATATTCTTAAGGAATGCTCAGTAAGCTAGTCTAGTAAACCACTTATAAGTACAATTTTTATTGGGTAGTCTAAGCTTTGTAAATTTTGGAGAGTTGATACTAAGCAATCATAAAATTGAATAGTGATAATAACATCAATCTTCAGTTGATATTAAAAAAAATTAAAAAAAAAAAAAAAATCTTTAGAAGATGACAGTTTTAATTGGTTCTTTCAAAGTTTTTATTTTTAAGAAACTGTCATTTAATATTTTTTAGATTATCCCTATTGATCTTTAAGATTTGTGGCAATTGATTGAAAATCATTTCTGAATCGTATCAATACACTTTTGTTTTTCAATAAATAAGAGAAAACTCATATACAAATCAACACGAGAAGAGTACATCGACACCACGAATAGAATCTGTCAATATCATTTACATATCACAGGATCTTTGACAGCAAAGAGAAAAAAAAAATCATGAACAGCTGTTTTCAACTGCTGGACACCAAGATGACTCGAGTGATAATATACTAAAAATAGAAGTTAATTCAAGAACATCTCAATTTTCCCAAGGTTTTCATCACTATTTGTACTTTGGAGATATAGCCATTTGTATTTGAAAATTGTGTCATAATTATACCTGATAAACATGTTTAACTAGACTTTATTTACAGAAAAAGCATGAAAGCAATATTATAGCATCATTTAGAGATTTTAGTTTATAGACTGAAAAAGTTTTAAAAGGTATGGAATTAAGTGCAATGGATATGTTTTAAAATTTCTTTACTATATAACCCAAAGAGCTTTTCCAACAAATAACCAAGATAGGCTTTGATTGTGAAAGTGAAAACCTGTAAATCATGTTCACTAATAATTATAATTAAAAAAAAAAAAAAAAAAAAACCAAAAAAAAAAAACCCAAAAAAAACAACAAAACAAAACGTGGGGCTGAAAATGTTGAACAAGCATAAAATTGGGAAATGATCAAAGTTTATCTTGACAGGGATTTTAGACTTAAACAGGACAAGATTATAATTTGCTGGATCTCTAGAACATTCAATCATTTTTTTTTTTTTTTTTTTTTTTTTTTAAAGGCTGACGTTCTGATAAACAAACACCATTTTTAATTGATAGGAAGGTTTTTAATGAAAAGCTCAAGTTATACAACATATCTTTCCTGAAAAAGAATTACTTGCAGGAATCAGAAATCAGTAATTTCACATTGAAGGCAAAGTACAGATTTAATTCCTAATGCATTGTTAACATATATAGAAACTTGCTTAGTCAGCCTCAATAAAGAAAGCATCAAATTTGGATCCATTTTGAAAGCAGCAAGAATTCCTTGATCCAAAAAGTTTATTAAAATACATGTACAAACAGTAGTATGATTAAATATTACTCATCCAGGACATAAAAGAAGTCTAAATAACTATTCAACTTTAAAAAGGTCTAAAATAACTACCAACTTTAAAGCTTAACCTAATTTATTCTAAAACATTAGATCACATCTGAAATTAAATTCATCAGGAAAACTTGAAATGTTTTTTTCTTTTTCTTTACCCCCCCCCAAAAAAAAACAAAACAAAAAAACCCCCAAAAAAACAGTAAATTTTTATTCTTGCCTAAACAAGATCCTTAAAGAGCATTTCTGCTGGCTAGTGCTATCAAACAGAATGAAAATGTAAGAGACTATTAAATAGAAGAAAGGACCTTAGATAATTTGATTAGGAGAGATGGGAATAAATGAAGAGAAAAATATGCAATATATTCAAGTCACAGTCTGTAATACCAGTATTTTATTCACAGAATGCAACTAATAATAGAATACTTATTAAAAAGAAAAAAACCTGCAAGTAATCATTTACTAAGCTTAGCACTAAGCCAGAAGTATGGGCACTCAGTGAGAAATGAATTCACTAGCAATGGTCAGCTGACCTAGTTTGCCAACCATTACACCAGATCTGGTACCTTTCAACTGCAAGTAATGAGATCCATTGAACAGATATGAGTAAATAGATACACAAATGTTTCTTCCAAATAGGTACCATAAAAACTTGCTCATATCTAGTATCTCTTGAAATAGATATAGTCTGCTGCAAAAGTGATACAAACAAGAATTTTAACTATCAAGAATAAAAAACAAATTTAATGTCTGGATCAACAAGTCATAGCTAAATGGTCTTTATTTTTAAGTTTAAGCTTAAAGACTAATTAGCTTGTATAAAAAGAAATAAGATAAAAAAAAAAAAAAAAAAGGTGCTTGTCCAGAATAGGATGCCAATGAAATACAAAAAATTATAAATAGAAATATAATACATTCACCATCTAGATAAGAGTAAATTTTAGTCATTTCCACCATTTTTAAAGAACAGTTCCATTAAAAAAAAAAAAAAAAAAAAAAAAAAAAAAAATCACATCTTTATCCATTATACTTTATTCTTTCTTCCCCCAAGCACTCAACTAATGGTCAATTGCCAACATAATTTTTGGAACAAATTATCTGTTCATTAAAACAATGAAGGAAATGACAAATTTATGTTTATGCAGATAGTGATTATGAGTATTAAGTTTCTATATAATACATTTTGTACATTTACCACAAAAATAAGAGTTTTTCTTATGCTATTCTCAACAAGCACAAAATAAAAAAAAATTTTTTTAAAATTCCGCATCAATGTGAAACTAATTTTGGAATCCCAAGATTGGATCACTAATTATGAAGCATTTGATTATTTTGGCCTGTAAAAAAAAAAAAAAAAAAGTATTTCTTACAAACATGGCACTAACTTGAGTGGGTAAAACAAAATGCAAGGGATTTTTTTGCAGTTATAACATCTTTAAACTACAAATATTTTCAAACAAAATTTTATTTTCAAAATTTTATTTACTGAGTTTGCTTTTTCTTCTTAATGCCATCAATGATATCAGAAATATTTCAATACATCTAAAATATTACCAATATAATTACACAAGGTGTTCAAAATGGATATACACTTAGCTGGGTTACAGTAGTTGGAATATACAATAACTTTGAAAAAATAAAATAAAGGGAAAGGAAATGAAATTTTAAAACATTTAAATTTTCAAATAAAAATAGTTTTTTTTTTTTTTTTTTTTAAATTACTCCAACTTTCATTTTAACCATGTATAATATATTTGGT
The DNA here is from genome assembly GCA_963585895.1 of Sepioteuthis lessoniana. NCBI lineage: Eukaryota > Metazoa > Mollusca > Cephalopoda > Myopsida > Loliginidae > Sepioteuthis > Sepioteuthis lessoniana. Next base: position 22,073,094 of record OY757925.1, on the reverse strand, counting down.
GTTTAGGCCAACTTAGATATGAATAATAGTTTTTTTAATTTAAAAAAATTTTTTTTTTTAAATTTTATTATTATAGAGCTTCTTATACACATTTAACCGCAGCATTTAATTTCTATTCACCTACTGTTGTTGGCAACTGACGCACAACACATCAAGTGCTGCAAAGGTCAAGAATACATGGGGGGAAAAAGTTTCTGGTTAAAACTAGAGCTTTTTTCCTTTCCCTGCAGCCAAGACTAACAGTTTCAAGTAGTTAAATATTATTAGCTAATATTTTTATGTGACCCAAAATAAGTGATCTAGAATTCTGCTGTGAGTGACCGATTCAGGAGAAGATGCTTTTGCTGAAAGTTGGTAAATATTAAGGGAGAAAAAAAAATTGTTAGTGCAGCAGATATAATTAAATGTCAGCTTTGAAGAAGTCCATGATCAGGATATTTCAAGATTGGCATGACCACTTTTAAAGAGCAAGGAAGACCAGAGTGGAGAGAAACTAAAAAAATTCAATGCTTTTGTTATTGTGTGAATTACATAAACAATTTAATTATTCAAGCTGGAACCAAACTCTTCCAATGGGACAACAAAAGATGAGAAAAATAAATAAAACTGGTAGTAGAGAAAAGCAAAAAAAAAAAAAAAAGTTAATCTTACATTTTTTTTATGTAAGAAAAAAAAAAAAAAAAAAATTAGAGGAAAACAAAAGTTTTGATATAAAAAAATATTTCAATTTCATCCCTTTTCTTCATAAGATAAGACAAGAAAGTGAAATGTTTTTAAACAAAACTTTGCGGGGTTTTGTTTTTTTTTAAGGGCGGGGAGAGATTTTTAACTTAAAACTTTGGAAAACTAAAAAAAAAAAAAAAAAAAAAAAAAAAAAAAAAATTGCGATCATTTTATGGAGATATCAACTGCTTATTTTCTATCCAAATCATTAAGGATTCATAATTTAGATCAAGAGTTTAATAATCGCCACCTTTAACACGCACTGGGGAGGAGGATATTAATAAAGTTCCTTGAGATAAAACTAAATTCTATTTTTGTCTTTCCTTTTAAATATGGACGAGTAAATCTACACACGATTGCCGGTCCTTTCAAGTCACAGTGACATCTTTAAAAATATTATTTACACTCGTTCATTTGTTGCTTTAATATTTTAAAAAAATATTAATTCGTTCGTTTACGATGGGGATAAACCTTTTACCTAGCTTTGTAATTATTACAGGGGGAGAACCTAAGAGTTATACATTGGGAAAATAAATTGAAGTGGCTGGAAGATGGGTTGTTTTTAAAGAAAAAAAAGCAAGAGATAGAATCAGATTGGTTTCCAATTATTTTAGGACTCCTAAAATTAAGCTTGTCCCCCACTCAATCCCCAAATAAAAAAACAAACAAACAAAAAAAAAAAACAAAAAAAAAAAACAAGCACACACAAGGAAAGATCAGAACACTTATGAGAAGTGTGTCAAAGAAAAAAAAAATTAGAGAAAATAAAACATTTTCAGTTATATTTTTTTTTATACAAATCACAAAACAATTATTTTTTTTGCCTGACAATTTTCCAAACAGGTACCTTAAAAGATTTAAACGAAAATTAATGTAAGAACTTAAACAAAAAAGCCTTGTTGCTGACAAATTTGTCCATAAGTATAAAAAAATCTGAAAGAAACAAAAAACAAAAACAAAACATTTTTACAATACACTTCAAAGCTTGAGTTTCTTTTTTTTTTTTTGGAGGGTGGGGGCTTTTGTTTTGCTGGGTGGAGGAGGGAGTATAATAAAAATGGCTGTAATTAAGGAGAGAGAGAGAGAGAGAGAGAGAGAGAGAGAGAGAGAGAGAGAGAAAGTTTTGTTTTCAATTGGCTTAATAATAAATGATTATACACAAGGGGAAAATGCTATACAAATAAAAAGGGTCTGCTGAACTATACTTAAAATTTTAAGCATTTAAGAAAGTGAGGTGGAGATTTGGGGAGAAGAGAGAAAATAAGGGAAAACTTAAAATTCATTTCCACATTCATTTATGTACCCGCACACAAATTCTGTCACACAAAAAAGCAATCTTTTTTTCCACTAGTAAATTACAAGCTTCTAAAAGACTTTTCATGCAGATTCACAGGAGGAATTTTCTGCTAGAGTTCATTTTGCTGCTTTTCTTTGAATTGATATAATCCAGAATAATCAATAATAAATTTGCCTTTTTTTTTTCTTTTAAATAATGCAAGAAGCCATGTCCACCAACCATTCTTCACTTTATCCCTTTTAAGTTGAGGAGAGAAGGAAAAAGAAAATAAACATTGCTGCATAAATCCAAATTGAACAGACTTTTCCCCCCACTTTATCTCCATTCCTGCCGATTGGCATAGAAATTATGAGAACAATACGTAGATCCCAATTCCCATCAAAAACAAGAAAAACAAGTGGAGTTTTTTTGATGGGTGGGTGGGGTTCACCCCCCCCACGTCATTCTTTCCTTTTAGATTTGTGAAATCGCAACCAGAAAGAAGAAAATAACGCGATAAGAGTTTTTTTTTCCTTAAGAAATTTTCATATTTGCTGACCACCATTGTTCAGTAAAGATAAACCAAGTTGTGAGATATGGAAGGGAGAGAAAAAAAAAAAAAAAAAAAAAAAAAAAAGAAAAACAAACTTCCATTCTTGTAAATAAAGAAAATTTTCCTTAGATACTTTCCTTTAGTTTTTAGGGGTCATGAAATATCTTTTTTTTGTGTTGTCTCAGGGGTTAAATGTCATTAAGGTGTATCCGAATTTCAAGCTGTTTTATATTTATCTTTTAGGCAGGTAAGAAAATTCTTCTGCAGTGAAGAAGGAGAGTTATTTTCTTTAATTCACTTCTTTCCCCACATTTCTTTTAAATTGTATGTACTGTACAATTTATTTACAAGATTTTTTAAAACCAGTCTTTAGTTATTTTGGTGGGGTGTTGTTCCATTTTTTTTTTTAAAATTACAACTTGAAACTCCAATAGCTGGCTAGAGTCAGACAAAAAGACTGGCTTCTTTTTTTTCAAAAATTTTTTTTGAATTTGAAGGTATTTCATTTTTTTTCTCTTTCCCAAGGGCCAATTTTTGTTTGTTTAGCGAGCAGCTGAAGCCTGTGTGACTGTTTGCTGTTGTACATTGCTGGTAGCCTTTTGTTTCAACATTGTCCAGTCAAATGTATAATCGTACTGGTAGTTCAGTGTACGGAAGAGAATGCGGAAAAGCTGTCTGAGGTACATATAATCGGGGGCTTCCTCAAAGCGCAACCCACGACAATAATTCAAGTACATGGCAAATTCCGCCGGGAATCCTTTACAAAGGACCTCGACGGGGGTAGACATTTTCTTCTCGCTGATTTTCTCATATTTCTGCTTTTTTGTAGCTGCTTTCAGTCCCTGCCAGGGTAGGCTACCTCGATTGAAGTACATCAGGACATACCCGAGGGACTCCATATCGTCCCGTCTACTTTGTTCGATTCCCAGGTGGGCATTGATACTGGCGTAGCGAGCTGTCCCGGTGAGATTCTTGTCTTCACGGTAAGGTATATGTTGGCGTGTCCTGCTGTCACGGTACTTCTTCGCCAGACCGAAATCAATCATGAACACCTTGTTACAATGTCGACCGATGCCCATCAGAAAATTGTCGGGCTTGATGTCACGGTGTATGAAGTTTTTGTTGTGAACATATTCGACTCGACCGATCATCTGGTCGGCTATCATGAGCACCGTCTTCATTGTGAATCGTCTGGAACAGAAGTTGAACAGGTCCTCCAGACTCGGTCCCAAAAGATCCAGTACGAGAATGTTATAATCTCTTTCTTGGTTGTACCATCGGGCGTGCGGAATACCGATTCCACCCTGCAAGATTTTGTACAATTTACTTTCATACAATAGCTGCGGGTGTCTGGCTTTGACCGATTCCAACTTGACGGCCACTTCCTCGCCATTCGTTATGTTGATGCCAAGGTAAATATCACCGAACGACCCACTACCAATTTTACGCACCAGACGATACTTTCCACCGACCAGAAACTCGCTTCGGTTAGCCGACCTGTCACAACTAGTATCCATGGTAAAAACAATGGCAGAAGCGGAATTAAAAAAAAATCTAGTGAATTTGATTATTGTAAAAAGGAAAAAATAGTTACAATTACCAATCTAATCCGGCTGCCATCTTGGATTGTTGAAGGTATAATCACCCACAATGCCACACACAACTAACATCCCATAATAGTAGACAAGAGAGATGCGCATGCGCACAGGAAGTCGGGTGTTCGCAGAAACACTTCCCTACTCACTTATATTTATTCTATTTCTTTTTTTCTTTAAACTCTCCTCGCAATGGTTAGGTAGGCCAAAAAAAATTTTAATTGATTTTTTTTTCTTCTTAATTGTATGATGTGTATTCATAGAAAGAAGTTAGACAAAATTTTAACTTAAATTTAAAGAAAATCACTTTAATCAACTTTTGACATTTTGTTCATTAGTACAGAAATTTGACTCGAAATGAATTAGTATATTTAAAACCTAATTAAACAATAACCCATTATATATATATATATATATATATATATATATATATATATATATATATATATGTGTGTGTGTATATATATATATATATATATATATATATATATATATATATATACACACACAACAACACTTTATTAGTTTTTAAAATTATTTTGATGAAACAAAAAAGTTAAAAAAACAACAACTTTAAATGCATTCCAGTGCCATTTTTCTTCAAGAGTTCATTATTTAGTTTGCTAAACTTTTTTCTTCTTGATTTCATTCATTTTTTCTTCAGATTTATACATTTTTATTTTTCAATAAGTTTTGTTGGTTTTTAATTTCTATAATCTTATGTTATTTTTGTTATTTTTTATTTGTTCGTTATCGAATATTTTTTTTCAAAGAAAACACCCACATCAACATTCAACAATAATAACCAAGCAGGAATGCGTGCACATCAATAGTCTCAAGGTGGTGCAGATATTTTCATTAATTTTTTTTTAACAAACTACGCTCTCTTTTTCATTAAAAAACAACAACAGGAAATTACTTTTAAAAATATTGCTTAAAAGAGATAAGTGACTGCGATGCAAGTTAAATGAATCTAAGAAAATATACGGCTAACCCTGAATATATAAACTTGCGTTTCGTGTCTGTAAGAACAAGAAATCCATTTTAGTCACATGACCAAAAAACGACAACGTGATCAATGCAGTCACGTGATTCATTCAAGGTTTTTGTGCTATTTAGCTTTTTGCTTTCATATTGGTCGGATGGTCAGTCAATTAAGTCGGATTTAGTGTGACTGACGATACACTAGGCGCTTTATGGCAATGAGTAAGGTTGTGTGGGGGAGTGGTTCCTTTTTTTTTTTTTAAACTTCGTCTACTTATTGGTAAAAACCTCTTCGTTTGCATTATTTGATCAACCTCTTTTGTTTATTGTGTAATGAAGTTTACAGCTGTTTCTAACTTTATAGAAATCGTTGGTGCTCAACTTATTCGAGTAATATTTTAAAAATATTTTTACATGATGGAAGGTTTCTCTTGTCAATATCAAGTTTACCTGGACCACATGTAAAGAAATTTACATGTGGTCCAGGTAAACATTTCAATGTTTTTTACTTACAACTTTTTTTTGCTGTTCTTTATTTTGTGCTAAAAAAATTATTGTATTAGACGTTCCGATTTTTCTCGGTAAGAATGTGATAGCTTCTGTTCAGAATTACTACGATGTGGAATTACCACATAAATATTGCTTTCTGATTATGATACGGCGACAATTCACTTCTTTTATTCGTATTTGATTCAAACTCAGCTGACTTGTCATTTAAAAATAGCAGACTACAAATTTTAGACAATAATTGTTTTCCTTGTGTGACTTCTTATCCTGGATTTGTTACGATAACACACCTTTTTAAGGAATTGAATTAGAAATATTAGTGGGTTTTTTTTGATAGATTTAATATCACTAAAGGGTGTTTGACTTTTTTTTTATCTCGTAAAAAACAGAATTATTTAAAATATAGAAATCAAAGCAATGATGTTGGCAAAAATGTAGAAGTTGTGTTGATAACTTACGTATACGGTATTGTAAAAAAATGTTTGTTGATGAAACATGAGAACGGATTGAGAAGATAACCCAAATATTTAAAGAAAATACATCTTCCACAATGAATTTTGTCGCTATCCCAACCGTTTATTTTTTTTAAGAAAAATATTTCGGCTTATGACAAAATATTTTACCAGCCTTTGCAGCTTATAGTAAATATGATTATAAAAAAAATTTCTTGACGTTTTGATTAGAACAGAGCTAGTATTTATAAATAACATCATGGAAAAAATGACATTGCTAAAAGTATCAGTATGACTTTGTTATGATTCAACGTTTAATTCTTGATTATTGTCGTGACTCAGATTTCGTTAACGTAGACTTAGCGACTGCAATATTTTTCTTCAATAATAATTAAGGCATTATGCAATGTTTATTTTAAAATAAAAGCAATCGTTTCTTATTCACAATTCCAGCTGAAAGAATAGAAAATATGTTGATTTATACTTGACATGAATAAAATATTTCATCTAATATCTAAGAGACATTTTCTTGTACGAGTTAGATGTCTGTGAGGATGGAAAATAATTTTATCGTCTTATGTGAGATTATTTTTATTTTTTTTATTTTTTCATGGCAGGATTTCATGTGAACTTGGATTTATGGTCTAACCAATTTTTGAAACTGGATTTATTAAATTTGCATTTTCTGGAGCTCAAGTACTCGCGAATTACAAGAACAAAACAAAACAAAAAAATAATAAATAAATTAAATATCACCAGTTTTATAGGTTGTTTCAAGAATAAGATTTAAAAAAATCAGTATTTAATGGATTTTGTGAGACAAGAACATTCTATTAGATATAACAAACCTTTTAGCAATTTCAGCAAATAGAAAAAAGTTTAGATAAGTCAAACTCAATCATCAGAAAAATGTTTGTGAGTGACGAGACAAAATTGAAAAAAAGTTCCCAATGTAAGAGAGCACAGTGTGTCCAAATCAGCCTAAGAATATCAAAGTGGTATCTTCAGTTGTTTAGATTATCATGGCAGAGCAACCAGAAGAAAGACACTTGAATCTATCAACATTCAACGGAGAATGCAGTAAAATGAACAAAAAGTTTTTGTATAGTCATATTTTTTGATAAGTACACATATTTTAATAAAATAAATACATCAGTTTGTGGCACAAGGGTCAAGTGAATGCTTTCAGATAAAAACTGGTTTTGCCTTATGTTTAGTTCATTTTATGATCTAAGTATACAACATTAATCCTTATACCAAAAGATCTAATCTGTCAGTTGCATTCTCAATCACTGCTTTTGCTCTCTTAGGTTTAAATTATTTCTAAAATTAAGTTAGGACCTTTTCTAGAAAATGATATTTTTAACTGTTTAAAAGTATAGAGACTGAATTTTGTTTGAACTGTTTGCTGCCCACTATCAAATGTAGAGGATTTTCAGCCATGATGTGGGGAGCAATTTAGAATATTTGTTATTCAAAGCTGGAATAAATGGAGAATATGAACTCTTAAAAATATGATTGAGATTTGTAGAGTTAGGGGGCCAGAGTATCTCACCTAGATAAAGGCTTCCCTTTTGAAAGATACTACTGGCATCATAGAAGACTGTTGCCATTAATGGATTTACTTGGATTTCAATAATATTCAGATTGCTGGTATATGACAAAGTTGCTTGTATAAATGATAGTTTCTAGTATTTCATAACCAAAAATTGCCCAAAGCATCAATATTACTTTGGCCAGTTTGTCATCTCACTGTAGTTCCTGATGGCATTGCTTCTCCAGGACAATGATATGCATATACTTTTACATCCATTTTATTCAAGAAAAAATAAAACTCATCAAACCAAAGCAACTTTTTTCCATTCTTACAAGGTAAAGTTCTAATGTTTGCATACCTGTTGAAAATGCTTTTGGTAATGGACATTGGTTAGCATGTTGTATAGTTACAACCATACATATACATAATACATATAGAAATATAAGCGGAAACATAGTCAACATACTGACGACTTCAATGAACAAACACACTTCTTTATAAAAAATATACTTCTCACACTTTATTCTCGAAAGGGTTGATGTTGGTTATGTGAGAGAGGTGAGTTGGAGATGAGGACAGACTGCTACATATTGACCCAAAGTTCTTCTGACCATAGCAGCACTTTCGCATTCTGGCTGGGCTGCTCAACCGTGGGTCACTGAGGGCCCAAAGCCTTCCGTCTGCCGCTGGCTCTCAATTCGGCATCTTGTCCCCCAACTGACTCGAACTGGAACTCGAACTGACTCCCTCAAGCCGTCTTTGGCGCCTGGTTATATAATTGACTGACGCCCACCTGTTTCCTGTGGGCGTACGCATCTGCACCGAATTCAACCACGTCCACGGGTCAAGGTGATAGTCCGATATCTTCGACCGGATGCACCTGTTTCAACATCCACCGTATTCACAGCACCTGTGGGCATGGTGAGATTTCGGCAATCACCTTGTTGATATTATCCTTGAGCAGATGCAGCTGTCTCAACATCCACTGATACACAGCACCTGTGGACATGACGACATTTCGGTGATCACGCCGGTCTTATCAATCTATCTGTCAACAACATCCGCCGTATTCACACCCACAGGTCACGTTAATATATTACAAGCATTTGTATCTTGTCTAGGTTGCAGCTCTATGCAACAAGAATTAGTGTACTGTGTGTTGTGATGCACTTCTACCTTTATTCAAGCTATTTACAATTTGTATGACTCCAGCCTTCCTGCTGGATTGTACCTGGCTGAAAATCCTTTATTCACTTCTTGCATTAAAAAGTCTTTGAAACTTAATGCCTGTTGGTGATTTTCTCTTTTTTCAGACCATTCTGATAGGTACTTATTGCAATTGAGTGTGACATCCCACAGGCTGTTGTATTTGGAAGTGTTCTGACCTAGTCTTCTACCTATAACAGTTTGGCTTTTATCAAAATTATCCAAATCTTTCTTGCTAATGTCGGGGGGGGGCTCATGATGTAATGGTTGATGAGATGGACTGCAACATCATAGTAAGTAAGTTTGAACTCTACTCACACTATTATGTTTACTTTTAGGCTAATGCTGTTTGGGAAAAGTATGAATCCTTTTATTTGTCTCAGCTAAGGGTTAAATTGTACCACTACTGTCCTACAAGAATAGCTTTGGCATTAAATAACCCATGAAGGTTGATATGCCATCAAACAAAGAAGCCAAACCAATAACTGGCATACAACCTATTAAAATCAAGTACTTGAGACCAGATTACCTGATATGTAATTGTTACAAGATTGTAACTATCATTTTTGCCATCTGATCCTGGTCACAATTTTTGAGCTCATCATTGCATACATACATACTAAACTGTATGTGCTGGTAAAGTTCCAATTCTAGAGTTCTAGGAAATGTGGAGTACCTCTTCATTACACTCAGGATGGTAGTACCTGTTAGGGTTCCATCTATGGGCCAAATAGATCTGTTTGAAAAATGATAAGTATTGTATAGGAATGCTTGAAACCATATAACTGTAAATATTATTATAGAAAAAATAATTGCAATGGAATGTTAAAAATAGAAATAGTTATGATTATTATCAAACATTTACAAATTTCAGCATTAATCCATAAGGGTTAATAATAATATGCCATTAAATAAACCACACACACACACACACACACACACACACACACACACACACACACACACACTTGTATTTATTCAACTTCTTTTAGAGGATGTGACACAAGGTCAATTTTTAAGCAGAGTACTGCTGGTTTGAATTCAGAGTTTTCTTTCTCTTAGAATGGTTGTCTAATCCAAGACTAAAGAACCAAGTCTGCCCTACTATTTACCTATAGATGGGAGAGAAGAGATAGAGTAATCCCTTTCCTAAGTTCATTAGCATAAACAACTTCATCCAGGATTTGAACTTGGGCGACTGATTTCATTTTCTACAATGATAATCATTACACTTAGTGTGCCTCCATTAATGTGCATGTATGCACACACACAAACACACACACACACACATATATATATATATATATATTTAGAGAGAGAGAGAGAGATGCCATTTTTTACAGTTCAATTAGTGTTTTTTTGTTTCAACAATAGAAGAGATTGCTTAGCATCTATGAAGCATTTACCTATAGAATTTTAAGTTGGAAACATTTTAGTTTGCCTTTTAATGATGTATTATGGTAATATTATCACTACAAAATGAGGTTATACTAAATATAAAATGATCAAGATTACCAAATTTATGCTGTGACAATTTATTAGTATAGAAACAATTTTTTGTAAAATAATTTAGAAACATTTTGATTTAAAACTCATTGAGATCATTGATTATTAAATGTGATATTTTAACTCGACCACAGAAGGTCATAGTAATATATTTAGAAAGTCATATATAAGTATGCTAGAGCCAGAAAAAGAAAAAAAGATTCCATTTGAACCCTCCAGCCTTTTTGGAATTGTCAGAAATGGTCATGAAAAATGAAATCTTTGATTGATGAGATCTTTTGTCTAACCTTTCAATCAACATTTTGAATAAAGTAAGAATTCTGGGAAACAGAAGAGTTTTAATTTCATTTTCATAGACCTATCACTAAAGCAAAAATCTGTAGCTGTACAATGAACTTTGCACATATGGTTAGTACAGTTAGTACTGTAGCTAACCTTTTTGTGATTTAGACAATTCTTATACAGGCAAATGTTACTATACACTGCTTCAGTTAGCACAATATTCAACTACTGGGATTTGTAAAACTACAGCCATTAATTATTCAGAGATCTTTTAAAAAATTTCAGAGAAACTCAGTTCAACAAATTTTATATATATATATATATATATATATATATAGCATGAATAGGTGCACAAATGATTTCAAATTTGGTATTTAACTTTTTTATTATCATCATTTCATATACTTGTGCACTACACATGTTTTGAACTTTTATGTCCACTTCAAGTGATTTGACTGCTAAGTTCCTTCTGTTTGTTTTTAAATTGTAAAGCTTGTTTTGATAGGTTGTTTTGATTTTGTTTACTTTGAGGTTTTGTGTCTGCAAATGTCCCATTGAAGTTAATTGTCTATGAAGACCTCTAGTCCATATAAATATATTTTGTATATATATATATATATATATATATATATATATATGCATGTATTCTTTGTGTGTGCACATGTATATGTGTATGTACACTCTTGTATACATATACTTGTACACACATATTTTCAAGGGTATAGGGTGGGGGTTTATTTTTCTTCATTGTTTCCTTTCTTTTTTATCTAGGGATTTTTTATTCTTTGTTTTATATATATATATATGTGTGTGTCTGTGTGTCTTGTATATGTACGTGCACACATACATATGTATATGTATGTTCACTTATGTATACGTACACATATTTTTTCGAGGGCATTGGGTAGATTTAATGTGTATCAGAATGTATTTGACCTCATACATAGATATGCTTTTAACTAGTTGGTGTGTATATATGTTTGTGTGTGTATGTATACTTAGACTATGAAATTTTTTTTATTTGGAGTAATGCATAGTCATCAATCAGATTGAGTGGCATTATTTTAAAGTCTCCCTTGCTGCAGTCACACACACACACACACACACACACACACACACACACACACACACACACACACACACACACACACACATCATTCAATTAAATTAAGTCCAAAATTGACTTATCTAGAATAATTCATACGAGAAGTTTCATATAGTTTTAACAGAGTTCTTAATGTATGGCTATTAATATGTTAGAGTATATAGAAAAATTCACATGCAGAGCAAATATGTATCTGTAATAATTGAAATTAAAAAATAAAATAGTTATGTTTTTTTCCCATATTTTTTTTTTTTTTTTGAGGAAGATTTAAATTTTATACCTTTCAAGAAACTAAGTTTTTTCATGTATATATTCTATATCTTATAGTTTTTAAAATAACTGTAATTTCCATAGCTGTTGATAATATACAGCATATAATCCTAAAAATGCTTGTCACTACTTTTTCTCTATCCATTGCTAATGAACCTTTATCTGAACTATAAATTACATATGATAAATACTCCTGACAGTTTCTTTTTTTTTTTTTTTTTTAGATTAAAATGTTAAAATTGCTCTTAAGTTTACCTGTGTTTTATTAAAAAAAAGGTAAAGCCCAGAAATTATACTTAGGTTTGAGATTTAAAAAAACTAGGAAAAATGTTCTATTTTAAGATTAAATTTTATTTTCTTGGTTTTAAATCAGGTTATTTTTTAAGCTGTTAATTTTTATTTATGTTAAATCAATTAATTTGCATAAATTCTTATAACCACAAGAATCAAAGTTTAAAGCACACCTAAATTTCATTGAAAAGAATTGACTAATTTGACATTTTAAACTAAAATCATAAAATCAAAATGAAACAAGAAGAATGCTGCAAATGAAGATCTTGTATTTGACACTTATGTCATCTATAGAATTGGGTATTCAAACATTTCTTCTGGATGGTAAGTCAAATTTATAAGGATAAATATTTTGTCTTCTTTTTCTTAGAGTAGAAAAATGCAAGCCTGAAAGTTTTAAAGTAAAAGTCCTTTTTCCTAGAGAAAATGGTATCCCATTAGCAGTATTGAAAAGATTAAACAAACAAAAAACCAAAAAAAACAGTAGCAACAAACCCTAATTACGTCTCTAATTAGAAATGACAAAACTTCCCAGTGTCTTGTAACTCTACCTCCAGAAAATAGGAAAGGATATTAAAGGAACAATAACATTTCTGAATTAATGAATGCATTAGCACTTGAGAATCAAATATAAAAAAGAATAAAACAAAAACGAGCAGTATGATATGAAGGATAGAATATTGAAATGTTTAAAAAGAAACCAACACACTCGCTAACAAAAGAAATGATTTTGTCTATTTTCTTTCACCAATTTAACGCAATGTTATGAGATACAAATGATGCAAAAAACAAAACTAGTTGTTGAGCCAACAAATCCTTCATTATATGATTATTCTGGAGTCACGCATGATTTCACAGCCAAACCATCCTTATTACTAACCTAAAATGCACCCAGCAGTATCTTATAATACCACCAGATTTTGTTGGCTTTCAGTTTCATCCAGAGTATGTTAGATCAAGCTGCAGCCTCTTCATATAATCCTTTATTGCATTCATAACTTTCCAGTAAAAAAGTGTTAATTCAATTGTCAATTTGAATATATGACATTTTCTTTGGAAAATTGAGAAAAGCTTGATAATTCAAGGCATAGTACAAGGGAGGTAACTTTGTAAGAAGAAGTTAATGAAACCAACTAAAATGTTCGATATTAATTGATGTAGCTTTTTAAAACGTTGACTTTTGTGTAAATTATATTTAAAACATACGTTTTGAATTGTATAATTCTTGCGTGCCCCCCAAATACTTTTCATAATGTTATTTTAAAAATACAAAATACCTATTGCTTGATTACATTTATCTCCTTATTTTCTAAATCATTTGTGATATGGAAATATTTTTACAAGTTTTACTTACTGATTTTAATGGCATAGAATGAATAAATTTCCAAAGATATTTACTTATCTAATGTTTATGCAGTACTGAAATCACTTGAAGAAATTTTAAAAATATACTCAATTTTTGGCATAAAATTCTAAATATCATAACAGCTTATTCTTAATTACAAGTGTTGCATTGATTTATCACATCACATCACATGGTAATGTAGAGATCCCTTCAAAATAATCATATAAATCTTTAGAAAATATTAAAATTGATAAATACATTTTTATGTGAATAACTCTTAAGAATTTCATTAAGAAATGTATTTAGTTGACAATTTTTATTACTTTATTTGATTATAAAATGATTTTTAACTGAAAAAAGTTGATTTCATCTTAAAAATCTATATTTATAGTTTTGTTTGATCTGTTCTATTGCAATCTAAAGGAAAATTTTGACATTTTTTGATTGTTTTCAAATAGGAAAATAGTTGAACAAGTTTTGTAGATAAAAAAATTCTTTCTGTTGTTGTCACTATCATAACTTTGCATTGTTATATAAGGGTGTGGTTTTACCAGGCTGCATATTGTCTAGTTGGGTGGGGCTATAGAATATACCGACTGCTTCTCTGCAGAGGGGTAAGACCTTCCTCAGCAAGTGTCCTGGATATGACAATCTGATGGTGAGGTTCTAGTAATGCTGGAGCTTTGGGGAATGCGGAGTACCCCTTCATTGCCATTGCTTCCAGGTCCACTCTGGCCCGGAGTGGTAGCACCTGATAAGGGTCTTATTTATGGTTTAAAAAGAACGTGGTTGAAGTTTACTATTTTTTGCATTTAAACTGTGTATTTATGCTAACTGAATTGTTTAAAATAGAACTGTTTTGACATTTAAACTGTGTACTTAGGCTAAACTGAATTGCTCGAAATAAAACTGTTTTGACATCTAAACTGTATACTTATGCTAAACTGAATTATCTGAAATAAAACTGTTTTGATATTAACTCTGTGCATTGCTGTCGGCTGCGGCTGTAGAATACACTGACTGCACCTCTGCAGAGGGGTAAGACCCCCCCTCAATCAGTGTCCTGGATATGATACTAAACAATCTGATGGTGAGGTTCCAGTAATGCTTGGAGCTTTGGGGAATGTGGAGCACTCCTTCATTGCCATTGCTCCCTGGTCCACTCTGGCCCAGAATGGTAGCACCTGATAGAGCCCTATCTATGGGTTAAATAGAACTAACTGGATACTTATTCTAAACTAAATTGTTTGAATTAGAACTGTTTGACTAAAATGAATAGCTTGAAATAGAAATATTTTTGACAATTAAACTGTACTTATATTTAAACTGTGTGCTTATACTAAACTGAATTGTTTGAAATAGAACTGTTTTTGACATTGAAACTCTACTTACACTAAACTGAATTGTTTAATATATAATTGTTTGAATAAACTGAATAGCTTGAAATAAAAATGTTTTTGACAAACTGTGTACTCATGCTAAACTGAATTGTTTGAAATAGAGCTGACTATTTGCATAAAAATGGATTTGGTGTTAAATAACCTACAAAGGTTGATGTGCCATAAAACCCAACCAACCAACTGGCTGCATATAAATTTGTGTATTAGCTTAAGGCTGTTATGATATTATAATAATAATAATAATAGAGAGAATTTCTTCATCTACAAAACTTTTCAAACTATTTTTTAATGACACTATTAGTCAGACTATGGGAGTTTCTACAACATTTAGTCATATACTTTGTGTGAATTGAATTGTGGGTTCCATGAATGGTTTGGTTGAGTGTCTGTTATGTGTGTTTGTTGTCTGTTGGTGTCTTTAGCTCATACTGCTATGAGAAATGGACACCATGTTTGTGGTTTGGCTCAGGCTGCTAAGAAAAAGAGAGTGAGAGAAGAAATTCTGGTCTTTTTATATGCTTCAAGGATATTTTTTTGTTCTGCTTTCTAATTAGCTATAAGATGTCACATGTCTTGCCCTCACACTGCATCTATAGAGTAAGCAGCCAGCCAGTATTCTATGTGGTTGTGTACTGTCCTATTTTGTATCTTGACTAAATAGCCATGAACCATAATAAGATTTGACCTTGAGGGAAACAACCAGTAGAAAATTCTATCCTCTATTACTATATCAATCTATGGTAAAATATAAAAAAGAAAAAATGCATGAAAAATTTTATAGATATATAGATATGGTGAAATAAAAAATGAGTAAAATGATAAGATTCTCTCACCTACGCATGTACATACCTCTCTATATATGCAGTAGACCATAACTGTTTTGGACTAGTATTTTTTTAAAACCTTCTACAAGGACACTTTCTGAGAAGTTTGGCCTTTCCTCCTTAGCCACTTTAAAAAGAGAGGGGGAGAACAGAAACATGTACAAGACTGTTAGACAGGACAAGACACCAACAACAACCAGTCAAAGAAAAGAGACTTTATTGCATTCTTCCCAATTGGCAAATGAAATCCATGTTGAATAGAGTTTAATAAGGAAATATTCACTTACATGAAATACAAGAGAATATGTGACTTGTTTAATAAGAATTGTAAGTCCACAAAGTCTCTTCATGTGATGTTACTGAATAATTGAGTTTGTACTGAGTTCAAATGTAAAAATGATTTGAGAAGTGCTGAGGATTATATCTTTTCTTTAATATTTTAAGTGTAGTGAAAGGGAAATGTCTGTACAAGGTCTAAAGGCATGAAGTGGAATTTGGTTTCTCTTAAAAGCTTTTGAGGTGTGAACATCTGGTTAAAGATTTTCATGATTTATGATCTGAAAATAAGCACCTTCATATTCTTTGAGAATTCTAAGAGTGCCAAAGAAAAACCTTGTAAAAAGCCTTTAGTCAATTGTTGTATTTATTCTTAACTCAATAATACAAACCCAAAAGTGAAAGAGAAACATCATGTATAGACATAACTAGAGCCATAAAAAGAAACATCCGCAGCAACAAGAGGTATCATGCTACCTCCTACAATGATACAGACCCAAAAGTGATAGACAGAATAGAAACACTATGCAAAGTCATAAATACAGCTGTCAGAGGAAAGATGTGCAGATATAGCCACAGTCATAAGATGTATCATGCTAACTCCTACAATGAAACAGACACAAAAGTGATACAGGGAAAAGAAACACCATGCATAGATATAACTACAGCCATAAGAGGTATCATGGTACCTCCTATAATGATTGTAACTTTCACTAAATTAACCTGTTAGCTGTGCCTTATTTTTATATAGTTGTTTTTGTTATATCTTCAACCACAATATCCAGTCATGGAGAAGTTTGGTGGATTTGTTGTTTCCATTTTGTGCTGACTATTGGTTGCTGCGGTCTATGAGACCCTAACTGGTAATTGTTAAGGGTGCTGGTTGGGATAGGCGATACCGTGAGAATTTGTGCCATTTCTTTCTTTTTTTCTATTTCTTTTAAACGTATTTGCTGTTATCCTTTTAATGAATGGTATTTGTTTCTTCTTTTTTCAGTTTGATGGTGTTTATTAAAATAAACTTGATGACATGAGTAAGAAGCATTCCCCATTTTTTGTAAGAAAACCAGCGGCATTAAAAGTGAAACGTGACTACTTCCTGTGAGGCCTATTAATCGCTCCTGTATCTTGTGAGTGAGTAAAAGTTTAAGCAGTTGTCAGAGTTTCTGGAAGGCTTTCCCCTTAAATGAATGAAACTTGTTTCATTAAAGTATAACTGAAGGATATATTTAAAATTCATTTTGTTGGAAAAGATAAAGCATAAAACAAATTGTGTTCTATCAATACCACTATTTATTTGTTTATTGAAAGAACTCTACCACTGGTAATTATTTTATTTTATTGAAAGAACTCTACCACCAGTCATTGTTGTGTTTGTTGAAAGATCTGTACCACTGGTCATTATTATTTTCCCCTCAAAAAATAAAAAATAGAGGAAAATGTTGGTGCAAAATGGAATTTCATCACAGAGTGGGAGGTTGCCTGAACAGACTGATTTTCCTGCAAACATGCCAGGAGTTTTAGACTCCATTGTAGAGAAAGAAAATGCAACATGATTTGCAGCTGAAACAAGGCCTGAAGGTAGAAAATCCTGTCGGGAAAAACATCCAACACAAAACAATGATAGTGCTGTTAGAGCAGGAGGCGAAAAAATTGAGAAATTCACAGTTGTCTATGGAAAATGGAAGGCATAGGTTAAGAAGGTTCGCTCAAAATAAAAATGTGAGTGCTCTGAAAACGACTTTGCAAAGACTTGAGTCAGAGATGGAAGAGATGTATTCACGATTGTGGAAGATAGACGCATGTATGGCAATGAATGCAGAATTGATGAAATTGATGAGGCTATGCACGTTGCCAGACTGACTACGCAAGGTCCATATATGGATCCACAGTCTCAAGAGTCACTGTACGCTGCCAACGATCTGATCATCACTTGAAACAGAGTGTCTCTGCAAAGAGAGCAGAAGCAGTTGTAGAGTTGGCTGCAAAGAAAGCAAAGATTGAAATGCAAGCTGCTATTGATGCTCATCATCAGCTGCTCAGAGACCTGGAAAGCCAACGAGATATGAAGGTCATCGGGGCTAAGCTGAAAGCATATTCAAAAAGACCCCACATGAAATGAGCAAATGTAATTCTGTTGGGCACAAGGCAAGAGATCAAATTTTCCCTTTTGCAAACACAAGGAACCAGGAAGAACTATCCATAAAATTGGAAGATTCTACACTTCAAATGCTACAGAATTCCATGTCTCTTTCATGACTTCCAGCCCCAGAACCTTCAGTGTTTTATGGTCATTCATTATGTTTCGATGAGGGGAGCAGCAGCTTCAAGGCTATGATCGAAAGAAGATGCCTAAATTCCACAGACAGGTTGTTCTATCTGCAAAGATATATCACTGGAGAGGCTGTCTGTTCTAGAGGACGGCTTTTATAGTAGGGATGATGAAGCATATAGTCAAGTTTGGGACAAGCTCAACTTGAGATATGGACATTCCTTTATATTACAGCGTACCTTCAGGCAAAAACTTACAAGTGGACGAGAATTGGTCCTAAGAAGAACACCAAACTTTGCAACTTCTTACAGCAAAGGATTGGAAATACTAAATGACTGTGAAGAGAACCAAAAGCTGCTGTCTAAACTATCAGATTGGTTAACATCCAGATGGAATAGATATGCAACTGGAGATTATCCTGGCTTCAGGGAATTCAGTGAATCTATATGTAAGGAAGCACGAATAATATGCAATCAGTCCTCACAGTGAGGTACTTAAAGGAAAGCTATCAGAAGAAATAAAATGCCCAAAGGCAGACACCTTCGCCATT
Source organism: Sepioteuthis lessoniana (assembly GCA_963585895.1). NCBI lineage: Eukaryota > Metazoa > Mollusca > Cephalopoda > Myopsida > Loliginidae > Sepioteuthis > Sepioteuthis lessoniana. The sequence goes on along the minus strand of OY757925.1, from coordinate 22,054,140 downwards.
AACATTGCCACTACTAACAGTTGTACAGGTCCTGAACAACCACCCAATCCAAATTTCAGATGCACATGCTGTGGAGAAATTCACCCCTTGCACAAATGCCAAAGGCGAGCAGAGAGAGTTTGTGTTGGTGAACAAACCATGTTTTGCATGTCTTAGAAAGAGACACTATTCAAAAGACTGCAAGAAAAAGGCCACATGCAGCTTGTGTAAAGGAAAGCATCCAACCCCTCTTCATGAAAATTGTCCCTTAACAACTGATCCTTCTGTGTTAGGTGAATTGCAGAGTGAAGGAAGTTTTTCATTGCTCTCATGCTCCATGAATGGAGATGGTGGTGAGAGCACTTCCATGATAGTCCCTGTATGAATCTCATCACCTAGTACTTCCACTTCGGAAACCCTGGTATATGCTTTACTGGATACACAAAGCAGCCATACCTTTGCTGACCAGGAGGTCGGTAGAGAATTACAGGAAAAAATGGAGCCAGTTAAGCTGAGTTTTTCTACCCTGATGGGAAAGTATTCTGCTATATAAAGCAACAGAGTGACTAGACTAAGAGTTAGAGGATTCTCCTCAGATGTCTGCATTGACCTACCCCTTGCTTACATGAGAGAATTCATACCACTCAAACATTCTCATATCCCCATGAGTAAATCAGCAACTAAGTGGAAACACTTTGCCAAAATCATAGAAGAGATGCCTTCTCTAATGAATTGTAGTGTAGGACTGTTGATTGGATATGATTGCTCAAGAGCACTAGACCCACGGAAAGTCATCACAGGAGCAGATCAAGAGACCTATGTGATCAAAACTGATCTGGGGTGGAGCATTGTGGGAAATGTTATAGACTGTGTGAATTCAAGTTTCACTTGTCTTTATCACTGAATACCTGTTAAGAAACTTCCATCCATAACACCATTAACCTGCATCAAGGTACTTGAAGCTGACTTTTCAGACATGGGACCTGGAGAGAGAGGTGTGTATCTCAGGATAATATCCAGTTTCTGAATATCCTAAAGGCAAATACCTGTAAAAATGAGTTGGGTGACATTGAAATGCCACTCCCATTTAAAGTTCGACCAACCCCTTCAGATAATAAACTCGCCATCATCTGACTCAAGCAATTAAAAAGGAAAATGGATAGAAATCCTAAATTTAAGTAGGATTATATAAAATTCATGGAGAATATCCTCAAAGATGGAGATGTGGAAAACATTGATGGATGAGCAAAAATGGGTAATGTATAGTATATTCCTCATCAAGGAGTATACCATCCTAAGAAACCAGAAAAGATCAAGGTAGATTTCTGGGTACCAGGATACTTCCCTAAATTACTATCTCCTTATGGGTCCTGATCTAAGAAATGGACTTACTAGGGTACTATGCAGATTCCATAAGCATCCAGTCACCATCATGTGTGATGTGGAGAAAATGTTCCACCAATTCCAAGTTAGTAAGGAGGATCAAGACTATTTACAGTTCCTTTGGTGGAAAGATAGTAGCCTAGCCAATGCAAATACTGTTTAAGGTTACCTAAAGACAAGTAAAATAAAGTTAGGGACACCTTTGTGCTTCATACTGAAAATAAAAGAAATGACATACGAAACTTCACATTCACTGCCCCTTAAACACCGCCTGATAAGAGCTTGTGTGATTGGTCAAGAGCCATTGTTGGCAACCAATCAGAGCACATAAGACATATGACATTAGGTTCTGTTTTGGAGTACAAATACAAATACAAGAACAATATCGTTCTTTTACATATGCTGCAGACCATCTAAGTAAGACGTTAACATGCCAATGACTTATAAGGGCTGATGACCATGTAAGGTTGACCTCACAGAAGCAACAAACACTTAACAACCTAAGTGACTAGATAAGTTTGCTGGCATATTATTTTCCAACCTATTAAGTCCACTTAACAACTCTAGCTCTTCACTAATTTTTACACTTTACTTTTTGTCTTACGTTTGTATTTGTTATTGTTGAGAATATACCATTTTGTTGAAGTGTCGTATCCTGTTTTTCTTGCCACTACCTTTTATGCTTATTTTGTCCGCCTGGTTGCTACAAAATGGTTGAAACATAAACTATATAATTATATTTAGATGGTGGAAAATTCAAAATTTGAACATTCACGGCATCTGAAAAATGATTGCCGTAAAATTACCATTGATCTACATAATTAATAATCTATGGTAATTTGGTAGTTGTGTAACTGTCGCTAAATTAACCTGTTAGCTGTGACTTATTTTTATGTAGTTGTTTTTTGTTATAACAACTTCAACCACAATATCCAGTCATGGAGAAGTTTGGTGGATTTGTTGTTTCCATTTTGTTGCTACAGTCTACGAGACCCAAACTGGTAATTGGTAAGGGGGAACTTATATACAAACCCTATTTAGTTTATGCTTTGAAAATGATACACACCCAAAAGTGATAGACAGAATAGAACCACCATGCATAGACATAACTACAGCCACAAGATGTACCACGCTACCTCCCACTGTGATACAGACCCAAAAGTGATATATGAAATAGAAACACCATGCATTTAGTGCCTTTTTCTAAAATAGAATAACGTGTTAAAAGAATTTCGTGCACAGGTGTATTTGATAGTATTTCCCAGACTATATCTGCAGAGATTTTTGTACTTATCTTTTCAGTTGTAATAGTAAAAAAGTCACTGTACTTCCTCTCTTTTTATTATTTCGTTTCTGTAGTTCTCCTTGTTTCATCTTTTTTTTTTGTAGTTTCTGTCTTTTTATCATTTCTTTTTCTGTAGTTCATCTTGTTTTAGTGTTTCTTTTCTTTAGTTCCATTCTTTTTATTGTTTCTTTTCTGTAGGTCCTCTTGTTTTATTCTGTTTTTTGGTACTTCCTCTAATTTTCTTTTTTCTTTTCTGTAGTTTCTCTTGTTTTATCCTTTCTTCTCTATAGTTCTTCTAGTTTTATTCTTTATTTCAGCAGGTGGATTATGTGGGGAGTCTGCCACCATTATATTTGGAGGGTGATGCATGGGCCCTCTACATGGAAATGAAGGAGGACGACCAAAAGCAGATAGAGCAGATCGAGGCTCGGCTGAAAGAAGTGTTCACCAACAGGAAAGTGACCATCTTTCTGTTTTATCTTTTCTTTTCTAGTAGCGAGAGAAATCACACACATGGCAGCTCGAAGCATGCAGGAATAGGTCTAGCGTGTAAAATGAGATCAAGGAGAGAGAAATGGGCGATTGGGAAGATCGACCTCACATCCTCCCGATTGTAAATCGTGTTTGACGTCAGGACTACCTACACGCTGGTGCACATGTAAATTCTCACATTGTGCGATTGACCCAGATGTGACATTTTGGTATGATTCTTTAAGTCCTGCCTGAATGCACCGGAGACAGAAGCGTTTTGAGTCTTGGCAACGCATGACAAGAAACAAGCTTGGGTGTAGGACTGCCGGAGAAGATTGTTGAGGAAGGAAAAGGAATATTTTCAGCATAGAAACTCGGCTGCCCACCTATTAAGAAGAAATTGATTCCACATGTTCTTTTTTTTCTGTTGCTGAGGAGGCATACCTGTCTTCTTTCAAGCTATTTCGGCGATATTACCATGGCGAAGGTACGCATAAGCAGTGATATCATAAAGCCATTTTCCGGTGAGGGCGACATGGTAGTGTGGCTGAAGAAAGTGAGACTTGTGGTGAAACTTCAGCAGGTGGATGATGTGGGGAGTCTGCTATCATTATATTTAGGGGATGATGCATGGGCCCTCTACATGGAAATGGAGGAGGACGACCAAAAGCAGATAGAGCAGATTGAGGCTTGGCTGAAAGAAGTTTTCGCTGTTGATGCATTCGCAGCGTACAGGAAAGTGACCATCATAGCCAAACATGGACTGCGTCATGGAAGTGGTCTGAGGATCATGCACCTGCACCTGAAAGACTGCACAATGAAGTGTCAGAATATCCAGTAGTGGCAGAAATCCAAAATGATTATATGCAAGAGCTCCACACTTGGATAGGCAACGGTTGGCTCGTGCCATACCCGGAAGACAAGCTGGGAGCTCCCAAAGGGCTAATTTCACTGATGGCCATACTGCAGCAGAACAAAACTAAAGTGCGTCCAGTGATGGACTACCAGGAGCTCAATCATCACGTTAACGTGTTCATGGCCAATGCAGATATCTGCGCAGCTAAACTGCGCAAATGATAACAGAAAGGTGCTAATGTATCTCTGCTGGACCTTAGGAGAGTGTACCTCCAAATACGTGTCCATAAGACACTGTAAAGATTGATGGGAAAAGATAATGTCTGACCCGTTTGGAGTTCAGCTTGACTGTGACTCCCCTTATCATGAAGGCCATTGTCAGTTCAGTGCTATTGCAGGAAGAAGCCATGGGCCGTGCAGCATCTGCTTATATCAACGACATTTATGTCAATAAAGATGTAGTGCCTGTGACCTGTGTAAGAGAACATTTAGTGCAGTTTGGGTTGAAGTGCAAGGATCTAGAGCAGTTGGAGGATGGTGCATGGGTGCTAGGATTGGCGGTCGGGATGGAATACGGTGAATTGCGGTGGAAGTGAGGAAGTGTAGTTCCAGAAGTTCCCAGTGTCGTTACATGACGAACAGTATTCTTCTTGTGTGGGCGACTTGTCAGGCACTTTCCCTTGTGTGGTTGGCTTCGTGTGGCCTGTGGAATACTCAAGAGGCAAGCAAGTTCGGTCATAAAGGGCTAGGATGATGAAGCAAGAGACACCGTACTGCAGCGTATCATGTTCGAGACCATAGAATCTGTTCAGCAGGATGATCCGGCCTGTAGGGATTAGTGTGTGGACAGCAAAGAGCTGAACGTATGTGTCGATGCCAGTTCCCTAGCAATTGGGGAGTAGTTTTGGAGTGGCGTGAGACGGTGTTGGAGGATGCTTGTTGGCTGCATCCTGAAGCTGACGCCCAACATATCAACTTAGCCGAACTAGACACCGTATTGAAAGGCATCAATTTGGCTCTCCAGTGGCAGGGCAAGGTGCTACATGTAAAGATGGATTCTGTGTGCGTGTACCACAGGATATTGGACACACTGACTGGAAAAGTGCGTTTCCGCACCAAGTCAGGAGGTGGCTGAGCACACTCAAGGAGCTTGTGAAGGAGTACACGCTGACCGTGGATGAGACGTTGGTTCCATTGACACGAGTACCGCAGTGGTGGTTTGAGGTGATGAAAAAGGAAAACGGGCCCGAACTGCTGATCGGCGCAGCCCACGTAGACAAACTAGATGCAAGTCAAATCATGGCTATCCACAGAGGTATTGGACACCCAGGAGTGCGCAACCTATTTCATCAGGAGAATTTGCCCAACAATAGCAAAAGCAGCTGTTAAATCAGCCATACGGATGTGCAAGGAATGCCAGTCCATAGACCCGGCACTGATCCAGTGGGAAAAAGGAAAGCTGGAAGTGAATAGGAACTGGCAGAGGATAGGAATGGACATCACACATTACGGTAACCACCATTTCCTAACGCTCACAGACTGTGGCCCATTGTGTTTCTCCATTTGGAAGCAATAGGCGAGGCAAGACTCATGATTCATCAGCTGGAGATGGTGTTCTTCAAGTGTGGCCAACTGCACGAAATCCTTACAAAGACACAGCTTTCTGCAGCAAAGAGTTCCAAGCTTTCACTCATGGGTGGGGAATTCATTTACGATTTCATTGCACATATGCCCCAGCCGGGAATGGCATACCGGAGTGATGTCACCACACGGAGAAATGAATTGCAGCCAGGATGCACTGTCTACTGGTATAACATCACACTCAGAGATGACGGATCACTCTCCACTGAACCTGCCAACAGGATTTATCAATATGAAGTTGGTGTGAAGGGGGCTAATCATGCAACAGCATCCCTAGGTCCCAAGCATAGCTCTTACAAAGTCAGAGAACGTGTGGGTCAAAGCGCCACAGAGTTGATGTACCATGAAATTCAGCAAGGGTAAGATGACCAAAATTACACTGGTTTACAAAGAAATTGAGGCAAGCACAAAAATACCCGTTTTTACCTAATTTGAGGGTGTTGAATTCAAATTTGAAATCTGTTTTTACTCATCACCTCTAGTTTTTTAGATATGCATAGTGTGCATTTTGTGCATATATGGTAAATAAAGGCGTATATGAATTCAGGGTTAATTCTAATATTGTGAGACTTATGGCTTATTTTTTAGTTATTATGCACTAAATGTAAGTGATAGCATTACATTATATATATATATATATAGTTATATATCAAGATGGATTTTGACAGTTAAGATTAACCCTAATCCACACTCTGGCAGTCATTGGAAGAGGTTGTCTCGCAGGCGGCGCAGGAAGTTGGTGTCCCTCAACTATCGTGTTACACATCTTTTGGGTTACTAAATATTAGTATTACATTTTCAAATGCACATTTAGTTTTACTTTGTTATATTTTCAGATTCTCCAATGGCTTCAAGCACGTCAAAATGTCGAGGATGCCTCAACATAGCCAATTCTTTCTGCTACGTGTGTGGGGACTTCACAACAGTTGCACAGCGTCAAACCCTCCTCAGAACCGCCTACTTTCACTATTTTGACTGTAAGATTGGTGATCAGGACAAGTCTTGGGCTCCACACATCTGTTGTAAACCCTACTACAATGGATTAACTGCATGGTTTAATGGCAAGAAAGCAGCTTTCAACTTTGCAGTCCCGATGGTTTGGAGAGAGCCGTGAAACCATGCAGATGATTGTTATTTTTGTTTAACTAATATAACTGGTTTCAATGCATCTTCTAGGAAAAAGATCAAATATCCCAACCTTCGATCTGCTATGAGACCCGTTCCCCATTCAGATGATCTTCCTGTACCCACACCTCCAGTAAATAAGGATCTTCTTTCCTCATCAGATAAAGAAATGCCTTCAAGGGAGGATTCTGCCGAGTCAATATCTTTGGAAGATATCTTTGAGTCTACATATTCAGGAACAAGTGGCAATGAGCCACACTGGATCACGCAAGAAGACCTGAATGATCTTGCTCGTGATTTGTATCTGTCAAAACAGCAGTCAGAGCTCTTGGCTTCTCGGCTTAAACAGTGGAATCTAGTCCAGGAAGCTGTAAGGATCACCAGTTTCAGGAATCGGAACAAATAAGGTCATTGGTCTTCTTATGGGTATGCAAGCAGGCTTCACAAAGTACTGTTGTTTTCTCTGTCTCTGAGATAGTCAAGCTGTATCCCAGCATTACAAGCAGAAAGACTGGGGGTCTAGAAGCACTTTTGTTCCTGGCGAACACAACCTCAAGCAGAATCCTCTGGTGGACATGAATAAGGTACTTCTTCCTCCTCTTCACATTAAGCTTGGTTTCATGAAGAATTTTGTGAAGGCGATGCACAAAAATGTCTACTGTGTTCCCTGGTCTTAGTGCTGCTAAGCTCAAAGAGGGCATCTTTGTCAGACCTCAGATCCGAGAAGTGCTGTAGGATACTGATTTTGAGGAGCCTCTTAACTTAAAGGAACTGAGAGCATGGGAAGCATTCAAGTCAGTCTGTAGTGGCTTCCTTGGTAACACATATGTACCAGATTACCAAGCCTGTATTGAGAAGTTGCTAAAGTCTTACGAGGATATGGAGTGCCAAATGTCACTCAAGATTCATTTTCTCCATTCCGACCGCAATTTCTTCCTGCCAAACCTTGGAGCAGTGAGTGATGAGCATGGAGAAAGATTCCACCAAGACATTACAAAGATGGAGAGCAACTATCAAGGCAAATGGAACCCCGGCATGATGGGAGACTTCTGCTGGATGCTCTTGCATGACATCCCGGAGGCAAAACACACCAGATCTTCTAAGAAAACACACTTTTGACTGTCTGTGGTACTATGAATTGTGTAATTGTGTCATCCAAGTATATTGATTCAATCAGTGTTCTTTATCTATCCTGTTTTATCTGTTATAAGCTGCTGCAACTCTTGAAATATGCACATATATTCTCTGTTTATACTAAAATGAGACTATTTAAAAGCCAGAAAACTAGAGGTGATAGAGCAAAACTATTTATCAATTTGAATTCAGCACACCCAAATTAACACAGAACACCTATCCCCATTCTTGCCTCAGACCAAAAATTTATTTTTGTAAACCAGTGTAATTACCCCACAATCGATTTTGGTGGATGAGATACCCTGCCACGTAAAGGATCTGCGCCCTCGCCACTGTGTCATCACAACGGAGGAAGACTCCAACAGCACAACGTCTTCTGAGAGAAGGGCAGAGAGTCTGCTGCAGAATGACGGTGAAGATTCTGAGCTAGACAGTGCACCCACTGAAGAAGCAGAAGCAGGGTCCTCTTCTTGCCTTTATGACGAAAGTATCCACCACCAGACTGCCATCTTTGTGATCTTGAGATCGGGGGGGAGTATAGCAAGAGAAATCACGCACACGGCTGGTCAAAGCGTGCACAAATATGTCTGGCTTGTAAGACGAGCTTGGGTGTAGGACTGCTGGAGAAGATTGTTGAGGAAGAAAAAGGAATATTTTCAGCGTAGAAACTCGGCTGCCCACTTTCTATTAAGAAGAAATTGATTACATGTGTTCTTTTTTTTCTGTTGCTGAGGAGGCATACCATCCACCCCTTCTTCTTTTATTTCTGCACTTCTTTTCTTTTATTATTTCTTTTCTGCAGTTTCTCTCTTTTATTATTTCTTTTGCAGTTCCTCTTGTTACTCCTTTCTTTTTTGTAGTTCCTCTTGTTTCATCCTTTTCTGTTGTTCCTTTTTTTTTTATACTTTTCTGTAGTTCCTTTTAATTAATCCTTTCCTTTCTGTAGTTCCTCTTGTTTTATCCTTTATTGTTTATAGTTCCTCTCTTTGTTTCTTTTATATGGCTCCTTTTTTTTTACTATTTTCTTCTCTAGTTCCTCTCTTTTTATTGTTTCTTTTATATAGTTCCTCTTGTTTTAACTTTTTGTCTTAATGGCTATCTTTTTATTGTTTGTTTTCTGTAGTTCCTCTTGTTTCATCCTTCCTTTTCAGTAGTTTCAATCTTTTTTTGTTTCCTTTCAGTTCCTATTGTTTTATTATTTTTTTTTCTGTATTTCCTTATGTTTTATACTTTCTTTTCAGTAGTTCCTCTTGTTTTATCATTTTCTGTAGTTCCTTTGTTTTTATTGTTTCTTTTATATTTCTTTTTTATTGTTTTCTTTTCTTGATACTTTTCTGAAGTTCATTTTGTTTTATCCTCTCTTGTCTGTAGTTCTTCTCTTTTCATTGTTTCTTTTCTGTAGTTTGTCTTGTTTTACTATTTCTTTGGTAGTTTCTCTATTTTTATTGTTTTTTTTTCTGGTATCTCTTGTTTTCCTTTTTTTCTCCTAATTATATCTCTTTTTATTGTTTCCTCTCTGATGTTCTTCTTTTATCCTTTTTTGTCTGTAGTTTCTCTCTTTTTATTGTTTCTTTTCTGTGGTTCCATTCTTTTCTCTTGTTCCTCACTTTTTTTTTGGTAGTTCCTCATGTTTTACAATTTTTTTTAGTAGTTCCTTTCTTTTCATTGTTTATTTGTTCTTTTCTGTAGTTCCTCTTGTTTTTATCGTTTCTTTTCTGCAGTTCCTATCTTTTTCTGTTTTTTTCTGTAGTTCCTCTTGTTTCATCAGTTTCTATATTACCTTTCTTTTTATTGTTTCTTTTCTGTAGTTCCTCTTCTTTTCTTGATGCTTTTCTGAAGCTCCTCTTTTTTTTTATCCTTTCTTTTCTCTTTTTTCTCTCTTTTTATTATTTTTTTCTGTTGTTCATCTTGTTTAATCCTCTCTTGTCAGTTGTTCCTCTCTTTGTTTGGTTTGTTTTCTGTGGTTCCTCTTGTTTTACCATTTTCTTTAGTAGTTCCTCTATTTTTATTGTTTCTTTTCTGTATTTTCTCTTGTTTTACTTTTTTCCCCTTAATTCCCCTCTTTTTATTGTTTGTATTTTTGTTTCTGTTTTGTAGTTCCTCTTTTATCATTTCTTTTCTCTAGTTCCTAATTTTTCTTTTTCTTCTCACTAATTCCTTTTGTTTCATCATTCCATTTCTTTAGTTTCTCCTGTTTTATCCTTTTTTTTCTGTAGTTCCTTTGTTTTTATTATTTCTTTTCTGCAGTTCTTCTTGTTTTTCCCCTTTTTCTTGTTTCTTTTCTCTAGTTCCTCTTGTTTAATCCTTCCTTTTTGTTGTTCATCTTATTTTATACTTTCTTTTCCTCTTGTTTTACCTTTTTTTTGGTAATTCCTTTCTTTTTCTTCTTTCTTTTCTTTAGTTACTCCTATTTAATCCTTTCATTTCTGTAGTTCCTCCCTTTTTATTGTTTTTTATCCTAATTTGTGACAGATTCTCTCTTTTTATTGATCTTTTCTGTTTTCTATGAATGATGACCCATGGTCCCCATAACAGACAACCCTCATGCATTGTTGTTTCATCTTTGCTTGTGAAATATGGTTGGTTAGTGTCTTGACCTGCTCTATCAGACATCCCTGAATATTAGTAAGTTAGTTGTCATTTAAGTTACCACAAATCTGCTTCCAGTCAAACACTCTAGGTACACATTTGCAAGGCTTTTGCTTAGTTGAGCCTTAGTATATTTGCAATTAAGTGTTTAAATTCTTATTGTTTTTTTATAGTTTTTTTTATATAAATAAATAAACATTTTCTTAATAAATATAAAGTTTACCTACTGTTTTTTAATTATAATTCTAAATTAAATATAATTTATATTACTAGTTCCTAATAAAGATTTCTCGGATTTAACTAACTTAAGCTGATTGCATGTATGCATGTATGTGTGTGTATATTAACGCTAGGGACTTTCATCTGATTGTATCCCACTCTAAATAGAAATTAATATCTTTTTAGGTGTCTAGTATAAACTATTAAGAAAAAGGTTTGTTGTTGCCAAAGTCAGAAGAGAAATCTATTGAGGTGTCTTGTATCCAGTACTTCTGTGTAGAGTTAAGAACATATCCAGCAGAGTATATTCATATAACAGCTGGGATTCAAAGTTACAATTATCGTAGCCTCCTGGTTACTCAAACCTAAAATCCTCAGTGAAAGAAATAATGCAATGTCATCCATGATGTCAGCTTACAACAACATCATACCTACGTATCATGAGGAATTTTGTTATTAACACGAAAGACTATTTTTTGAGATCAATTAATTCTGTGAATTGACTCAGAGATAGTTAACTATCATAGGATAAAATATGTGGGATTTAAAAGTTCTTCTTGTTAGTATAATGATATATCCAATTATTAATTATATTTAAAATAAGACTTCCTGCTTTTTGTAACACAGAATTCCCTCACCACAAACCATAAAATACACAGCCTGTTAATTCTTTATAACCAGAACAGTCAGTGACTAGATGAGCTGTGCTTAACATTCGTACTCGCTGTACCGGCTTTTCAGCCAGGCCATTGGGCATTCCTGCCAGATAGTGCTCAAGGTCAATGATAAAGTCGAGGTCAAATGGCCTCGACTTCGGCTGGGCCACCTGCAGGTGTGCAATGATGTCATTAACAGCACAGCATAGCCCTAGACTTTCGTGTCTAGTTCAAGCTATGAGCAGGCATACGTGCCAGACTCATGTTATATCTAGTGAGTCCAAGTCCAGCTTGGTCATCTGGCTCACATTGCATCCAGTGAGTCTATGACCAGCATAGTCCAGCATTACATGAGTTGAAGCTCATGCCTGACCTAAAACTCCAACTATAAAAAAAGACCTTAGTCAAATCCTCTCTGGTGGGAGGCAGAGATAAATATCAGCGGCACCGGGCAAATGTGCCTAAAAGAGGGATCTTTGCTTCTCCCAGCAGTCAGTGACCAACTTGTGATCCTATCCCAGCAGCCAGCAGCCGACATGGAATCCAACCAATCACAGCTGCAGACAGATTCTAACCAATTACCAAAACTCTCTCAAACAGCTCTTTTCAGAGTTGATTTTTGAAAGTCATCACCAGCTCCTTTAAGAGCTAATTCCAGAAAGTCTTCTGAGGATCACTTCTGGTCTCCTCACTACACCCTTTTGCAGATACTACGAGCCGACACAGCAGTCAACCTAGCTTGCAGCAAACCAGCAGACCAGCTCCTGCATCACCAAGCAGAAGACACCTGTATCACCAAGCAGCTACAGTTTCAACATTAGCGACCCAGCATCTTCATTTTCCATTGCAGCAGACCAGATCATGCAACAGCACTCCACTTAATGCGTGAGAACTCTGCTTGGACTATCATCAGCTCTTTGAGGCCACATCAACATACCTCTGTTTAATCAAGGACTGAATAAACCGGGACATCGATCATCCAGCCTTAGCAACTAATGTATCTACATCTTTGACCGTCTCCATCTATGTGTACGATCTGAACATACAGCTTCACCTATGATCTGCATAGTGCACCAGGACCATCCTGATCTTCCAGACACGCTGTCACCAAGAACTTATTGACAGCCGAGTCTACGCCTTTTGACTGCACCGACTTTCAATACTACAAAGACTACACAGACATTATACAGTAACAGTGATTCTACCACCATGCATGTGTTTTGTGTACGATTTGCTCAATAAAAGCCTGGTATTTTAAACTTACCCCATTATCCTTGTCATCTATCTAGTCCTCTGTCAATCGCTTATATATAAACATTTGTGGGATTGATGTATTTATCAACCCCGCAACACTATTAACTAAGCTTAGCTCAGTTTGGCACAAGGCCCAAGTGCTAAAAATTTGAGCTATTCATTTGATTGATTCATTTGATTCCTACTTAAAAAAGGAGAATTTTCTACTTGGGTTTCCCTGTGCTTTGGGTCCTGGGCTACTGCTGTATTGTCTAGTACCATTTATGGTAAACATACTTGACTCCATTGTATTTAACACACTAGTAACAATTTGCTAATTAAAGTTCCAGCAATTCTTTTCTTGTCTACTACTACTACTAGAACTGTACATTTAAGAGAGGAGAGGAATAGGGTTTCTTTGAAATTTGCTGTTAGATGTGAGGAAATATTTTGATCTTTCCTTGATAGTATCGTATCTTGGCTTTCATAGTATTTCCTGTTTTTAACATATGTATCCTTGCAAAATTATTATATAAAGAGACTCAGCGTACGCTTTCAGATTATAGATATAAAAAACTGATTGTGTGTCTTTTATAATTCAAAATATTGTTAAAATAATTGTATCAACTATAAAAATAATATAAATCAAATGCTATGATCATCCAAGCTTGTTAATGGGATAGAAAGTACCAAAAAACAAAACGCACACATACAAAACACCGCAAACTCTTGCATGGTGAATTAGTAAAATGAAGATAGAAAAAATGGATTCTGGTGGTTTATATTGCTTCCTTAACGTTTCAGATTCAATTATTAAAAATATTTTTTAAAAATATTTTTATTAAAAAAATTTTTTAAAATGCTAAAAGTTCAAAAGTTTCTGGAGTAAACATTGAGTAGGTGAATTGTCAGTATTTTTGTCATTCAAGGTTTTGAAGTGAAAAACCTTCAAAACCTTGAATGACAAAAATACTGACAATTCACCTACTCAATGTTTACTCCAGAAACTTTTGAACTTTTAGCATTTTAAAAATTTTTTCTTTTTAATGAATGAAGTTTGTATTATATTTTGTCATAAAAACAAATTTTCTTGGAGCAACGTTTTGAAAACTGAATATAATTTCCTGCTTGTTTAGATTTTGTATATGTTAAACATAAAAAGATTATCAGGAATATGATCATGTGAATCATTGGGTCAGTAATTTTCAAAATTGAAACTGTTTTTATTGCTAATTTTTATTGAATACTTAAAAATGATTATAATGAAAATAACAATTATTGTGAATTGAATTACCATGACCAGAAAATCTGGCGAACACTTGCGTACGACATATGGAAACACTTCACAGCTGTTTCGACCTTATTAGGTCTCATCAGCAGTGTATACCATAATCTCCAGCACTGGAGATCGAACCTGCAAACACAGAGCCAAAACTCTACCACTGAACCATCTGTCCACATCACACACAAGTGATGCCAAATTAACTTGACATGGCCAATTAACCTGAATGTGTCTTGTAAGTTACATCCATACTCTTTACAGAAGACATGGTCACCTCCAGGGCCATGTATTCCCAAGAGGATTGGAAATACGCATCCATGTAATTATTATAACCTCAAGGTTATGAATAGAATAAGAAAAGAAAACTATCCATCTATTTCCTTGCTGTTGAGATTATGATAATTACATGGATGCGTATCTCTAATCCTCTTGTGAAGACGTGGCCCTGGAGGTGACTGTGTCTTCTGTAAAGAGTACAGATGTAACTTACACATTCAGGTTAATTGGCCGTGAAATTACCGGATTTTCTGGTCATGGTAATTCAATTCTTCTACTTAAAAAAAAAAAAATACATCAATAACAATTATGTTGAGTGAAGTGATAAAAATAAAATCATCATAAAAAATTCAGAAATTTTGCTGGTAGGGGTCAAATATCTTAGATAATCTTGTTCACTTACAGAATGAAAGATCTTTCTTTTCATAAAAAAGAGACCAATGAAAACATCCTTTGAAGTGATCTCATGGCATTTAGATATTTATATCATGGGAGATACTCTGATGAAATTTAGAAAAAAGAAGAGTGTCAGTTGATATAAAAAAGATAAAGGATAAAAGAAAAGTGTGGAGGAAAGTGGAAGAAAGAGAGAAAAGGAATTAATGGAAATCAAAGAGAAATAAATATGAAGAAAAGACAAAAAGTATGGTAAAAATGAAAGAAAACTGATGAAGATAGTAAAGAGAAAGACAGAAAGGATAATAAAACTAAGAAAATTAGAAACATTAACTTGAAGAAGAAGAGAAAGAGAGAGAGAGAGAGAGAGAGAGAGAGGTAAAATATATAAAAAGTCAGGAATGAATTAAAGAACAAGAAAGTAGAAAAAAATTGGATGTAGAAAAGAAAATATAATGGGGAAAAAAGAGAGAGAAGTAAAAAGAGAGAAGGAAAGTGAGAAATACAGTAAGAGCAAGACTTAACAAGAAGAAAAGAAAGAAAAAATTTAGTGAGAGGTATACCATGTGTTTCACAATTCAAAAAGTAATTTGTTGTTGGTTGTGAGTATTCACTCCTTTTATTCTTAGAACAGTAGACAAACTACCTTAGCTATTGGATAAAAATGGAAGATAGTGTGCTACTCATATTAACGTGTCTCAGAATTTCCACTTGTGACTCTTATTTTTCCAGATGAGTCTCATGGTACGTTATAGGAATGTAGTATGGTGCTTCTTTATCTCTTCAAGAGAGTACAAGACTCTGATCTGTAGATTGTTGAGAGACATACAATTCAATTTGACTATGATTTTAGATTTCAGATAATAGTTGCTGTTCCTGAAGATCCTTGATCTTAATCTTTGAAAAGTGATGAATGCAGCTTAATTTCCACATCAATCTCGTCTGTATTAGAAATTATAAGAAACTTACAATGGTAGGCTGAAAAGTTCATATGATGACATCATATTTGCTGTTGATGATTTTTTTTGATCAATTGGATCAAGCACTATAATGCCAATGGAAAAAGTGTTTGGACCTCAAGGAGGGGGTGGGGGCTATGTTGAAAAATAAACATGATTTAATTACATTTCATGAGAGTATCTTAGTCAGTGAACTTTTCAGCTGACCCTTATACGAGTGACTAGAACGTCTCAGTTTCATGTTATCAATATTGATATCAGTTGGAGGGTTACCATTGGTATGTTGGAGGACTTCTATATCAATTGAATTAATCTGAATACCATTCCTGGAGCAGGCCTTGTGCATGGCATTGGCATGTTGCAGAGGTTGTAAGCAATGCAATCAGTTTTTAAGGAAATGGATGACTGTCCATACTTCGTTGATAGTGGGTTGAACATTTCATGATGTGTCTGGGAAGTTGGTAGCTCTTGTATACTCATAATATTCCTTTTTGGTTCAACAATACACTGAAATATTCAATCAAGTGGTTGAGAATCACTTCTTGGCCCTTTGAGAAGTTAGAACATGTGCTTGTGGATCCTTAGTTTATCCATACATGTTTGTATTTCTTGTGGCATCTTGGTCCATCACACGTTTTGAAGGCATCAAGAATGTCAAAATTGTTTACAGTTTTCTTTTAGTTGAACATAGAATTTGCTCAGTGTCTGTCATGAGTTTTGTTTTTTGTCTAAGGAGAGGTGTTTTTTTTTTACCAATTCATCACACTCGTAGTTGTGTTGACCTATTTTGCCAAGATAATAGAAGGCTGCTTTCTTAAGAAGTGTTGCTGTTTTCCATAAATTGTTCATTTCTTCTTGCAGAATATCATCAATACTGATTTGAAAGTTTTCTTTTAGAGTGATAATAGATAAGGCTGTCATATTCAGTCAAAATATCTGTTGTGATCTTACAGGCGGGCTTGTTAAGGATATTTTTTTTACTTTATCAGTATGGAGTCTGCAGATATAGACTATTTATATAGATTGACCCATACATAATAAGTATTTCACTGCTCAAAAGCAAATAACAAATTTTGTGCATCATTATTCTTGATGCCTTGATGATAATTTTAACTGGTATTTTCATTATATAATTTTTCTTGTTTTTTTGCAAATTATTCAGGTCATCATTAATACAATGAGGAACAGCTCAGATCAGAAACAAGGATTTAATTAATTCTTGGAGTTGTCTCGGAGGTATTTTCTGACTGTTGCATATAGCAAGTAATATTTGCAAACTTCTCTTGCTTGTATAATGGCCTGTTTCATTATACACAAAAAATAAAGAGAAGTTTCCCACCCAAAATCTGATGTATCCTAAGCTGGCAAAAAAGTGACTTGCTTTGCTATAAAATCAGCAGTCATTGACGACTTCAGCAGTCAGGGAGTGGGCATAGCTCGAGATGAAATGATTTGACTGTTCCTTTCATTGGTACAAGTTCCAGACAACAAGATGCTATCACCTCCTTTTTCCAGCCACGAGCAGAAAACAGTTATTCAGCTATGAGTTTTAACTGTCTTTTTAAAGACATAGATCTTTTCTTCCAACTATGTCTCTTTTAAGGGCACAAGTCTTTACTTACCACTATTATCCTTTTAGGGTAAGTCAACTGCATCTGGACCAATTCTGAGACTTCATCGACTTGCTCGTAGATTAATATTTTACTCTTTCCTCGTATTTATTGCCAAATAGAAGTTAATTTTAAACTTAATGATATGCCTTTCTTGTGTCACTTCATTTATTTCTAAAAGTTTACGGGATTAACATATTTATCTGCTCCCGCAAAAATGGCACAAAAGTTCAGATAACATCTATAAAGTCAAATACCCTCATCTTTGAATGAATTGAGATAAAAAGTAAATAGAATTGTGGAGACGAAGGGAAATACTTGTAAAAATTAATTACGATAATGATTCCAAAATGTTCATCTACTTAGACACAAAATGAACAGAACACTTATTTTAGGAACACGATTCACAATTCATGTTGTTTATTAAATAAAATTCATTGTTATCATTGTTGCCTTAATTTTATCTCCAATAATCAAATGTTTTCAGAAATTAATAAATCCTGTTCTTTCGTTCAATTTCTATAAAAAAATTAAATAGAGAAATAAAACTGATCTTTACCGAAAATTATCTCCCTTAGTAAGATTTATCTTCCTTGGATGAAACAATTTCCATCAATCTTTTTTAGTTTGTAATTTTGGTTTCCCTTGAAAACTGGAGGTGGGACAGGAATAGTTCTATGATGTTAATACCATGTAACCCCGTCGCATGTTATTTAGAGAGGAGACTGGAACTGTCAAGTCCCCCAGGGGATGCCACGAGGGAAATATTCAGCAGTTAAAAAAGATTGGAAAGTAATTTGACTGCATTTATCATACTCTTTGATGTAATATATTTTTGAATTTCATTCAATGGAAATCTTAAATAAAAAGTTGAACGTAACAACTAATATCTCAGTCAAACATGGAGGCGTGAATACAAGAAAAATGAAGAGAAATTTATCAATTGTACAAAAATTTAATGAGAAATTTATACAATTTTATCCAAGTTTTACTTACATTCACGTCAATTTTTTTTTTACAAATGCATAAGCGAAATATACAAGCTTTCCATAAACAGAAATCATAATTGTTGCATATTGATATACGTGAATTATTATTTATTTATATATATAAATGCTGACAGCAGTTTTGGGGAAAGAAAGGAAAAAAAATCTAATGAAAATATGATTAATATTCACCATGTATCAATTTCGCAAAAGACTTTTTTGTAAATTCTTCAAGACCAAAACAGAATTAAAGTAGGAAATACAGTGTAGATGTTATTTAAAATATTTCAAGTTTGAACAACCAAATGCATTAGATAATGTATAAGAATTAACGTGAATTATATTCCACTAAGAGCAATGTCATCTTATTCGTCACATTTTCTTTCGATGTTGTCAAATAGTTTTTTACATTATTACATAATAAATCAGAGTTTGAATATACTTAGAATGTGGAAAAAAAAAAAAAAAAATGCGATTATAATATAAATCATTTTTATTTTATCACTGATACTAACAAAAAGGATAAGGACAAGTAACTTTGAAAACATTTTCAGAGTTACCTCCCTTATTTCCATCCTCAATAAGTAATTTTTCTCTTTGTGTAATGGTTTGTGAGTTAAGCTAGTTGGCCGTACATGATATCTCTTGGCAGTATTCAGTCACGCATTCTGATTACATTGATAGACAGTTCAAACTTTGAAAGAACGTTTATGATCGGGAGAGGACTTTACATTGGATACTTTGTCTCGCTAGGTGATCTTCCTCAGGGAACGTAGATGTTAAAGATGGTCCAGCTGGTATAATATCTCTGCTATGGGTACAGTTGGGGCAAATATGATTACAACATTGTATAACTATAACAGTGTAGTGACCTTAGTACTATATTCTTGCATGAGAGTGTAATTTGTGGCCTGGAGCAGTGGATGATGTCAAATTTCTTAGTGAAAGAAATCCACAAATTCATCGAGAAAAATCGATGGGAGAAAGGAGGTCAATAGAAATTGATTTGAAATTGTGAATTGTGGTCGAGGCGTGCGCTGATATAGATTTAACCTGCAAATAACCAATATTCTGTTCCTATCCTATTATTGCAGTGACAGTGGATTCACACTGCAGAGGGTGCTACATTAGCTTCGATAACTATAGTTGATATAGTGGCCAAGGCTAGACCGTATATTATGATATAATTTGCGTTTTGCAACCAATCTGATGGTTTATGACTACACTTGATAATCCCGTTGATCAAAAGCAATGCTAGCTTTTCTAGTCTTATAAGTCCAGAAAAGCGGAAGATATTATTATGCTGCCGAAGTAAATTGATCACTGAAGTGAGTCAGATCAGCTGGATTTTTAGCCAGGAACCGGCTGGTAGTCTTTTTCTTGCACATTATCTGTCCAAAGGTTTTAACTAAACCAGTAAAGCTCCAGAGGGAATAGGTTATGAGCACAATCATAAATAAACTGAAGTTCGTGGACTATCACATCTGTTACTTTTGTTCCTTGTCTCGAGTGATGAGAAGTCTGCCACCAGGCTTGATTTGGAAAACCCTTGCTTTCAGATATGATTCGGCATCCTGAATTAAAGCAGCGAAGAACAGTCAACAGAACCTGTGTCAAAGTTGTTGTATATTATCCTAGAAACAGAACTATCATTTCGGCTATGTTTGAATGGTTGTAATAAAACGGTTGAAGTGTTTATTCCATCATCTTGGGTAAAACTGGATTACGTTGCTAAAGCAAACTGGAACATTTAGCCACGAGGATATTTTTCACACAAAAATATGACAACTCTTGGACGTGAGGATGAATTCTGCGTTGAGTCGGGAAACATTTCAATTTAGCTGGACCGCATAGAACAGTTTTTCATAGCAAATGATATTGCACATGGCATTCAAACAGAGACAAAATGCAAAGCAATTCTGCTCAGCACAATCGGAGAAAAGACGTACAGTGTCTTGTAAGATTTATGTGCACCTTAAAAACCGAGTGAGAAGTCTTTTGAGGAAATAAAGCATTTGTTGCTAAAGCATTTTTAGTCAAAACACCTCGTAATTGCAGAAAGTTACCAGTTTTATAATGCCAAACAAGAGGAGGGCGAACCCTTTTCTAATTTTTTTGTTTGCCTTTAACATTTATCTTCTATATGCAAATTTGTGACATTTTTGAAAAGAGCATTACGTGACAAATTTGTGTCTGGGTTAATTGATGAGAAAATACAAGAAATATTGTTGTCCCAGAACATGTCGCTTGAAGAAGTTTTTAAAATGCCCCAAGCGAAAAGTGGCTCACATAAAGAAAAAAGATATAGAGGACTTACATAAATGTGTTCGATAAAACAGAGTTCAGCTGTGATACAAAAAAGGAAAAGATTGTGTTTTGGTATTGCTTCTTCATCACGAGTACTTCAACGAATTATAGACCAACTAATTCAAGGAATACTAAAGACAGTCGCTTATCTCGACGACATCTTAACCTCGGGACAAACTATGGAAGAGCATAATAGTAACCTGCATGCAGTATTAAAGAGATTACAAGATGCTGGGCCCCGCCTTAGAGGCGATTAATGTGAACAGAAAAAGTCGTCGATTTCATAATACCTGAGTTTTAGGATTGCTGCAGAAGGGATCCACCTTTGTCTTTGATCAATCGAAGAGGTTGCTAATGTTAACTAATGTTTTGGTTCATTGCAATGATGAACTTAAACTTATCATGACTGGATGCATCTCCAGTTGATGTAGGTGCAGTCTTATCACATATAATGACAGACGGAAGTGAAAAAGCGATTTATTTTGCCTCCATCAAGAGATCCCATGTTATCACAAATGCATAAATGGATCATTCAGGAATGGTCTGTCTAGGAATCTCTTGGCTTTCAAACATACACAACTAGAAAGGATGAGTTATCAGAACAAATGGGTTGTGTTTTATGGGGATCATGGGTGGTTATCCCGTCATAGTGTTGCCATACTTTACTGAAAGAATTGCTTATGGGTCACCTGGGAATTTCACTTGTTTTTTGTCACATTTGGTGGCCTAAGTTTGATGCAGATATTGAATTGTGAGTGAGGAGTTGTGGCATGTGCCAAGATAGTGCAAATATGCCTCAGGCTAGAGCATTATATTCATGGTAATGGTCAGGAAGGCCTTGATTCCGAGTGCACATGGATTATGCAGACCCGATCAAGAGCAAGTGGATTCTGGTGATTGTAGATGCCCATAGTAAATATATAGATGCACATATCGTGTCATCACCATCTTCTCCAGAAACAAAAAGGATATTGCGACGCATATTTGCCACACATAGGACTCCACATGTGATCGTATCTGACAATGCTAGCAGTTTTACCAGTAAGGAATTTTTCAAGTTCTTCCCCCTAAATGGCATAAAGCATGTTAGATGTGCCTCATATCACCCTTCCTCGAATGAACTGTCTGAACGAGCAGTACAAACTATTAAAAGTGGGCTTAAAAAAGTTCCAGTCGATCTGGAAACTCGATTATTGGGCGTCTTCGCCCGATACCGTATATTTCCACAATCAACAACAGGCCAGTCACCAGTAATGCTATTAATGCTGGACCTAGTATATCCAGATTTATCTATCAAAGTCACTACAAAAACAGATGATACTAAAAGATCGACGGATAAAAATCGTATTGAAAGGATGTTACATATTGGAAGTGCGGTTAGTGTGGTGAATTTTCAAAGGAGGCCCAAATGGCTGTCTGGGATTTTAGAGGAGCAAATTGGTTCACTAACATTTTGAGTGCGGTTAAATGATGGTCGCTTATGGAAAAGACATGTGGATCATATTCGCATAAATATTCCAACAGAATCTATCGTGAGAGGCTCCGAAGAATCCAGCCAACCTTTGAGGAGCCGGGGACAAACGTTTAAAGGGCACTTAACATCTGTCGCACAGCTTCCTGCATCCTACAGAGATAGTAGCCACTCAACAACCGGTGCAAACTTGGAAGATGATCATCCCAGAACTCACATCAGAACACATTTGCAGAAACGCAAGGAGGATGAAAGAAGAAACAAGACTGAGGGTAAAGCCAAAAGGCAGCGCACCAGCATGGAACTGGACACAATAGGGAAACGATACAGTGCCAGACTCTTAGCCAAGGAAATTGCTGCGAAGGAATCTTCAGAGGATACAGATACTGATAACTCAGTTTTTGTCGATGATGATTGTAACTATAAAAGAGAGTCGGGCAACACTTTCTCCAAGTGATAGGAATTCTTGTCGAAGTCGCATAGAAAAACCTATGGATATCTCTTTGTATCATTAAAAGTATTGAGTCGACTATGTTTGGAGTTTCAAGCCAAGTGGGGAGGGATGTTGTATCTTGTCCTAGAAACAGAAGTATCGTTTCGGCTATGTTTGACTGGGCGTAATAAAAAGGCGGAAGTTGTCATTCCGCCATCTTGGGTACAACTGGATTACGTTGTTGTTGTTATTCACGAGTATTTGCTAAAGCAAACTGAACAAAATTACATTTCGATTTAAGTCTGTGAATGGGTCCCACACATATAAATACATCTTTCTATGTCTTCATGAAACCGGCAAATTTATTTACATTGGTTAGCCGAGTTTAGGTCAGAGATTTTATGATCACAAGAGTAACACTTAGTTAAGGCCAACAAATGTGACAAAGGTTTCTTCGCTGCCTCCGTGAGAATATCATGTCCACCGTGGTGCGGCTTATTTTTAAGTTACACTGACAATTTGGTAGAAAATTTTCATTGATGTTGAAAGCTAATTTCCTCAGGATGATATTAGCGATTCCCGCAAGTGATAATTGTTTTATTGAATCATATACGACCTTCATTGGTTCGTATAAAATTCTTGACTCATTGCAAATATTTGTAACTTATTGGCCTTTTATAGCATTACTTGACTTCCTAAAACTGAGTTACCTCTGAAAGGATTATTTCCCTTTTTGGTCTGTAAGAGCTCCTACACAGTTTCGTTATTTTCATCAAACCATGCTACATTTCACCCAAAATGAACAGTAATGTAGACCATTTGAATGCGAATCCAATGTTCTTATTTGTTATTTGATGAATTTTTAACCAATGAACTTTGTGCAACATCCACGAATGACTGCAAATCGAGCGCATGTTCATGACTTTTCAGTTTGGTGGTTGCTCAACTTCAGTTGAAGTTTGATTGTTAGGCATTATTCTAGTGATACGAAAACCAGAGATATCTCGTTGACGAATTATAATAGTTTATAAGGTGCCTTCTGTTTATGATCTTGGGGGAATCTATTTGTATTTTAACTTGTTTGAGAGCCTGAAAAATGTTTTGATTATGCACTTTAAAATTCTGTACACATTGAAAGAGAACTCTATTGTTACAACAGCCAAATACTTGGCGCCCGACTACACCAGGCGTACAAAGTGGATTCCCTGACGACTTGAGAAGTCTCCCAGCTGCTTATCAGAGGATACAACACTAATGGTGGATTTCTGCTCTGTAAAGAAGGCCTTTATTGTGTTTAGAGTGACCAAATTTGGAGCGTGAATATTGAATTTAGTAAGATGGAGATTCCTTTGTCTGTAAGTTATAGATTTGTTCATTAACAACAACAGGCAATGTTGGTAGATTTGTTGTAAGACTGTTCTTGATAGTTAAACACATGTCATGTTATCATCGTTCTTCTTCGGCTATTCCAGATCAGAAATAGAATGCATCCTCTTTTCTTTTCACAATTCGAGTCGTCTTCAGCTGATCAAGACTCTCGAGGCGCCACTATGTCCACATTATAATCCTTAAACACACGAGTAACATGAGAAATGTGTTGTTCAGGCCGATCTGAGTTTGCATTTTCTAGAAAAGTTCGTATATTTCATGAGACGACAATCAAACTTTTATTTTGATTTGTAACAAAAAGATGGATTACCCATTATATGCAGTAGGCAAGTAAGGTTGTTGTGTGCGGGCTTTTGCTTGTGCTACTTTTTCTTGGTATTTCTCTTGGCATAGATTGAAAAGTGCCTTCCTTAGAAAGGGTACTCTGTCATAATCCCGCTTTAAAAGGCTTCCACTCTGCTCTAACTGCTTTTATGCAGATTAATATCTTCAGTTCCGAGCTTGTAAAGCCTGCCCCATTTGCCATTTCTCTGTGGCTACAGGATGTTTTGAAGATCCCTTACCCCTTAGAAGTTCGCATGAGTGGATTTAGATGCGTAAGTTGTGGTGTAGGCCCAGACTTTCTCGACATCTCTTCCTCTCTCCAGCGTCAAGGTGGAATCCAGAACAGGTGTTAGAGAATTAGTTGCAGATAAAAGCCAGGTCAACTTTCGATACAAGAGATAGTTATTGGAACTTTTATCCAGTTGTGCAAAATGAAGTTGACAGATTAAACAGGGCAACGACCGAGCAAAAGAAATGTCAATGCTAAGATGAAATTAAAAGCAAATGACAAGCGGCAAGACAGTATGTCTCGTCTCTTTTTATTTCTAATTAAAAGTATTATGCAAGTTAGCTAAATAATGAGTGATCCCCGTTCGTTGTGATGCTTATTTGAGTGAGGTATCGAGTTTGCTTCAAGCCTCTTCAGTATGTGAAAGACTGAAAAAAATATCAAAAATATTTTATATGAGTTAAGCGCTTAGAGTATTATACTTGTCGACCTGAACGAGTAACTTTTATACGCTAGTTGTAAGGATTTTTGACTGCGTCTGCACGCACGAAAATATGTGTGCTGTCCCGCAATTATTTGCGTAGCACACGAAAATCTTTCTGCGGATGAAGGTCGGTTGGAGTATTTTTAATTCTTTTTACATATATGCCTTGGTCAATTGGCGGGTGACTTTCTTTTTGAGCTGTCAATTATCTTAGAAAATTCAGAGTGGTTCGTATGTTAATTCTGTTACAGTATAACATAAGTCAGTTTTAATGGTTGTTTGAATTTCCAGCAAGACTATGGGAACTAATTATCGCCTGATAATGATCTTGCGATTTGACGACAGATTTAAGATGACGGTGGAATCTCTCAACGATCCCATTGGATTGTGGGAGGTAACAAGTTGTTTGTATTTCCTTACAACCAAGTCAATTAAACTGCCTACCTCTGTCATGTATAAAGGTAGAAGGTACACCAAAACAAGCGATCCTACATAGCATTAACGCTTTCTTGCACGTTTCTACCATCGTGTGTATCTATCAATACAAATGAATAAACATACACAATTTTCAGATGATGGTAAAGGTCATAAAAAGTCTATGTGTATGTGTAAAAAATTGATGTCTGGTGTCGCAAATGTACCAAGAGGTGCCTACTTATTGTGACGACTGACTTTGGCAGTTAATGCAATTTCAAGTTAATATGCGTAAGTCTTAATTTGAGTCCTGGCCACATAAAACGTAAAGTTATTAATTTTTGCCTGATTCGAAATTCTGGGTGTGATAAATTGTGTTGAGAGTTGAAAATGTCTCGTAGAAAGGTGTGCGGAATGTAAAGATGTGATGGTCCAATTGAAGTATCGTACCATATTTTGCCTTCCAGGCAGGGGTTGGGGGCTTTTTTTTTCAAAAGCAGGGAGCGCTACTCTTTCGTAATTTGATAACGTCCTCACTCATTTCCAGGTTTTTTTGAATTTTTTCAAGGTCAATGTTCATATTAGTGTGTATGGCTTGTACTCCAAGGCATGAACATGCATCGGCCATTACATTATCTTTGCTTGAGAAATGTCGAATGTCTGACGTAAAACGTGATATAAAATCCAAGTGTCTCATTCCTCTTTGCTTATGTGGGT
The DNA here is from genome assembly GCA_963585895.1 of Sepioteuthis lessoniana. Lineage (NCBI taxonomy): Eukaryota > Metazoa > Mollusca > Cephalopoda > Myopsida > Loliginidae > Sepioteuthis > Sepioteuthis lessoniana. Next base: position 22,028,293 of record OY757925.1, on the reverse strand, counting down.
CGGGCTATGAATTTAGGAGTTTGTGGTCTGTACATAGTGAATGTTCAGCCATCCAAATGATAGCATAATAGTATTTTATTGTGAAATTAATTGCTAACAATTCTTTTCACAATATTTCATCACTGTGAGTTTTAATATAAAAAGATGCAATGGTTTCTCAAGAATTGTTTGTTAATTGTTGTTACACTGAACTGACAGGCGTATCTGATGCATCAACCATAAGGTGCATTTTAAGGGTGATATCCGCGTGAGCTAACTTTATGATGTCTTTTAACATATTATTTTGGTTGTTAATGAAAGTAGCTTCAAAAACCTCGGACGAGGGAGGAAATTTGTGTGAATGTTTTGTTTGATTTTTTTTATAAATTTGTGAGAGGTATCATTACAGCCGTGGTACAAGCCTCTCATAAGCCCCTCTTTAAGGTAGCTAAGAAGATTAGAAGGTATTGTAAATTTTTATCATTTTTTAATGATAAAAATTTACAATACCTTCTAATCTTCTAAGCTGTCTTAAAGATATCGGATTAGGCAGGTCGTTAAAGGCAGTAAATTTTTGTTTCAGTATTTCAATTTCTTGTGTTGTAATACAATCTCTTTGAAAATGAAGACTTTCATCTCAAAATGTACATGTTTTAGTATTCATAACAATAATCTGTTAAACAAACACAAATGTTTTTCGTGTTCTGGTGTTTCACTCACGATTAAAATATCATCTCTATAACTATAGACGAAAGGCAAGTATTTGGTTACTCTGTCGATAAATTGATGTAAAGATTAGGAGGCGTTTCGAAGCCCAAAAGGCATCCGAAGAAAATGATAAACCCCAAAAGGTAGGGAATAGCAGTTTTCTCTATATCATTAGGGTTAATTTGTATTTAGTTGTATGCACCAACCAATACTATTTTCGAAAAAAAATATCACCCCTTCAAATTCGCCGAAAAATCATGTCTGTGACGTATCGGAAATTGGTTTGTTACGCTAACTCGATTACCTGCCCTGTAACCTGCCCATGGGTTTCAGTTACCAAATTCTTTAGGGTTGATTAACAGCGACTGTTAGACTGTTAGATAATTCAAAAGGCCCACATGTCGATGAACTCTGCCTTTGCTAATCGCCTGTAATTCTTCGTAGACGCACGTTTACTGGCGGTCCAAGTGTTTCAATATGATAATAAATGTCATGGGTAATAGTTTCGTGTGATTTCTTGAAAGTCTTTTAAGATTTCAACATATTTTGTGGGAGTTTTGGGTTGGCTGTTGTTCAGTCTCAGAATTGTAGCTGTTGACGTTTTGTTACGTATTGACTTTTGACAACATGTTAGTTGTGGATTTCTAAACAGGATATCGCAGCTGTGTAAACAAGGGACAGCGGAAACAATCACGTGAATTTAGAACCGAAAGAAAATTTATGGACGTTAAGAATATTATATAATGACAAGAGATTCGTTGTTGGAAGCACAGAGATTTGGTCAGATTTGAAAAGCAGCCAGCGAGTAGACAAGACACGTCGTCTTGCGTGCTACCTACGGGGTAGTGGTGGCCCTCAGCTGAGAAGAAGAAGAATGTCCGTCCCCAACACGGTATCAATGATAGCAGACGTCCATCAGTCGTAGTCTGTTTCTCCCACTCTCTCATTAGTCGCCATTTCAACCCCTTCGTGACAATAAAGAAGAAAGATGTATTTTTATTAATAAAAGTGTTATGGTCTCTTCCTTTATTGGTACAAAACAATTTTGCCAACTGAAGGAAAAGCATGTGGTGTTGTCTATCATTCTTTGATCACGTATGTTCGACTGCTATTAAAGAAAATCAACTTCAAGAATAGTTTGGGAAAAATCTATTATGATAAATGCCCATTTAAAAAGAAGATGCAACCCAATATTAAATATTAAAGATTTTTGTTAGTATGTAGAAATTGATGTAGCCTTTGCTACCAAAAGAATTGATTCAAATATTTTTTGACATTGAGTGGAACTTTTATTTGGCCATAAATACATGAAAAGTGTGAGCAACCTGGAGAGTTGATTAAATTCTGGAGTTTTGGGGAATGCAGAGGACCCCTTTATTGTTATTGCTCCCACATTCACTCTGGCCCGAAGTGGTAGCAGTTAAGAGGTTCCTATATATAGGTCGAATTGAACTGTTTGATATTTAAACTGCATGCAAACAAATGTCTTATGCCAAATTGAATAGTTGGGAATAAAACTCGTTTGATCATTTAACTGTGTACATTTGATCATTTAACTGTGTACATTTGATCATTTAACTCTGTACATAAATGACTGATGTTTAATTAAATTGTTAGCAACCATTTAACCATGTGCAAACGAATTAGAAATGTTGAACAGAATTATTAGAGTTATGAGTTACTTGAGCTCGACTATTGCAATCTTGTGCCAGACTAAGGTGAGTAAATATCTCTGTTTTATGTGTCACTTTTTATAGAGTTGAATTTGAATTCTAGGGAAAGTAATCCCATACACCCACACACATTCATTTAAATCCAATCCGCTCTCCACTCTTCCGATCTGTGTCGTGCACTCGAACAACTTTTGTTCTTTTTTTCAATGATAAATACAAAAACTTTCCGATTCTATGTTTCCCAAAAAGTCAATATTGATCAAACATTGATCATTTTCGCACATTTATTCGCCTCTTCCCTCCATGAAAATAAAGAGAGGAAGGCACAAATTTACGTTCAAATCAATGTTTTTGTTTTAGGAAAATCTTATTAGAATAAATTGTTGAGAGTATTACATTTTATAACCAGACTGCATATAAAACTACCAAATACTCAGTTTATTTCAATTCAAATGAAGCATATAATTTTTAAAGGTTTTTTGAAATGGATGGAAACGATGTAAATTGAAGTATCCTGATTAGAATAATATAATAAAGAAAAATGCAACATTCAAACTAAATATCTTCTTTTTTTAAAAAAATTCTACTTTCATCCATTCAAACCTACGAGAGTAACTTCTTATACATGAAGCAAGTACTTTAGATATAGTGTAATATTTCAATTCATTCTGATGTTAGATATAGAATAATATTTCGATTCATTTTGAAGTACTATAGATATGGTGTAATATTTCATTTCGGGCGTATCGTTGACGGTAGCAATGGCTTTGTCGTGCCAAATAGCTGTGCGGGCGTATCGTTGACGGTAGCTAAGGCTTTGCGCGCCAAAGCTGTGCGGGCATATCGGACGGTAGCTATGGCTTTGCCGTGTCAAAGCTGTGCGGGTGTATCGGACGGTAGCTAAGGCTTTGCGCGCATATCGGACGGTAGCTAAGGCTTTGCGCGCCAAAGCTTTGCACTCTCGAACGAACAGGCCAGGAGGCCGCGGCTAAGATTGGCGTTATCTTAGCGCTGCGCAGGTAGTGAAGCGGTAGCTAAAGGCTGCGCGGCCAAATGGACGAGAGGATCCTTTAGTGCATATCAATGCGATAAAAAAAAAGGAGAGTGAATCTACCACTAGAAGTGGGATTCAGCCGAAGCGGGTAAAAGCCTAAGGGGATGGTTCCTTGAGGCCGGAAGAACTTTCCAGTGCCGAGGCACACCCGGCAGAACCGCCCAGAGGTAAGACGGCCTATCGAATGCGACCCAACAACTGGAGAGGAAAGGCTACACAAACGCCCTAAAAGTGCGTCCGCGTAGACCTCTGATTATTTATCATACGTCCCACCAACGCACGAATATGGCACAAGGCCATTTTTAAGGTGGGTCCGGTCGCAGGGCCGAAGCCGTGCCATATAAATAGAAAGTTCTTCTATAAAAAATGGACGTAGAAAATAAGTACTTCTTTAGTCTGGTATAGGCTAGCGAAGATAATTCCATTTTTATTGAATTATTTCTGGTAGAAGTGTTTTGAAAATGTTGATAAATGTTAATTTATCCCTTTCTTAGCTGTAACGGCCGGTTAGAGTCGAAAAAGGGCTTTGTCATTTCCGGCTGTACCCGGATGTAATTTTTCTAGGGCGAACGAGTAATCCGATCTGTTTATGTTTGTAGGTTCGTCGCGGCATGTGCATGCGTGTGTGAGCTCGAATTTCACCAGAATGACTACATTAGCAACACAATAGATATCTAGCAATCCTTAGATTTTAAATATGTGATGAGGAATAAATATTTACTTAGATGGACCGCAATATAAAGAAGTTAATTAAAGTAAGAATATTGACTGTAAGAGAGAGAGAGAGAGAGAGAGAGAGAGAGAGAGAGAGAGAGAGAGAGAGAGAGAGAGAGAGAAATTGACTGACGTTCATATTGAAGTTATTTGTGTAGTGTTTGGTGGAATGGATTTCATAAGAGGAGATGAAGAAACTGAAATGGATACACGTGTTGCCTGTAGTAGTAGTAATCTTTTATTAACTTTAATGTCTACAAAGTACCGAAAATTAGGGAAAGGGTATTATCGATCCCTTAGGGAACAGGGAACATCACTCTAAGGGACATAACCCTACATTCCCTTTTCAGTTGTACAGTCATTTGGGTGGCCGGATTGTCAACCGCTTCTAGTATATTTTGCTTCCTGAATTCGTTCCTCGAATGTTTGTTTCTTTGCTGGGAAACCCGGTTGTGTCATCTTCACGACAAGAGATAAAACTGTGCCTTGGGATTCGTAGAAAGATATTTGCTTTTTGTAGAATGACTCCTTGAGAGAAGTTGGTTTCTTCGTTCTTTTGGCGAAGGTCATTCTTGTTGCACCGGTTCAGGTCTGAATCGGTCTTAACTAGAATCGACCTTGTTTGTTATGCCTGGACTGATCTTGGGTGTCTTTATCCAAACTGGCTGTTCTTTTTCAAAGTTGGGACGCTCTATGACTCCATGACGTTTGTCACGATTAAGTTTTTGTTTGGCTTTGAGCCGAATGTTCGCTTTCAGTGTTCCATGATACTCTTTTTATTGAAGAGATTGCTTTGTAAAATGGTAGAAATCCGTGATCATAGATTTCCGCTTAACATCAGCCCTGCTGTGCTCTTATCATGTTGTAGAAGAGTGTTGCGATAATCAAGCAGTGCTATATAAGGTTTACTTGCTTTTTTAAACAAGTTTTTGATGGTCTGCCCGACGCGTTCAGTCTCTTCGTTTACTTGTGGATGGTGTGAGCTACTTGTATGGTGCAGAAAGTCGAAAACATTTGCTAAGCTCGTGAATTTTCTTGATCTGAATTATCTGTTATGATCGTCTCTGGGATTCCAAGCCGAGTGAATATTGATTTGCAAATCTTAATCGCATTGGCTGAAGTGGTTGTCGGTAGATGGGCTATTTCAATTCTCCAGGAAAAATAGTTGATGACAAGGAGATAAGTGCGTCCCTTGATTTTAAAAAGATCCATTCCTAAAGTTCGACATTTGACACAACCTTGGTGTCCTTCATGTTTAAGTATGTCTTTCTGAAGTTCGGCAGGGATAGAGAGTCTACTTTAGTTCTGAAGGATTCTCTGATAAACTGTTAAATCCTGATTAAAACCCCAGTACTGTTTTATTTGTTGTTTCAGGCCATTTTGTGATAATTGATGACCTGGCCGCAGACCCAATCAGCATTTTGTTTAAGAATAATTTATTCGTAAAGTATATCATTTACTGAGATATTTCCACTGACTGAGTGAATAAACACATATCTGTCTCTTGCTGGATATTTTATTTAACTGGACTACACCTTGGTGCACAAGACAAAACGCCTGCTGTGGTTAGGTTTTTTCCATGCAGAAAGGTTAGATTCTTGGAGTCAATTTGTTGAGTTGCTTTAACTCTAAAAGTACCAACAATGGTTTGTAAACTATGAATCTGGGCAATACTATCAAGAAGTCGGCGAACTTGTCGCAACTCCAAGTGACAGCTAGTACCTACATCTTAATTTGAGAATATCTCGTCCCTGTTTCCACCAGAGACCTTGATACATAGAATACAGGTCTTCAGTTTTCACCTTGCTTTTTGTTGAAGTAATCTTCTAAGACCATAGCTAGATAAAGCTGCTGATACCTTTGTCTGCTTATTAGGATTGTAGTTAGTACTTGTGCGAAAGCCAGTTATTTCTTCAGAATCTGGAATTCTGTTTTCTGAGACTCGTCCCAGATCCATTCAATCACTTTCCTAAGAAGGTCTCAGAGTGGTTGGGTGGTATCTACTTGATTTTTAGCAAATTCCCCAACCTGATTTGCTATGTCCAGTAAACTTCGTTGCTCAGAAATGTTCTGTAGTCGATGGAGATCCACGATGGCTTTTACTTTTTCTGGATCTATTTGGAATCCTTCTTTGGAGGTAATGTATTCTAGGAACTTTATAGTTCTATCGAAAAATACATATTTGTCTTTTAATGTAATTCTTGCTGCTTTCATTTTCTGAAGTACTGCTTTAATTAGCTGTTTGTGTACTTGCTGGTTTCTTCCATTTATCAGGACATAATCTATATCGTAGATAACTCCTGATATCCATGGAAAAATGTGAGTCATCTGTGGTCTTATGAGTGCGTGTTGCGTTGCGGGCCACTGATAGGTTGGTCTGTTCGTTCCGACCTCCCGCACCCACGTTGTGTTGATAGATCCGCAGGAAAGTCGATGAAAAGTCGTGGAAGAGCTGACTTGCACACCTCTCAGTTCTGGCTGGATTTGTAGAAGATTAACCAGCGCTGTTAACTACCTCAATAATTCAGAAACACTTGTTAACAGGTGTAAATAAAACAAAACTTTTATTTATAATGCAATAATTAAAACCATGTATACGTAAAGAATTTCAATTTTAAGGTTAGAATCTCCCAAACTGAGGGATTCTTTAACTGAAGGTAACAAGTTGACTGGTGATAATGTGTAGGGCTAATTAGCCTCAAGTCATTCCTCTTAGTTTCGAAGTGAATTCTGGTTGAATGGTCAAGTTTAGGATTTTAGGTGGCGAATCCAGCGTCAAGGGCTTTAGTCTTCTTGCGATGGAACCAATCCCCGATCTAGTTCTTCACCTTTCGGTGTCTTCTTTTTTGGAAGTCCAAACCTCCGACTTCACGGTTCCAATTGTCCAGTCAATAAAAGCTCTGGACCAATGGCCTCGTATCGTAATCATTGGAGAGAGAAGAAAAACACCCATTTGATTGATTAGCCAATCAAAACTATGGCCTTTTAGTACACATCTCGGGGGGGGGGGGAAACACTCCATCCTCTTTTCTTTGATTGGTGAGTCAATCGGTAATATTTTATTATAGTATCATGGCCTTATGAAACACCTTTAGCTGAAAGTAAAATTTACCATTCAAAAGAATCATTTCCTCGCACCAAAAATCAAAATTAAAACAATGACCTTTTCAAAATTATTATGTTTTAATAAGTAAGTAAAGTAAAGTTCACGACTGTAGTCGAGGGCGACCTGAAGGATCCCTTTTCAGTAGCTACTACACCGAGGTGTAGGGGAGGGCACCACTCCTTTCTCTGGATTGCTCCGCTTTGCCCTTGAAACGTACCTAATAATGCTGAGTGTTAAGCAAAGAGGTATCAAGTACCATTTTTAAAGTCTTTGGTATGACCCGACCTGAGATTGAACCCCGGTCTCCCGGACCACTGGCGAACACTCTACCCACTAACCAATGAGCCGGTTACCGAGAATTTGTATCGATGACACTTTAGCTTTGACCTTTTTGAATCCTTAGCTTCCGTGCTAGTTAGTTAAACTTTAAGGTTCAACTATTTAACAATTCTTTTTACACTATCTTATCAAAAGTAATGATATTACCTTTAATTAAATTATCCCCAATCTAAATTCTAATTTAATGTTGCCCGTCAATCTTTGACACTAATCACAGTGTCATACATATCTCAATGAAAAATCTCTGGTTCGGAACTTATCCTGAAAAGAAGAAAGGTTTAATGAACGTTGTGAATTCTTATGAATTTTCATAGAGAAAAATTCGTTAGAAACCGCTATTGTGGTCTAACTTGTTGAATATCGTGGCTCCGTCGAGTTCATCTAGTAGAGGAAATTTCTCTTTTTGCAGACTTTTAATTAGTAAAGTCGACACATCATCCAACTTTATCATTGCTTTATTGGATTGCGACTATTAGGACACACCACTGTTGGGAATTTCACAGAACGGATTATGTCCCCATCTTTCTTCAGACGCTGTTGTTCTACTTGGACTTTCTGTTTTTGGCGATGGCAATATTCTAGAGTTAGCAATGGAGAATGCTTGAGTTACTGCACCCAAACTTATCTGGTACACGTGTTCCAGTTTCTCAAGGCTTGTGAACGTTTCGGGGAATCCTTTCTTGTACTGGTGCCTTTCGATTTTGACCGTATGAACTGCTTTCAGCAGATTTAGAGCTTTAATGGCTGTTCCTTCCCATATTGGCTGTTTAAGATTCTCTACAGCATATAGGTTTTGTTGTAAGCTGGCTTTTTCTATGGTCCGTGTGGCCTCCATACTTGCAATGACCTTTATTTTCTGATGACCAGGTCCTCCTTACAGTCTTTTGTTTGTTAATTGAATGAGTGGGGAATTTCTTTCTGAAATACCGGTCCAAGATTACAGATACCTAAAATGTAAAGTTTTGATGGGGAACTTAGAGGCGACTTTGACTTTAACTTACCAATTTCTTGTATCAGCTTCTCGGACTGCAAACACATTTTCCAAAGTCACTGAACCTAAAAAAATATTGCTCTCTTTTACCTCTCTGACTCTTTACTTTTTGTTTCTGTAAACGCTGGAATAATGCCCCCTTCTGTGAACAAATTCTGCTGTATGTATGTTTTGCTGGGTAGTCATTTCTACTGTGGGCTGGAAATTGTCCACAACGCATGCATTTCTTGGGTATCGGTTTCAATTTCGTTCGAAGTTTATTGAAATTATTTCCATAGTCCTTCTTTGGATCTCGGTTGATATGAAAGTTGGCGGTATCAACACCAAAAACAAAACAACAACAACAACAACAAAAAAATAGCTTGTATCTATTGTTTGGATATCACCTGGACACTTGTCTAGAGTAAGTTGTTAATCTGACCGCAACTTTTCCCAGATAGTATCGTCTCCTGAATAAGTATATTCGAAATTGCAATTTTTTGCAAGTTGTCGCAGAGCAGCCATATAGGACTCTATACTTTCTAATAGTTATTGCTTCCGGCGGTGGAATTAGTGAGATTCGTAGGCTTCGTGCGTTTAACCAACGAAAAATTCCTCATTTTTTTAAAAATCAAAATGTCAAGTTTCATCTTGTCTTCTTCACGGTCAAACTTTAACCCGTCATAAATGTCATAGGCCTCTTCCAAGATAGTTGATAAGGACACCGAAGTCTGGTATGACAAGTTTGGTTCTCTCGACAGTCTACTGGTGATAGAATAATTTAAAAAATTCTGTTTAAATTTTCATGAGTTGTTAGCAACATTTCCAACTAGTAACATTTGTTCAGATGCTGGAATATTAGCAGAAAATTGTTTTCTGACCATTTCGATTTTTCCTTAAATAACAAATGACAATATAGAAAAAAAAGAAAAAGAAAAAAAAAGAAACATTGTATTGATAGTACTTTTTTGGCGTGTGTTTGGAACTTTCTTTTTTTCTTTTCTTTCTTTTTTTTCTGTTCCTTAATTTTTATCCCTTTTATTTGGATGTGGATTGGGTTTCGTGGCTCCGGCTTAATATTCTTTATAGGTTTGACCTAAGTTTAGCAATGGAAGAATTTTCTAGTCAAACACTTTTCTTGCTAAGTAATTTTGGTGAAAAAAGATTTCCTTTTGTAGATTGGAGTAAGACAAGATGTGACAAGAAATGGATATGTGTTGCCTTTAATAGCAGTAAACCTTTATTGACAAAGCACCGAAAATTTGGGAAGAGATTTAACCGATCACTTAGGAGACAGGGGACATGAGTCTAAGGGACATAAGGTTCTTTCTTTCTTTCTTTCTTTCTTTCCCCGTAATTTCCTTATTTTTCAATCCGTCAATCAGCAGCTCGATATTAACCTTCGTCCTAAGATACGAATAATTTCAATACGAGTTTTGAGATTAAAATTAGGTATTTTTGCTGAGTGGAAAAGGGTAAAGAATTCATAGCCCATCTTTTCCATTACGATAAATTCTTTTAAAAAATTTGGTTTGGGAAAATGGAACCAAATATCAAGAAGAACGTCCATCATCCATAAATAAGATTTTTCAGATCTTTTCTTCCTCATTTTTCTTTCTTTTCCATCTTCATTTCATTGATCTTTTTTTCTTTCTCAATCATTTTTCATTCGTAATTTTCATTATATTTTCTTCCTGTATTTTTCAACTTTGGAATTTTTCTTCAGTTTCTCCTATTCTTTGCTCTTTGAACCTAATCGAATATTTTTCTTTTTAATTTTATTTCTTATGATTCATTCTACCTTTTTTCGTTCCTTTATTCATTACATTAATAATTTTCTTACCTTTTTCTTTCTTATCTCAATTTTGATTTCTGCATTTGTGCGTGCACACATGCCTGAATTCATCCATTGTTATGCAAACCTTTTCCTTGCATTTCCTTTAATCTTATTCTTCTCCAAATCAGTTCTTACATGTCTCAGTATTTTTCTTTTCTTTCTCCATTGTTAAAATATCAACATATTCATTCAATGTCAGTCTACCGTGTTTTAATATTCGTCTGTTCCTCAAAAGAACATCACAATCTCAACTAATACGCGGCGGATTTTGCATAAATTCTGTGAAAGCTCGCCACCAAACCCAATATTCAACCGAGCGTTGGTTGCCATCTTGAAATACGGTAGACAATGTTACATAGGAAAAGAAAAAATCAACATGGCTGATTGTCTGTCGAGTAAGACTTGGATCCTTTTTGCAGTTGGATTTTTCTTCTTTTCTCTCTTTATTATTAATCTATCCACCAATAATTTTCTGCTAACCTTCTCTTTGTCATACTAATGCTATGATCCGGAACGAAATACGATATGGACCTGGAAATAATAAAATTATTCGCTTCATTCAAACAACTCACAAATAATTCACCTTGAATTTTACATGCACGGATATAAATTTTATAGATCGATAAAGAAACTACTTTGAGAAATCCTACAGTGATGCATTATTTTTTGTCAAGCTAAACGCGCGCACACGTACACACACACACACACACACACACACACACACACACACACACACACACACACACACACACACACACACACACACACGATTTCATATTAATGTATATGAACTCATCCATACACGTGAATGTATAGTTTTATTTGTGTGTGAATATATCCTAACACAATGCGTAATCTACAACACAACTCACGTGATTGTTTATTTACAAAATATATGAGAATATATGTAAATACACACACACACACACACACACACACACACACACACACACACACACACACACATATATATATATATATATATATACATGAAATATAAAAATGTGACCCCCCAAGAGAAAAAACAACAAAAAAACAAACACAAAAAGCAAGTTATTCAGAGTTTATTTATAGTTGAATGTTCAGGTATAAATATACTCATTCTCTGAATACCTTGTATTTTCATATTTTTATATTTCCATAGCGTCGGATCAATTTCCATTTTCTCTTATATATATATATATATATATATATATATATATATATATATATATATATATATAACGTATCCGACAGAAACGAAGAGAAACAATATCTGAAAACCAATTTAGTATGATATTTACATAATGTTGATTATAACGTTTCACCATCAATGATTTAATCAGATAATGATATGGAAAAATAAATAAGATTTAAGGAAATATCGGGAAAGTTACAACTTTCTATGAAGTTATTATAGCAATGTAATTAGGAACACTGATCGTACTGAAAATTTAGAAAGTAAGAAACAGAAAACGTTTGATATTATGATCGTTGTTTCAGCTTTGAATGAAAATATTTCAAAATACTTCTGTTGTGGTAAAGTAAAAATATTCATAGTAATAAATTTCAATTGAATGGTAGATTAAAATTAGTGAATGTTAGAGATAAGTTTTTGTCATTCTATTCGTTTAAACCATTTGTTAAATTAAGAGAAGCATTGAATTATTAGCAGAGTAAAGTGGACATTTCCAAACTAACTTTTCTTTTTTTGCCTTCTTAAGTAATACAAACACTAATTTCTGTTCAGTGTACTGAAAGAAAAGAAGAAAGAAAAAAGGAAGAAGTGTAAAAAAAATCAGGATGGTAAAGCGATCTTCTCCTCTCCGAAATATCTGGATGACCTGGGATGAATGTTACTTTTGTCACGCTCTGTCCTGCTGGTAAACAAATCCTCTGCTTAATGAGTAGAAAATTCAGATCTTTGAAATTTTATTTATAGAGTATAGGCTTGATGATATTTCGAGTTTGTGGAAAGAACATGAATATTTAATGGACAAATTGAAGATGAATAGTGCACATAGATCAAATAATTAATTATCGTTTCCATGATTTGTATTCACGCCATTATTCTAGAGCAGGCGTAGCTTATATTGAAAGAGAGTCAAGCAAGGGTTTTTGCCCTTTGGTGAACTAGAAACATAAAAGTTCGTGGTGTTAAGATATCCACAAAGCTACTCTTTATACAAACTTGTGAATTAGAAAGATAAATGGTATTCACATGAGGAATATAATAGAACTCTTAGTCTAAGTAAAATTATCGCTAGTTGGTGTTACTTTAGACAATGGTTAGTATAGATGAAGACAACAAAATAACAACTTTATCATCAACTCACTATTACAAGAAGTGGTGTCTTTCTCTAACAGGAGAGCTATCCATATAGGGGACCGGAAATGTAATAAGGTCAGAGGTGGCTTATACAGGCAACATCACATCACTTTAGAGTGGGATTTGTCATTCCTATTTTTTGGCGTTAGCAGAGGGGTTAGGGGAGTGTTTTAGAAAGGATTTAAGAAATGGAGTTCTTTATTCATTACAGTAGCGAATTGGTTTCCGTATTATATGCTCTTAGCGTGTTTGCCGGGGTCTGTACCCTGCCTACCAGCCCTCTTCGTGCATAGAGTCATTCTCATTGAAAATGCCTTCTACCAGTCGAGTGGGGTTTTCCACACGTAATTTTCCCTGAACAACAGATGCAGATGTTTGCCGTTGCTATTCCGGGAATAAGTGTATTGATTTAGAGGTTTGACGTAGGAATCGTCTATTTCGACGATATCGCTATCCTTCTTCAGTCTGTCAATCGTTTAGTGAATATCATCTCTTGCATGTGACTTGGATGGCTGAACACGGACATTGTTGCCTATACCGAGGCCTTTTAGTTCTTTGCTTGTGTTCTGTTGTTTCTTCCATGCTTCTTCTACTGAATTAGAGTTGTGAGGTTTTAGTTTTGATCCTATTGCGGGAATAGTTGACCATGTTCGTCTGCCAAAGAGCCTTTGAACTGTGCTGGTGCTGCATTCTTTAGTTGGTGCGTTACGGAAATTCAGCAGTTCTAGAAATGAATCTTCACCAGAAACTTTGCTTTTCTGCGGGAGACGTTTGGCAATTTTTACTGTCATTTCTGTGGTGCCATTTGCTTAGCTGTTTCCGGGTGAGATGGTTGAATAGCCATTTCTTTGCAGACTTTTTGAAGGCTCGTGATGAGAACTGGGGCCCATCGTCGGAAGTCAGTGACTCCGGTATTCCAAAGCGTGCAAAATGTGCTTTCATACATTCAATTACTGACTCTGATGAAATTGACTGGTTTGACACACCAATGTCTAGCCTGTAAATCTGAGAGAAATTGCTTTGTCTATGGACTGTGACCAGATAATTCTTCTCTCCCTACGATAGAAGATCTACTGCTACTTGTTGCCAAAGTCTTCACTGCACTGGTGCAATCATCTGGGGTTCTACTGGCTGGCAATCATCATAAGTGGCGCAAGTGGAACAATCTTCAACGTACAGTCGAATTTCCTTGGATATACCTGGCCAGATGACATGTATTTATACCGAAGTGGTCTGTTTCGTTTCGAGTCACATGAAGAGGGCGATAACTATCCTCTTTTCTCGCAGTATCAGTCCATCTTGAACTGTGACCTCATCCCTGTAATCGAGAAGCAGTCAAGCAATGACTTCTTGTTGTCAGGCCACTCTCTAGCAATGACCTCTGCAAGTGCTCTCATAGTAGAACCTCCAACAGAGTTGCATCGGATCAGTACTAGTCTGTGGTCTTGTATAGGCTGCATTGTCAGATTGTTCACATCTAACAATTCCTCCATTTCTGGTTTGATTGTTGGGCCTCTTAATAGCGTATTTGCCTATGCGTTCTCCTTTCCTGGTTTTGTCGATGAGTGCATCGTTGAATTGCAGTACGTGCAAAAGGAGGTTCTGCAACCATTTTGGGGCCTTTGACAGAGGTTTCAGGCAGATAGAGACTTGGGGTTTGTAATCGACAAGGACTCTCACTTCTCTCCCAAGAGTGTAGCAGTGAAATTCCTCAAGGTCATATAAGACGGCTAGGATCTCCTCAGTTTGTGCATAAGCAACAGAAGTGACGTTCCTTTTTTGGGTCACTCCTCGGAGTGTCATATATTCAAGCACCTAGGTTTCCTCTGTTATAATACCCTAACTATGGGGGAAGGAAGCCTTTTCTGCTGCCCTGCACATGTCAGTGCACCTTTGTAGCGTCATGTTTTGTATTTTGTGCAAATCTTATCTGGTGTCATGATCCTCTATACCAGTAAAGATTTGGTCTCTCATCTGTGGGTCCCGACATTTATCACAAAAATTCCATTTCATTAAAAGTGCTTTGAGACTGCTATAAAAACTGTCAAACGATTCATCCTCATTTTGCTTTTTCGGTTGAAATACGAAATATCCATTTGGTTGGGTGTTTGAATTTTATGGCATATTAACCTTTGTAGGTTATTCAACACTAAATCCATTTCCAAACAAATAATCAGTTCTATTTCAAACAATTCAGTTTAGCATGAGTACGCAGTTTAATTGTCAAAAACATTTCTATATCAAGCTATTCAGTTTAGTCAAATAGTTCTAATTTAAACAATTCAGTTTAGCATAAGTATGCAGTTTAGTTCTATTTTACCCATAGATCAGGTGCTACCATTCCAGGCCAGAGTGGACCTGGGAGCAATGGCAATAAATGGGTGCTCCTTATTCCCCAAAGCCCCAGCTTCACTGGAACCTCATCATTAGATTGTTTAGTGTCATATCCAGGACACTCATTAGGTAGTGGTCTTACCCCTCTGCAGAGCTGCAGTCGGTTTATTCTACAGGCCAGCCGACTAGGCAAGAAATATCCTTTTATCTATTTGTCTATTGCATAATCATCAAAAGTATCTTATATTTCTTGGACGGTGAGCTCGTTTTCGCGTGATGGAAAGTGCATGCCTTTGTATATTTTCATTGCTTCATCGCCCAGGCGTATCTACATCATTGCTACTGTTATTTTCTCTATGTCTGCGCCCTAACTAGGATGGTTGAAAGTCATTCGTCCATCTTCCATGGAAGAGTTTCCATGAGTCTATTTTGTTTGCGCCAAAAATCAAACGTTTTGGGGGCTCTGATGGGAAGACTAGACTGTAGAGACAGCGGTTAGTATTTCTTCTTCAGACGTTATGATAACAACACAGGGGTATCACGAGAAATAATGGGAGTGAAGGCAAGAACAATGAGAAGAGGGAGAAAGAGGAAAAAATATTGTCCGCAGAGAGAGAGAGAGAGAGAGAGAGAGAGAGAGAGAGAGAGAGAGAGAGAGAGAGAGAGGTTGTCGACAGTAACAGCACCGACATGTCAGTTTTCGACGGGACCAAAAATAAATTATCAAATAAAAAAATCATTTTACTGTGTGATTGACAACCTGTAGTCTCCTCAAAATAGCACAGGCGTGTTTGAGTAACCAGCTGTCACCATGTAACGTTATGTACTGGTTGTTAGAAATGAAGATAACAAATCTAGGTACAATAACAACTTTATCGTAAAGTCACCATAACAGGAAATGGTGTCCCTCTCTAACAGGAAAGCTACCCAGATAGGGGACACAACTGGGAGGGTAATAAGGTCAGGGGTTACTTATACACGCAACAGTTGTAAGAATGGAGTAAGGGATACACCTCTTCTAAGTAAAAAAAAGGTTATCTTGGTAAATTTAATGGCCATCGATGTTCACATCTGAAATAAAGGCCGTAGATCCCTGATTTTCTTAAATATTGAAAAGGAAAATGCTTGTCTATTCTATTTATCTAAATTATAGTTCGATATAAACCTTTTTTTTTACCATGTAAAGCTGAAAAGGCGAGATATTCAGTTGGGTTCTCGAAGCTGTTGATAAAAAATGCTAATAATGGCAATCTAACATAGAACAAAAGAAAAAGTTGTTTGCAACTTTTCAGTCAACGTATCAGAGAGAGAGAGAGAGAGAGAGAGAGAGAGAGAGAGAGAGAGAGAGAGAGAGAGAGAGACTAAACTGTTGAAAGTGAAAAGGGGAGAAAGAAAAATGAGAATATTGAGAGGGTTAGAGAGATAGAAAGAAGAAGAGCTACACACACACACACACACACACACACACACACACACATATATATATATATATATATATATAGAGAGAGAGAGAGTGGGGAGAGAGAGGGAGGGAGGGAGTAATGTTGGGAAGGAGAGAGATCAATGAAAAGAAAAATTACGATCCTGGTTGATAATGAATGATATAGGTAAAAAACAGACACAGAAAAAGAAACTAAAAAAGAAAGAAGAAAAATGGTAGAAGTAATGCAACAGGAATTATGGACTTCCTGGCACTTTTAGCTGATTAAATACAAAGCGGATAAGACGAAAGATTTTTATCGTCTGGAATTTACACAATCCGGTATTCCACCCTTAATCTGATTGTTAAAGCGAGGAAAACAAGTAAAATCCCAAAGACGAACTCGAAATTTTGAGCTGCAATGGTATGGAGAAGTAGTAGTAGTAATAATAATCATAATAAATCGTGTTTTTTTATCATTAAGGGTTTTCGGACTATTGTCTTCATCTTTAGAAGCTTAGTAACGGTTATAGGCGTTAGTTCCCTAAGCTTCTAAGGAGTCAGTCATCTGGAGGTTGCAGGTTCAATCCTGACTGCAGGCGAGTAACCATACAGGAATACTTAACTCTTGTACCCAGAATCAGAACAGGCAACCCCCCTGGATTCAATAAAGGACGTAGTTCGAAGTTCCGTGAAGGTTTCCGAGTTCGACAAACACCTGAAGAAGGCCGGAGGACATATCACCCGAAACGTTGTGGAAATAACAATAAACATAAAGACAATAGTCCGAAAACCCTTAATGATAAAAATCACCAATCATCGTCTCAGAAATTTAGACAAATCGTGTCTTTTTTCATTTTTAAGTATTGAATTCGATGGTATGGGGAATGAAGTACATATGATATAGTGCAGGTGTTAACTAGTGCTGTTGATAGTAAAATTAACTCAAAAAGTTGAAAGACGATTCAAATTATACTATCGGCTGAGAAAGTCATTTTAATATGAATAAAGCGTGGGAGGACAAGATTAAAAGATATAAGAATTTTTGATTCGACTCCTTTGTGTGGAAAGGGAAGATGCAGTTTGGGGGAAATATATCAAATCCCAAGGCAAGAATTAAATTCACCTCATATCATAGAATAATGACAAAAACATCATATTCACTAAAAATTACTCAAAATGCAAACTGCGCTCAAGAATTACGAAAACGTTTCAAAATTCGATATCATTTTTTTCGGAGAATTTGTTTTGTATAATTGACAAAATCTTTCTGATTTTTGTGGATTTTGTAAATACTCTTCTGGAAAAGAAATAAGTAAAAATTATTTATAACCAGAGATATATTTAGGTTTTAAAAAGCCTTCGTGATTTTGGGGACAATTTGTTCAAGTGTAACTTTTTTCATCGAACATTTCTTGCTTTGATTCATGTAACCTTTGACATATGCGCCAAATTTAAATACTTCATTTTGTAGGTGTTGTGATATTGGACATAGGATGTATGTAATTTGCATGGGATAGATATATATTCAAGCTACTTAGAGAAACAAAAGGGAAGATGCAAAAAGACAGGATTGAACTATAGACTTGAAACAGAGTTTCTTACTTGGTTACATCATAATCATATATATATATATATATATATATATATATATATATATTGTGACGAGGAAATATGACACCCTAATACATTCGCTGGGCTAGGAGGAAGGAAGCGTGACACGCTGGCTATCGGATGACGATAGTAGTAAGCAGAATTGGCAGTGGGAGAGGCCGTCTCTCTCTCCCACACTCTCTATCATCACAAGGTGAAGTAGGCATGGGAGGACCTCACTCTCTATTAGCCATGTATGTGTCAGCGGAAAGGCAGACCTGCGACCACGATTGGTATTGAGGTAAAAAACGCCAAAAACCAACACGTGGTAATTTTTCAAACTACGGATATAAATTAGCTGCCGTTCATTTATCACCGGGTGAAGACGCATAAAGAGTTACCATGTAGTCGTCAAAGGATGAAGACGCATAAGGAGTTGCCATGTAGTCGTCAAAGGATGAAGACGCATAAGGAGTTGCCTTTGTTCATTGAAAAACCAAGAACATAATTTGAGATGTGGAAGAAACCCAAATTCCAAAATAATGCCGCGCAGGGAACGCAGAGAAAAGAGAAAGGCCTATCCTTTGAATGAATTCAAACTCCGATGTATGGTAAGCCTCGTTAAACGAATACACAAAGAAAAGACTTGTTCACGAGAAAAGGAACAATAATTAATCCTGGTCTTATCTGAAATAAGACATGTATCCTCCTACCAACGTGTTATGGAAACCCAATAACGAAAGAAAAAAGAGAAGAGAATAAACTCCACAAAACTCCAAATAAGTGAACATACAATTTAAGTATATTCAAATTTATCCTGCTGCATTCATACTGAAATGATGAGCCTGAGATTTGGAGCACGTGCTCTGCCATTAAATTCCATAGTCTGAAGGAAAGTGGACCGAGTCAACCGTTGTCGAACTTCCGCCATTAACAGATATTTTATGGAGGACTTGTCGGGGGATAAAGATATTTTATATGGGCTTAGTCCGGGATACGGATATTTTAGTGGAGGCTCCTCCGAGATACAGAAAGATTTTCCCGCTCCTGACTTTTACCTGAATTGTTTTTTTCTTTGTTTCTTTCTTTTATTTAATAAAAGAATATTATTATTAATCTTGTTAACCCAAACACGACAGTTCAGAGTCCTTTTTTATTGTGGAAGAATTGAACTTGTCGAAAACCTTGTTTTAGAGGGGGAAAGCTAGCCAGTTAGCTGTGTTGACTTCTATTGATTTCACCTCGCCTAGTGGCTTTAAAATGTGGTTCCGCTCGGGAGTTGGTGATATCTGTAACACTAAATAGTGTTCGGCAGACCACAGCCAACGTCTGTGCTCTGCGTTAACTGGTGGACTTGTCGGGAACGAACAGCACCCTGCAAGCCCGCTGGGCACATGGCGGCGTAACAATATATATATATATATATATATATATATAAGATTATGATTACAATGAAAATGGTTCGCAAAAAAATAAAACAGCCGTAAATTTGCAAAAGTGATGTGTAAAATGAAAGCGTACATTCTGCCGTAAGTGTTGAGCAAACATAACGATATCAAAAAACAAAGTGATAAAAAGTAACCTTAATAACTCACAACTCTTCACGAGTCCGATCATCACCTGACACCAGACCTGTGAAATTCAGAGTTTCGAGTCATTAATCTTAGTTTATATATATATATATATTATTAATCTTACCTAATATATATATATATATATATATATATATATATATATATATATATATATATATATATATATATAAAGTAAAAAAGGACTGTGAATATTCAAAGAATGAGTGCTCAATGCATGGCTATTTAACACGGAAGAAACCTGCAGAGCAAAATATATATTTTTGTTTAAAAAACAAGAAATTTAAAAATAGTATTCATTTCCATGATAAGAATAAGCGAGATAAATTTATTATGGAAATAGAATACTATTTCTAAATTATATATATATATATATATAATTTCGTACATATGCTTATGCTGACAACCAAGTCTTCATCAAATGATGATGCCTCAAGGACCAGGCATGATTTCAGGATCGAAGAAACATTATCATGAATCAAAAGCAGCTTAGCTGTTCTTTATTATAGTACCAGTCTTTGTTTCCGTCACTGAAATGCCAGATGAACATGTAACCACATAATGTATTCTTGTTTTTATAATGTTCCGGTCAATACTTATGATCAGAAAATGAAACGTTAATTTAGTCATATGAAATTTGAATGTCTCGATGAAATGGCATTAAAGTATGAACTTTGATTAGAATGGACAGACAATGTTTTACACTATCCAAAATGAACTTCTAAGTGTTTTCCATCATTTAACGGATATCTTGTGCCGACAAAGGAATCCTGTGTAATGTGCTTTTTTACCCGACACATTGTTGTATATATAAGCCCCACAAACGTATTAGTGTTTAGTTTTAATACTTATCATACTTGATTTTAATGGTATTTCGGCCACCAAGAGCCTTTTTCAATGGCAAATTATTCTTGTTTTTATACACTTTGCGAGTTCTAATGATCTGTTTTCTTCAATATGATTGGTTAACAGCCTCATGGCTAATTGCTAACTTGACGGGTCATCCGATTCTTGTTTGCGGTGGTACTACGCCTCTTGACTGTGGTATATTGTTTCTAAGAGCTGATTGACGGCAAAGATTGTTTTAAGTTTTTGGTCTGAAAGATCCGTTGATTAAAACCCTTCCACCAACATTTTCATATTTGTCAGTAACTTGGCTTGGTGCTTAAAAAAAACTAGTTTGAGTTGTCTAGTTTTATGGTGGTTTTATTTTTAAATACAGAAATGGAAGTTGGTTGCGATCTTTTTTAGTATGATTTTTTACTTTGTTCGTAAACTTCGTAAAAATAATCTATTTGAATTAATTATTGCACTAATTGCATTTTTATGCAGCACTGATATATTTCACCAGGAGATTATTCTTATCAAAATTTTTCTTTGGTAGGTGTAATTGCTAATATTGAGTCAATACTTATAATCTAGTCTCAATATAATATTTTTCTTATAAATTTCATTCGAAGTATAGAGTCATTTTCATGTGTATTCTCCTTATATTCTCTTTCTGTTAACTGAAATATATATCTTTCTTTTATTTCTTCTTCACATGTTTCTTACAATATTTTACAAAGATAGAAATAACATAAGCTTTTTAAAATATCATAATCAATATGCATACACTTTACAAAACAACACAAAGATTCGAACATCAATTTCATTTATGCGAATACACCAAATACAATTTTCTTTCTATAAACATCTATTCATCATATTTATCTCCATTGTTTTATCTAGAGAAAACTAATTGCTTCATGTTTATTTTAAATATATTTTACATCAAACCCCGATCTTAAATTGTCTTATTCATTTTTAAATCGTTTAAATTCTAAGAATTAAGAAAAAATAATGACCATCCATCATAGAATATTATGAACAAACGTTGAATATTTGTACTCAGATGCCCTTTGTTATTAAACTCGCAGTTTATGCAAGATAATCGGATTTTCTGATTTTCGTTGGGTGCTGATTAATTCTCATCTAATGTCAGCGTTCTCTTGGCACTAAATGTCATTAGATAAAGCGTTTGCTGTCAGCCGTAAGGGTACTTTTGGGGAATTCGGTAAATCTTTCTTCGAGAAACAAAATGTCGAGCGTCAGGTTAATAGTGACGTTAGAAGGCATAACTGCCCAGATGGTATTTGATTGGTGCATGTAATAAGGTAGTGTCTTTTCCTCCTGTCGCTCATCCAAATCCAAGAATATGTTGCAAATCTAGAAAAACTACTGGTTAATATTTGAATTTGAGCTTTCCTTGTATTTTGGTTTTATTGATCTCTGTTCATTTGTGTGGATTTATCGAAGGATCAGATGCTTGGGCCTATTGGTTCGTTTTTAAAACTAGCAACCCACTGTCTGAAACATTTTGATTTAATACATTTTTAGAAAAGTATTTATATAATTCTTCAAAAGAATAGAAGTTCTTTGGATGCCTCGGGTGATATAATAGTTTGCAAGTTAGACTAGCAAACCATCACGAGTGAGTTCGAGTCTCATTAGGTGCCCTATTCATATTGGCAACACGTGAAAAATATTTTCATATGATTTTAAGTAAGAAGATATTCAAAAAGGATTTTATTTCATCATATTCAACCACAAATTATGAAAACATGTCTATATTTATATCTATATCGATTTCTATAAATGCACTTACGTTTAATCTCCTTTTAAAAGTATCTTCTTTAAAGAGAAAATAAATTTTAGTTTTAATGAATAGGAAAATAACCGAAATTTATTTAACCTTCGAATTATTTTCCGTATGTAAATGTAGTTGAAACTGAATTCGGTGGAAGTAAAACTGGCAACAACATTGGTTACCATTAAGTAGATGAGTTATTGGTAGACACAATGAAAAACAAACAGAAATAAGTAATTAAAGAAAAGCGGAGAAAAAAGCAAAAAGAAAATTGTAAATGGGATGCGAAGAAAGACAACAGAAATATAACAAATAGAATTTAACGGCACAATCAAACTTTCAACCTCATAAATCCAATAATATTTGAAAGTTCAATTAATTATATATGGATTTTCGAAATGAATTGAGATGTTCTCATATTAAAACTTACTGGGAAGTAATATCGGTCATCAATTTTGAATAAATGTACGTGGTTTGATAAACTTAAATGCTTGAAACTTTACCTCAACGAATCTTTAGTTGTTTTTCAAAAGAGATAAATATCTCATTTAGGTTAGAGAAAAATGCAAATTTTTCTGAAAGATTTTTTTCGGCAAAAAATAACGAAATTTTGAACAGAAGATTTCTATTTCACCTTTGATGCTCGGGTAAGAAAAAGCTACTATGTTTTTTTTTCTTTTTATCAATTTTAGTTAATTTGTGAATAATTTCCTTTTTAAATTTCATAGTAAGCAAATATATGGAAAAATTAAAATATGATTTTTATAGCGTCTTTGTTACGTAGTTCTTTTGATAGAAATATTTTTTCTATTTCTATCAAAAGAACTACGTAACAAAGACGCTATAAAAATCATATTTTAATTTTTCCATATATTTGCTTACTATGAAATTTAAAAAGGAAATTATTCACAAATTAACTAAAATTGATAAAAAGAAAAAAAAACATAGTAGCTTTTTCTTACCCGAGCATCAAAGGTGTTACATATTGACCTTTGACAGAGCTATCATGTTCCATCTGTGTAAGCAGGAAGACAAGCGATGCGTGGGTGTAAGCAGATTACGCCAGTCACGTGAGTTGACAACCGGAAATGCAGAGGCGTTGGGAAATGCAGACACCCACAGCAGTAACGGTCAGTCTTATAGTTTCATTTACAAAATAGATTATGGTTAAAAGTTAATATTTTTGTTATTTGTTTAAACCTGCAATGGTTCCTTACCCACATTTGTCCATATAAGACCCCTATTTCACCCAGTTTTTCCACTGTTAGCAGAAGTAGGCGTGTGTCCTCTCTTATTAGGTCTCTTCATCTCTTTGGTGATCGTCCTTTGGATCTTTTGTTTATAAAGTTGTTCTTGGCATGAGTAGTTGATACCGTTTATGACATATCGACGTATTACTCTTTATATCATCCATTTTGATATGATTTAGACAAAAAATTCCCACTATAGTACTAAATCAATCCTTCTCAAATACATTGTTTTCTATTGTCTTCTTCGAGTTACAATTTTGTTCAGTTCATATGGCAATGGGGACTATTAGTCCATCGTATCGACGAAACTTGCTTGATTTTGAATTATCTCTTCGTTTTCATGTTTTTCTTGAGTTTACAGAAGGCTTAAAATTAATCCTTTCCATCAGATGACCTTCTTGTACATACTGGATTAATAGGAACATTGAAGTTTGGCAATGATGTATATCTTCCAGATTTAAAAAAATTTTTTTTTAAAAACTCGTCACGATTTAGCAAGTTTGACTTGCTCAATCGTGACGAGTTCAATAAAATCTTAACCTGAACGAAAGCATTATAATCGACATACGCTACACCGATAACACTACTCTAACCTTTGCTATACTCGAGAAGCTAACACTATCTATAGAGGAAATGGTTTCAGGGGGTAGATTGGATCCTATTAGCAAATACTCCGATGCAAATAAAAAATGACATTTCATTGATTCAAGAGTATTAGTTTCTAAATAATTCAATGTCCAGTGCATATCCCGGCTCTTTTTGGTGCATCCAATTTTCGAATTGTTCTACTTACATTTTCACTGACCTTTCCGCCGGTTTCTTTTCTCTCATTTGGAAATTTCATGCTAAGATGAAACTTTTCCCTACAGCAAAGTTTCAAGTTTTATTAATACTTACATTTTATTTCAAATATTTCAACAAAAATGCATTTGTAAACCGATAAGACGCGTTAGTTAATGTTGATCTTCATATCTGAATCTAGTTCAATTCTTTAACGTTTATCATCTCTTAGTGCAAATTGTTAATATAGTAACAATTTGTACTAAGAGATGATAAACGTTAAAGAATTGAACTAGATTCAGATATGAAGATGGAGTCTCATCGTGATGGAGTCTCATCGTGATCAAAATGAAAGATTCATGCAAACCGTGGCGAAAGTGTCTTGGACAGTAAAAGAGAAAAAGGGTACTTGAATTAACATTTTATTTTCTTTTTAAAAAATTTGATTAGCTGTATATAAGTAAATTATATATATATATATATATACGAGGTTAGTCTTGAAAGTAGGTTTCAGTTTAGCAACTCAATGGAGACCTTGAACACGTGTAAAAACATTCCGTTCATTTGTGTTTCTCAGAATTCACGTTTCACTAAATACTTTACTGTATAAGATTATTGTAATGTTTGGTTAAGTTCGTGTCATGGAAATGGAACACAGGATGAAAGTTTGTGTCATACTTTAGCATAATGAGATATAGATATCTAAAAAGTTAAAACAAATTTATGGAGACCTTTTTTAATGTGAGTTTCTGAAACTTTCCTGTTCCTCAAAATCAAAATTTATTTTGATCGGATTTTCTTAGAGGCTTGTGAGGGTGACATTCAATTTAATGATACTACATAGCAGATTTAAAAGGAAGTTAAAAAGTTAAAAGTAGTGGTGTTGGACAAAGAACTTTTGTGCTTGGGAATGAACAATTTATATTCATTGGAAGTCAACAATAACTTGTGGACCAAGTCAGGTAAATTCGTCAAAAGAAACAGTTAAAAATGTTAGAAATTGGCGAGATACAGAGAATGATAAAGGCCGAAATGAATGAAAACCAAGAAGAAGAGAAAACTGACGATGTTGTAGGAGAAAATCAATCTGGTGGTGGCACAAACAGAAGGGATAAAACCATCTCTGAGAACAGATATCCTTATATTAGAAGTTTTGGATCTAAACGATGAGAAACATAAGTAAGCTTACTGAAATGATTGTTCTCAGTGAGTCATTGCAACTATTGAATTTGAAATATATTGAGCGGAAAATGTTCGTCTCGAAACCCAGAAAGTCGATGGAATATTGAAGTATGTGAAACATCACTGAATTCAGGTATTTGATTCATGCGACTGCAGTGGTTGTTTTGAAAGTCAACTGCAGAGTGAAAACAAGAAAGAAAAAGAGGAAAAAACAATTTTGGTAAAACATGTATGAAAAAGGTAATTAGAAATCTCTGTATGGACTTTGCGACGATTTGAAAATTGGCCCACTTGTTTTTGGAGAAAAAGCGAAAGTATCTGAGAAAAACTGGTTTGAACGAATATGCAAACTCAAAGGGAAAGGATTTTGTGAAGTTGTGAAGAAAATCAAGATGAAGCTTTCTTGTAAACAAGTTGTCGTGACCAAATAAGCTTGGAACGCACACAAAAACACTTCGTTATAGAACGCACACATAAACACTTCGCTATAGAACGCGCCAATTTATATTCCGATCAACCAGCTTCATGTACGCCTCTTTATGGCGTCGCTCTACCGGAGCCAGTCTTTGGCATCAGTGTGGCAGATCCATTCCTCGACTCTTTAATCGCATAAACACAAGCAGCAGCTACTGAAGATTCGGCATTTAACTGCAGAGTACCTACCGTCTACAACGCTTTTTAACTTAAACACCTGAGACATTTTCTTCACAGCTATGAGTAACCACGAGATTTCCAACACCTAAGAATACCAGTAAAATCTAATGTCATCAGCTGCTAACATTTGAAAACGGCCGAGTCAACCTCAGTAACTGACGACAATTACTACAATGTAGACGATCATTCGTTCCTTTTCTCTCTCCTTGCTACGGATAAATCTTCTCTTCAGTCTTATGAACTCAACAATTCACACACACATCACTAAAGTTGCGCACTTGACTGACACACTATGACTTTCTCCGCCTCTCTGAGTTCTTTCTAGTACTTCGTTCAATTCAGAAATCAATGTTGTTAATATTACAGGTTCTGTCTTCTTGTCGATATCAAAAATATCTAACACCACCACAAAGTTTAAAAGTCTACTGACTGCATCTCTCTGTTTGGATAGAACAGCTGCTCCGCTATCAACCGGAGCGATATAATGATTCCGTTCTTTTAAGGGCAGCACCAAAAGTTGTTAAGAACTGAATCCTAAAGAGACGGTCAGATTTGGGTCTGAACTGTGGATTAAACTGTTTGCTCACGATCACTCTACTGTGTGGACGACGGTTGTGAAAACATAACTGTTAGGTGTTTCCGATAGGTCCTGTTTATTTTACCTAGTGTAATGGAGTAATTAATCCCTTAGGAGAGACGAATAAGCAAATAGATCGAGAAACAAATTAAAAGATCGATAACCAGATAGAAAATATGATTTGAAGAGAAGTGTAATACACTCTTAAAAATAGTTTATAGTAGTCAATATCATTGTTTATGAAAATACTAAAGAATTTAGTATTCGAATTCTAGAATGGAATGTCACAATGTTATGTATTTTGAGAAATGTTACGTGTTTTAAAACTGTTATAGCTTGAAAACTGAGTAGTTCTGTTTTGAAAACTGATATTCTTTTTAAATAGTTTAGATTGTACTTTAACAAAAATAATAGAGAGAATTAGGTCAGTAGATGCAATTGGCAAATAAAATTTTTTTTATAAAAATAGACAGGTAAGAGTAAGAGAGAACAAGATGATTTAGAGAAGGCAGTCGGGTAGCAGCCGACCAGAAGAGTCGTCGCCGATTCCACAGAAGATCAGAACCTTCAAGGGAGTCTTAAAAAGAGATAAAACAGATGCTAAAAAAGATCGAAGAATGCAGGGGATGAAGACTCGAACGCAAAACAAAACATACCACCTTTCTTAACAACCTTTATACTTAAAGACACAAAAAGAATAAAACAACGATTATCTAATATGTTTTAAAAATGATTATTGCATGAGTGCTTTACCTTTTTCCCACAGACTATCACCACCATTGTAACAGTAGTTTGTTTGTTTTTGTCCGAAAAAGGCGACCTCTGGAACGTCACTTTCGATAATGTCCCCCAGTCATAATAAAGTGACCCTAAGACCATATGCAAATATCAATCCTTGATGATGAGGTATCATTATTATAATTTAGCTATTTTGTGCCACTATGAAGTCGCTGTCCCATGAGTCGTTGTTCAATGATTATGATGTCTCTCCCACTATGTAAGAAAAAGAAGATCTAAAGGATGAAATTCCTGTTTACCTGAATAGAAATCATCGGACAATTAAAAGCCTTTAATTGCAATGAATGTTTTACAATTCACTTTAACAGCTGTTTTACCAACGAAAGTATTCCTGATTGGATGGTCAGAGGTAGAAATAGACTTGTCATAAAAGACACATTAAAAAGGGGTATAAGTAGGAAATTACAGACCGATTACCTGTTTGAATTTCATCTGGAATCTCCTGACTGACATTCTTACTAACAAGACCTACACATTTGGAGAATAATAACTTTTTACGAAACAAAATGGCTACATGAAAAAAAAATCCCGAAGAACTAAGGACCACACAGTTGTTGATAAGACAATGCTACTTAACTGTAATCTAATACATTGCAATGATTTTATTTGCTTGATTTATTTTAGAAAAGCATGATATGGGGCCAAATTCTTTGATCACTGAGACTTTGAAAATATTTGCGTTGTCAGAGGAAACTGTAAAACTTATAAAATTGAGTGTAACTCGGAGAAAGACTATTTTTTCTTTAATAACCAATTCTTTTTTGTTATGACATAAGAAGAGAAATCTTCGTGGTAATGTATTCTCTTTTCTTCTATTTATCATGGTTTCGATTTTCTTACCATGGTTCTAGAATCTGTCAGGATGAAATCACAAGCTTCAAAGAAATCGTTCAGAACTTAATTATTTGTTATTCATGGAAAATCTTAAGCTCTTCGCAAAGTCTAAGAAAAGATTTAATCATTAGTTCAAACAGTTTGAGTGTGTTGCACATATATTGCAATTTGGCATTTCTATGTGTGCTCAATAGTAAATGAGAAGCCTGTATAGGTATCGAATTAACTGACGGGGAAAGAATATGTGATCCGAATGAATTCGTATAAACGTACTTAGGCATCTTTGAAATTGAAAATATTCTTGTGAAGAAGATGAAGGGTTGTGAGGTGTCTTTCGATTGATTAAGAAAGGTACTTAAAAAGATATAGAACTCTTGGTACCTCATTAACATTTGGGAAATTTCGGCAGTACATTACAGTGATGGCTTAATTAATTGGATACAAGAGAAAATACATGATCAGGAAGATTTTATATGAGTTCAAAGAGTTACACTCTCATATCAATATTACCAGGTTATACATGCAAAAATGAAAAGAGAAAAAAAGGCATATTGTAGAATTTTGATTGGCATACATGATAGTAGCAAGCAAGTAACGAAAACGTATTTTACATTGTTCATAATGGGAAAAACACTGCTGCAATAGGATCGAGAAATAAAATTGAGAGGATAAAACTAGAAATGGGCTTCTATGGACAGTTTATCAGAGATTCCACTGATAAAGACTTTTTGCTGTTGCTTTTCAGGTAGAACTAATAAGAGAGACTGAGAATTTTATTGTAGCTACGCAAATTGTATCGGCCAATTCTGTAAAGAAGTCTATTTATCAGACTGTAGAGCGTGACAGATGCTGCCTTTGTAGCAAAAAGATGTAGAATGTCAGAGCGTGTGAAATGTTTGTGTAAAAGAAATGCAAACATTATCATTGCAAGATTTGTGAAAATCTTCGATGTAATCTGGATAAAGCAGACGGTATTCAAACGAGAGACAAAAGGAACCAACACAAACTGGAGGCAGTGCTGGAGAATAAGAATGTGAAAATCTAATGGAATTTCACTGTATAGACTGACCATATTAGCCATCATCATCGATCTGGTTTAATCTAAGAGAGTCACATCACCACTGATGTTGTTATCTCAGGCGATTACCAGCTGACAATGAAAGAAATTGAGAAAATTACGAATTATGTTGAACTAAAAGTTGAAGTATTACGAATGTGGGACGCTCTGCACCAAAATTATTCTCATCATCATTTGTGCACTTGGCATCATACCGGACTTATTGAAGATGCTCTTTAGACATCTAAGCATTTCATATGAAACTGAGACTCTCCAAAAGTCATAAATCCTTGGAAGTGTTCGTGTTTTGAAAAAAATACTTTTTCTTTAAACTTATTGAACTGATACTGAGTTGCGAACAATAACATTGATTATTGAGATTAATGATGAGCGGAGAAATAAATAAAATGACGGAGAAAAATGAGATAATAAATCACATACGTGAATGTAGCAAACTTGCACAGAAGGAGGACAATAGCAGGTACGACTGGGTGGGTAAGATGATTCATTGGAAACTGTGAAAACGACTGAAGTTCTACCATGGAAAATCACTGCTATTGGTACAGACAAGAATCAGTTCCGGAAAATGAGACTGAAGAGTCGGATTGCTTAATTCCAGCCAGAAGAGCGGATTTTATTAGTTAAGAAGAATAAGGACTTTTGTCAGCAAGAGGAGATTTGCTGTCGTTTAAACCCTGCTGAAGGCCACTACCTTGTATTGGTGGGAAAAAACACAATAATAATAATGATAATTTGGGAGAAAAAAATAAGGGAATAGAAAAAACATAATAGAAAGGGCGAATGGATAAATAACATGAAAAACAAAGAATTACAAGAACTCGAAGAAGGCCCTGAGGCGGAAATGTATCTGGAATCGATCAGAGCAACACTTAAAAAGTACCAAATTGGAAGACACCAGGCCATGATGGCATACATGGACACTGATTTTAAAGAATACCTCCATTCACAACAGACTGGCTCTTCAATTGAATAGATGGCTCGAAGCAGCAGATATAGTCGAATGGATGACTAAAAGGAAGACTGCCCTGATCCTGTAAGATCCCCGAAAGAACCATCCCCAGCAACACCGATAATGTGTCTACCTATGATGTAAAAAATCCTAACAGCACAAATTAGGGAGGAAATCTATTACTCGCAAGTATGCGATGAACTGTTTTCCGAAGAACGGAAAGGATACCACAAAGAGAAACAGGTGATTTACTGTACATTGATCGGCACATCTTCGAGGAGATAAAACGAAGCGGAAAATCCTGCAATCCTCGATAGTGGAGTGTCTAAAAATGTACTAAATATCAAAGACATAAAATTCATCACAGAAGCCATGAAAAACTGGAAAGTGGAACTGACAGCAGGAGAAATTTTAGTAGAGCTGAAAATCCAAAGAGGCATCTTCCAGAGAGATGCACTTTCGTCATTACTATTTGTAATTGCAATGATGCCACTCAATTACATACTTAGGGAGTGCACTGGGGGCTACAAAATTACAAAATCACAATGAAAGATTAATAACCTTGTGTACATGGACGACATCAAGATGTTTGAAAAAATGAAAAGGAATTGGGGACCCTGATACAAACAATAAGAATATACAGCCAGGATATAGGAATGGAATTTGACATAGATAATATACTATACTTATTATGAAAAGTGTAAAAAGACAAAGAACAGAAAGAATAGAACTGCGAAATTAAAAAGGAATCAGAACGCTTATAGAAAATGAAAATTACAAGTACTTGGAAATATTGGAAACGGACACAATCAAACAAACGAAAATGTAAGAAAACATATGAAAAGAGTTTGTCAGACGAACAAGGAAGCATCTCGAAATCAATCACTGCGGCAGAAATCTCCTCAAAGGAATTAACACCTGGTCAGTCTTCCTTGTAAGATACTCAGGACCATTCTTAAAATGGACCAGAGAAGAACTCAGACAAATGGACCAGAGGACTAGAAAGCTGATGACGATGCACAAGACCTAACAATGACAGATTATATGCGTCAAGAAAAGAAGAAGGAAGAAGACTCGCCGACATTGAAGATACCATGGATGCATCAGTACAAGGACTTGAAGACTACACTGAAAAGAACAAAGAAAGACTAATTACAGCGACCAGTAACAGCATTGACATTATAAAGATAAACAACTATAAGTAGCAAACAAATGGCTTGAAAAACAAGTGCATGGATGTTTCAAGCAAAAAAGAAAAAAAAAATGGCGAAATCTCACACAAGATGGCCTGGGTATAGCTACAGAAGGGAAACCTTTGGAGGGAATGTGAATCTCTTCTAAAAGCATCACAAAACAATACCATAAGGA
Organism: Sepioteuthis lessoniana; assembly: GCA_963585895.1. Lineage (NCBI taxonomy): Eukaryota > Metazoa > Mollusca > Cephalopoda > Myopsida > Loliginidae > Sepioteuthis > Sepioteuthis lessoniana. Next base: position 21,996,567 of record OY757925.1, on the reverse strand, counting down.
CCAATTATGTTAAGGCGAAAATTGATAATACATAACAGAATAGCTAGTATTGATTATGTGGTAATAGATTATTCACATAATAAGCGAATGTATCAAATTAGTGAAAAAAGGAGTATAAGACTTGACACGACTGAGTGGAAAAGGTGATCTACTGGGAATTGTTGAAAAAAGTGAAATTTGACATTACTACCGAATACAACAGATACAAATCAGAATTCCTCCAGGAGAATGAGACATACAATTCTGTGGAATTTTGAGATACAAGCAAATCACCTAATCCTGGCCAGAAGACCAGACATAGTGATATTTAACCAAAAACAAGAGAACCTACTATAAAGTGGATTTTGCTGTTCCGGTGGAATACAAAGTGAAAACTAAAGAAAGCGAAAAGAGATACAAGTACTTGGACTTTGCCAGAGAACTAAGAAAGTTGTGGAACAGGAGATGATGATGATACTAATTGTAATTGGTGCTCGTGGAACGGTCCCTAAATACTTTGGAATAGGGCTGGAAGAGTTGGAAATCGGAGGACGAATCGAGACCATCCAATCTACATCATTGTTAAGATTGGCTAGAATACTTAGAAGAATCCAGGAGACTAAGGAGAATTGCTGTCTCTCAGACTCCAAAGAGAGACCACCAGTTAATGTTGGTGTGAGGAACTCACAAGGAAAAATATAGAACCTTCTGAACAGTGGACTTTGCCATCTAGGCGGACCATAGAGTGAAAATAAAAGAAAGCGAAAAAAGAAATATATACCTACCCCTTGTCAGAGAACTGAAAAAATATGTTGAACATAAAAGTGACGGTGATATCAATTGTAATTGGTGAACTCAGAACAATCTCCTAAGGATTGGTAAAAAGGACTGTAAATCATGGAAATCAGAGGAAAAGTGGAGAACATCCAGACTCTACAGCATAGGCTAAAAATAGATAGGCTAAGATACTCTGGACCATTCTTAAAATGGACCAGGGAAGAACTCAGACAAATGGACCAGAGGACAAGAAAGCTGATGACGATGCAAATAGGCTCAAATACTGAGAAGAGTCCTGGAGATTGAAAGACTATCGTTAGCTGATGGGAAAAAACTCTCAAAGGATTAACATAATAATACGGTTTGCAGTATTTCTGGCATGTGTGCCTGACTTAAAAAGGCTTACCAAATAATAAGACTTTTGAGGGCCATAAATGGAAGATAAGCTAGTCCAATGTTATGTGTTGTGTGCCAAATTTCTCACTCGGATATATCAAGATCATTGACAAGACAGCTTCAAATTTAAAACAGGAAATGAAAATGTACGTCATGCTCATAGTACTAACCGTCAATCACAGAAACCAACCAGAATTAACCAGTTCTATAGTAACATAATAAATGAATGCAGCAAGCTAGTACAAAAGGAATAAAAGAGTAGTCATGGCCGGGTGCGAAATATAATCAACTGAGAATTGTACAAGAGATTAAAATTCGGTTATTCAACCAAATGGTATTGACACAAACTAGAATATGTCCTTTGAAATAGAAACAGATCACTAAATCTCAAACCAAAGGACCAGGCCTTGTGGTTGTTAACAAGAAAGAAAAAAGAAAATCAAGTAGATTTTGCAGTTCCAGTGGACCATAGATATGGGAATTCGTCCGTGGCTCATGCATTCCCAACTGCATTATCATCTGACCCCACATCGTGCTAGCGGTTCTCTACTGGTCGAAATGCGTGAATCTGCGACAGTCCACAATGGAAGAAAATGGCGAAAACAAAAAAGCTGAATAAATATTGTTTAACAAAGGAGTAAGCGCGTGCAACACTTCACAAAATGACAGTTTGTGTAGTCCTCCCTTCTGCTATGTAGGCCTCTGGCGAAATTCGTTTAACTAAAGCTGACAGCTAGGTGGATCCTCTTAGACTGCTGTCTATCTCTCTTCTGTGTCTATCTCTATATCTCTCTTTGGTTCTATCTTCTATCTTCTCAGTTTATCTGTGTGTCTCTCTGTTTCTGTTCTCCATTCTCTGGTCCCATCTGTATCTGTTCTGTGGTATCCCCTCTCTTCTGTATCTGTTCTGTTCCCTGGTCCCATCTGCGTGTCCCTCTGTCTTTACCTGTATTTATTCAGGCATGAACATTAAAACACTGGATTTTCGGCCATCCTTAGACTGGACATAAAAATATTGCCTGACTTTATGTCTCCAGGGAACCTAAAAAGTCTAATAATAAAATTGAAATTCTTAAATCGTGGTTCCACTTTCATTGGACCATCTCCATTTATACTTCAGGGCTGAATTAATGGTTCCTGTACAGAATACATAGTCACACACACACTCAACATAACCAAGCAAATACGTTTCGGCCTCAATATGGACATACATATATATACGTATATACATACCCATGGTTAACTAACAACCATATATATGTACCCGCACGTACATACATACAAATACATGTTCTCACATATACTCATGTGTCTACACATATACCCATAAATAAATCTATGTTTATAGAACACCACATCAGCGTTAATAGCGTCACACAGAGAGGAAATGAAAGAAAGCGAAAAATTAGACAAATACTTGAATCTTGTCAAGGAACTAAAATGTTGTGGAACATGAAAGTGACGATGATACCAATCGTAGTTTGTGCGCTCGGAGCTGTCTTCAAAGGCCTGGGAAAAAAATAGACGAACAAGAAATCAGGGAAAGATTCGAGACCATCCAAACCACAGCTTTGTTAAGATCGGCTTGAATAGTGAGAAGAGTCCTGGAGAACAAATGATAATTGCTGTCACTCAAACTCTAGTGAAAAATTCGTCGTAAGAAATGAAAAAAATAATCTTTTTATGTCAGTTTATTTTTTGTTCTTTTTGCTGTATATGCGTGAAAGTATCATTCATTTTATTTTATTTCATTTTTATTCTATTTTATTCTTCTTTGCTTTGTCAAATAGTTATCTAAAAAGAAAAACAAATATATTTTTCTTTTTAAAGAATGAAATAAAAAAATAGCATTTAAAATCATTTAAGACTACATTATTACGTTAAACTTATCTTGAATGTTCTCTCTCCTCACTTCCGGCGAGAAATGTAGTTATGTTGTTGTCCGTTCTTAGAGGTAAACATTTTTTTCTTCGGAGTTTCAAGAGGGCACAACGTACTCCTTTGAATTCGAAACGCAAAAATTTAAAATACAATTTATAACATAACTTAAATCACCTCTTTATAGATTATTAATGATGATAGAATATTTTATCCTGATGATGTCAGCAAAACAAAAACACCACTTGGCAGTAAAAAATAAAATGCACAAAGAAAATCTATGAAAACTACACTATGCATCAGATAAAAAGGATCACGTCTCTCAATGATGAATCAGGTTGGGATCGAAAAATTATCAACTGGAACAAAATCCTCTATTCACTTTGGTAGTTATCAGAACTGGGATAATCCCGACCCTGTTCGACCAAGATCTTTAATACAACCAATAAAAATAAAAAAAACATCGGAAAAAATGGTCCCAAGAGTATTGTAAAGAAATGTTATGTGTGTTCTTTACGCAATTAACAAACGATCAAGAAGAAATGCAATTCAAGGAATCTACATTATACGGCAGTAAAAGACTAAATGTACAGATACACACTTACATTCTAATGAATTAGCGAATATGAGAAGATATATCATTAAAAGCAATCACTTAACAGATGTTGAAAAAGATAATGTTAAAGAACAAGTAGTTGCTCATATTCAACGAAATAAAAATGTAGCACTTAAAATAAACAGAGTTGATAATGAAACAGATTATACATTAAAACAATTAAACAATGATTGTATGAAAACTTCAGCAACAGAAAATGAATACAACAAATTAGAGAGATAGAAAAACCAGATTGCACAAAAAATAAAATTGACGAAATAAAACAAAATAGAACTTGCTTCGCTAAGATAACTAATACTGATGTGAAAGACAAAAGCACCTGTAAAAAATGAAAATTAAAAAAAAATATTTAGAATCAAAATAGCCACGTGTAGACAAAGTTTGCAAACTATGCTATAGAAGATGTTTTTCAAAACTTTAAACCAAATTTTACGCCTTTAAATGAAATAATACATGAGACTGCTACAGTAATAAGTTTAGTAAACATAACACATAAACAAAGTAGATTTAAGCAACCCAAATGGAAAATAAGGACACAAAAAAAAAAGAGTGGAGTTCAGAGAAGAAATGTCCATACTTGATAAAATGAGTAAGAATATGAAAGTAAAAATTAAGAAACCAAGAAAAATTAAAAGAAAATATGAAATAACATCAACTGATAATATCAAAATAATAAAAGAAAAGTTGAAGCCAAAAATCCAACTAAAAACCCAAAGAATGCGAGGATGGGAAAAATGAGCAAAATTCTTTAGATACAACAAAATATTTCAAGACGATCCAAAAATGATCTATCGAGAAATAGAAAACGAATCAATAAATATAAAAGACATCCACACCGCGACCGAAGAACTGAAATCATTAAAAACCAGGTGAATTGAAAAAAAAAAAGAAACAAACTAAAAATCATCATCATCATCATGTCGTGCCGCCAGCATGGATATCCCTGATCCTCTCTCGCCATAAACTACAAATGTACGAAGATATTACAATAGAAAATATCATGAATAAATTTAAACGCACACATAAATGAAAGTCACCCCGTATTGATAATATAATAATAATAATAAAAAACTTTTGGTCTACCACTTATTCTACACATCAACTAATGACGAAATATTTCAGAAATCATAAAAGAACCTGAAAAAATGCCTGATTAGCTCACAGAAGTATTAACATTCCTACGACCAAAAACAAGAAAAATCAAACCCCCCAAAATATCGAGCATCATATGGCTTCCCATAACATATAAAATAATAACATCGATTCTAGAGGTGAGAAAAGTCAAATTCATATAATGTAAAAACATTTTTCCTTTAGAACAAAAGGGATGCAAAAAATAATCATATGTTTGCAAAGATCAGCTTCTCATACACAAGACCATCATTTAGAAGGGTCAATCCAAACAAAAATCTATGTACAGCTTGGATTGACAAGAAAAAATTTTGATAGCGTATCCCACGAATGGATTCTAAAATTGCAAAACATTTTAGAGATATACCCAGTTATAATAATGTTTCTAAAATACCATATGGAAAGGTAGCAGATTAATCAATGAAAAAGGCATGCTTAAAACTAATAATCTGAATATCAACGATGAAATCTTATCCTCTTATTTTTTTGTATCACACTAATACCTCTCCCCAGAGAACTTAAAAACACAAACTATGTGTATAAAACTACTACTAAAAATAAACCACGTATTCTATATTAACAATTTAAAGAAATATGCAAATATGATGACGATTTAGAAGTTCTTTCAAGTACTGTAAAAATATTTAGTAACGATAAAGAGATGCAGCGTTGGTGTAAACAAATGTTCGAAAGTCACATTTAAGAAAGGTTCACTCGTAAAGTCTAAGAAGTTTAGATATAAATACAGAAACTACAGAGTTAGAACACAATAAAACATAAACATTTAGAAATTAAGGAAGCGAATAGTTTTTAATCAAATAACAAAATAAAAAAAAGAAGGAAAAATCATAAATAAATAATTCTATAGGAGAATAAAAACCACACTAAAACAGAATTGAATGCAAAAATAAAGTTATTGCAAATAACGCCCTAGCAATACTATTACTGAAATACAGTTTTGATATAATAAACTGGACGTTAACTGCAATGAAAAAGATGGATACTTAAGTTAGGAAACTAATAACTTGCCACAGAATGTATCACCCAAGAGCAGATACAGAACGTCCCTACATCAAGAGAGAAAATGGTTAAAAAGGTTTAATTGAACTAGAACTGACCTACAAAACAATCACTGTAGGATGAAAAAATACTCAGACACAACAACACTGGGAATAAAGAATTAGAAATGCAAATATAGATATAGTAAAGATTAATCTATGGCTGAAAAATCCTGAACTGAAGGCGGAGATCAAGGGGTTAATAACAGCCGGATAGGATTAGAACCTACCAAATAGAAACTATCTGACAAACATTACAAAAACAGATTAAACCAAATATGTCGATTGTGCGAACAAAAAACTGAATCAATTTACCTCTTAGTGTCCGGTTACCTTTTCACAACACAAATATAATAAAAAGAAAGGATTGATAAAATAGGAAATTATATTATTTAAAAAGCGTGCAAATACTTTGTCCAGTCGGCTGGGACTGTAGAATACATCGACTGCATCTCTGCAGAGGGGTAAGACCCCCCCCACCAATTAGTGTCCCGGATGTGACACTAAACAATTTGATAGTGAGACTTCAGTAATACTGGAGCTTTGGGTAATGCAGTGTACCCCTTCATTGCCATCGCTTTCAGGTCCACTTTGGCCTGAAGTAGTTGCAGCTGATAGGGTCCTATCTATGGGTCAAATAGAACTATAGTGTGTACTTATGCTAAACGAAATTGTTTAAAATAGAACTGTTAATATGTATAAAAATGAATTTGGCATTGAATAACCAACAATGGTTGATATACCATAAAACCAAACCAAACCAAACCAAACAATGTAAATACTATGCAATATTGAATTGTGAAAAATGATATAAACACCAGTCAGAACCAATAACAGAAGCAAAAAGACCAACTATTCTCTGGGACTTTGCTATCTAAACTGACAGGGAAATAGAAAGCAATAGACTTAAGGATTATAAAAGAAAAAAAATGCCTTCTAATTGATATGTCAGTGCCAATAGATAATAGCATATCAGTCAAAGAATATAATGATAGTTAAATACAAAGACCTAGACAAAGAAATTGAAAAAAAAGTGACACTTTAAAACTAGCACTGTGGAGTAGGAGTTTTGGATATGATGGAGAACCAGATGAACACATTAACAAGATACCAGGCAGTCCCACTCTGTATGAAATACAAAAAAATTGCACTTTGCGGAACAGCTCATCTCCGAAAAAGAGATAGCAAAAACATAACTACATTGAATATATATAATCACCCAAGGTCTTATGTAAAGAACCGGTTAAGGATTGTAAGAAATCAGAAATAAAACTGAAAATTGAATAATGATAATAAGAATGATAATAAGCCAGAAGAATCGGGAAAATAGAGAAACAGGAGATTAAAGGAAGGACTGAAAATGTTCAGAGATCGGCTTGAATAATAATAAGAAACCAGGAGAGCTTCGTAGATAGATTTTCATTTTGACTTAAGTCAAGATCACCAGTTATTAATGATGTAGAAAAACGCATGAAATTATGACTGAAGAGAACAAATCAAGACAGGAAAAGACTTAAATAAAAAACATTGAAGGTAAATTATGAATATATATTTCAGCTGATATCATCGAGTTGAACCATTTAATTTATATTGGAACGAAGGTAATTATTGAAACTAGGCATCCTGATAAGGAACTAAAAAAGAATCAGAGAAAGAAACGCTAGATAGGAAATGAGATTGAAGGAACAAATAAAACAATTTCGTGGAAATGCAAAAATACTAAGGAAAGGAAAAATGTAGTGAAATAAAACACATTAAAGGGCAACATATAAGCCACCTAAATAAAAAAAAAACAAAATATATTGATCAAGGAAAGTAAACTCAAAAGAATACTTTGAGAAACTACGAATTGGAAGACAACAGACCACAATAGGATTCATGGCTTTTAGTTCTAGCGATTCACGTCGATTCACGACAGATAACAATAACAACAACTGCTTTTTATCATCAAGGGTTTTCGGACTATTGTCTTCATCTTCATTGTTATTTCCACAACGTTTTGGCCGATATGTCCTCTGGCCTTCTTCAGGTGTTTGTCGAACTCGGGAACCTACACGGAACTTCGAACTACGTCCTTTATTGAATCCCTTAGCCCTAACCGGATACAAGTGTTAAGTATTCCTGTATTGCATGTAGTCAGGATTGAACCTGCAACCACCAGATGATTGAACCAACGCCTATAACCGTTACGTCTTCGTCTCAGAAATTCAGACAATTAACAACAATTGCTTACAAAAGGTAAACATTCCCGAATGGATAAAGGAAGGCAGAGCTACCCTGGCCTAAAAAGACCCTCTTCAAATAATCACTCTAAACAATAACTGATCGATAACATGTTTACGAACGGTGTTGAAAATCCTAACTCTACAGATAAGAGAAACATTATGAAACCTCCGCAGTTGGTTCATTGGTACGCCAAGAAATAATGTCTTCGAGAAGCGTTAAGACGCTTGACTTTCATAAATCCTACCTCCCCAAAAATCACAGAGGATAATTTGATCACTTTCTTAAAAAACAGAGAAGTTTTAACTTAGCTCAATCAAATTAACTTGGATGAGTTTTAACTCATCCCCAACAAAGAATTACTATTTTAATCTTTCAAGAATTATTTCCCTCATGATAGACGTGTTGGTCGGTGCTAGCTGTGAGGAAGCTGATGAAGTCGGTCTTGGCTGCATCTATTACGTCTGCCAAGGAAGGCAGCCTGGACTGCATCGGCTAGTGAGTTATTTGTCAGTCGTCATCGGTGTCGGCCTCGGGCGGTTGTTGATTTGACCTGAACAGTGGTAAGAACAGTGGCAGAAATGGGCAGGCGGGAGCAGTTTGATATTGACAGGTACAGCTGGGAGTAGGTAAGAAGTATTGGAACAGTGTAGAACGGTTAGAATAGTGTCACACTTTGGTCCTCTTTGCCCGGGCCGGGTAGGGCCTTCTGCCGAGTCTGATTTTTGGTTGATTATTTATGCTGAAACGGTGGTACAACAGCGCAGAATATCCCTAGGTTTCAAAAAACCTGTAAAAACATATAAGAATAAGTTTTTTTGATAAGACACTTTAAAGAAAAGGCAAAATTTCATACCTATACAAAATTATATATATTTAATACTGATTATAAAATTTTTTTTATGCATTTAATAAAAGCACCCCCCCAAAAAAAACAAAAATACAAAACCAAAAAAAAGCACTTCTGGGGGAAAATGTTCTAAAATAAAAGAATATAAAAGAATACAAAAATAGACACACGAACTTCTTGACCACTAAAGGTAAAAACGAGAAAAAAAAATTAGAAAAAAAAAAAACACCACCAAAAAAAGACAAAAAACGTATCCATAAAATCGAAATGAAACATTTTTCAATGTAGTTTGACAAACTGACATTGACGACGAAACGAAAAAAAAAAAAAAAAAAAGAAAGAAAGATCAAACAAAAGAAAGTTTGCTGTCTCTTCTAATTCCATTCTTTTCTTAAACAAACACAACTTGTTAGGTTGTAAGTACTTTCTAACAGAGATGTTGTGCAGTGATTAAGATTTTCTTACTTAGCGTATCAAATGTCAGCTTTTTATTTGCAAGTTTTTTAGTCCACTTTTCTTTCTTTTTTCTTCATTTTTCTTGGGTATGTTTTAAGTTTTTATTAGTTTCAGTGTCTGTAAACAACAAAAATGTAACTTTTTGTTAGTGTTTACCTTTTTGTGTATCTGTGTATTCTTTTCCTTTTTGAATATCTGTGTTTGAATATTTTCACACACATACGCACGCACGCACGCACGCACGCATATATATATATATATATATATATATATATATATATATATATATATATCATCGAGACATTCGAACGGTACGGATTCCCTTGACTCTTTCTCTCGCCATTCATTCCTGTACCCATCAATCTAGATAAGTCCTCTAGACGATATTTAGTGTCTACACAAAGTTGATGAATGTAAGTTTTCGCTGGCCGGTCAGCACCAGTGTGTCCATGAGTGGGAGTCCATTGGAGAGCGTCTCTGATAAGTTCATCCTTACTTCGCTTTACACACACACACGCACACACACACACACACACACACACACACACACACACACACACACACACACACATATATATATATATATATATATATATATATATAATGAAAAGAAAAGCTTTTCCTTCCACTATCCCTTTTTTTTGTAAATAGCCTTTGTCTTCTGCAGTTTTCTTTTGCTGTTTTCTTTCTTCAGAATGCTGTTCCTGGGTTCGCCAGTTCGTCCGATAAGGTCCATCCTTCCGTTTATTTTCAGAGAGTCTACGATTCAGCACAACACTCATTATAACACCTTTTCCCTATTCTCCTGAGTGTCCATATCTATTTACATAATCAATTGTGGCAGTACCGCTCTGCAGCCCATCCAGTCTCGCCGGTTAAGAAACTTTATCCCATGATGTTTATTATTAAAAAAAAAGTCGGTTGAAGGTTTCGGTCGAAACTGTAAGAAGCCACGGGTCAAGTCCACAAAGGAAAAAGAAACAAAACAAAGCAGATAATAAAATCGTATTGTTGTCTTTATCTATGATAATGAAGAAGGGTAAAATAGAAGCAAACAAAAAATAGGATTACCCAATCAGAAAATCAGTAGAACGCTTGGAGAGAAAGAAAGTTACAAATATTTGTGAATCTTAGAAGCAGATACCATCGAACGAACAGATAAAACAAGAACTTCATCTGAAGAACAAGGAAACTACTGGAAACAAAACTCTTCAACAGAAACTTAGAAACAGAACTGCTTGATCATTTTACTGTGTGTAAACAAATGACTAACTAATTTTATTGTCAGTGATGCATAGCAATATTTGGAACAGTTTAACTGTGCTTGCAAATGAGTAATGTTGAATAGAAATATTAGTGTTGATGAGCAATACTTGAAACTCTTTAACTGTGTGCCTAAACTGAATTGTTAGTATTACATAGCAATGCTTGAAACCTTCTAACTGTGTGCAAATAAAACTAGTTATGTTAGATATCAATATTTGAAACCATTTAAGTGAGAGCAAACTAACGATTAAGACTAAATAGAACGACTCGTGTTTGAATATTTGGAACCATTTAACTGTTAAACTATTGATTTACAACATCATATGAATAGCCAATTAACTGTATGGAAACTATTGAGCTGTTACTCATTTAATATGTTACCTATAAACGATGCATTTAAATTAGTTTGGTTTCTTTGTTTAATTGCATATCAACCTTTAAAGGTTATTTAATGCCAAAGCCATTCTTCTAGAAGAACAGTAGTGGTACTATTTAACCCATAGCTGGGAGGATGAGGGGTTCATACCTTTCCCAAGAGTATTTGTGCTGGAGAAGTAGGGGCGAGCTCATTGGTGATGTACTCCTATGGATCCCTACACATGGCCGGGCAAAAGCAGGGCGAACAGCTCGAACCTACTTACAGCAGCTCTGTGGGGATACGGGGTTTAGCCCTAAGGACCTGCCGAAAGCGATGAACGATAGGGAGGGATGGTGAGAGAGTGTCAGGGATACCCGTGCTGATGGCACGACAAGATGATTATGATGGTGGAGTTTGAACTCGCTTACTACGATTCCGCAGTCCATCGCTTTAACTGTTACGCCACGAGGCCACTGCGTTTAAATTTTCATATGTATAAAGAGGATTTGGTTGATATACCATAAAAGGGTTGATATTCCATAAAAGCCAACCAAACCAAACCAAACCAAACTGGAACAATCCCCAAAAAACCTAGAAAAAAGACTGGAAGAGCTGGAGATCTGAGGAAGGATTAAGACCGTCCAGACCATAGCTCTGCTGAGATCAGCTAGAATGCTAAGAATTGTCTTAGAGATCTTTGGAAACTTGCCATTACTAAGACTTTGGCGAGGGCCACAAAGTAGTAAAAGGGTAAAAACTCGCAAATTGTTGAATAATAATAAGCACCACTGCCAAATATAACCACTGGGAAGTATATTACGGCTTGAATATGTGAATGTTTAAAAGTTTATACGATAGAGACAAGTATTTGTCACAATTCTATTCTTAATTATTCTTGGCAGCAGACTTCCACTATCAATAAAGAAAAGAAAGAGGTGATATATGATGGAGGAGCAGAGAGAAGGTAAAATGTAAGTATATGATTGTATGAAACGGCTAAAGTGGCCCAGTCGGCTGGGGCAGTAGAATACACCGACTGCACCTCTGTAGAGAGGTAAGACTCCCCCAACGAGTGTCCTGGTAATATGACACTAAACAATCTGATGGTGCCGTTCCAGTAATACTGGAGCTTTGGGGAATGCGGATTACACCTTCATTGCCATCACTCCCAGGTCCACTCTGGTCCGGAGTAGTAGCACCTGATAGGATCCTATCTATGGATCAAACAGAACTAAACTGTTTTCTTATGCTAAACCGAATTGTTTGAAATAGAATAGTTTCGACATTTTACTGTGTGTAAATAAATACTGATGTTTACTTGAACTGTCGGTGATAGATAGCAATGCTTGGAACCATTTAACTTTTTAATTAAACTGAATAGCTTGAAATAGAACTGTTTTGGATATTTAAGCAGCGTTCTTATGCTAAACTGAATTGCTTGAAATAAAATAGTTTATACATATAAAAACAGATTTGGCATTAGATGACCTACAATGGTTGATATGCCATCGAACTAAACCAAACCAAACCAAACCAAACCAAATCAAACCAAGAAGCCAAGGATAGCAGCAGATGTAGAAGCTATCTCGCAGCCTCAAAGAGGAAACTTTCATTCTTTTCTCTCGTTTGTAAGGCCTTAGCGATTTAGGCTATGCACACCACTTTTCGCTAATGATATAATTTGTGATTGTTTAGTTTCAGTTTTATTTTTCAATAACTTTATTATATTGGCATGATTATGATATTAGAAGGCACCTAAATTTTGTAGTTTTCGTTTTGCTGTAATTCATTTCGCTCTTGAAGATCAAATTATATAAAATGCAGAAATGCAATACCCTCCGTCACCGTTGCTGCTTTTCTTATCTTTTATCAGATCCTTATTCGTCTTCGTATGTCAGGCTTTTCCGGATCGGATAGAGATCAACAAGTTACGCTATGATGCATTGTACTTTCAATAATTATTTGTTAAACTATCTGTCAGTGTTATCACAGGTAGAATTTATCAAAAAATGTATCAAAAACGTCTTTTATTCTCATGATTTCACATAAGGTGAAATCAAATTCTGGTGTTAAGTGTGGATGACTGAAACGATTTTGATAATAGTATTTTAAAACGGCAGAATTGTTGTTTACTGTTACTCCATTATCTAATTTTAAATATTTTATGACTGATTAATATCAATAGATTGTCAACTTGTCTAGGGCTATTTTATGCCAAGATGTTAGAGAATCACGTCCATTGTACTTGTATATTTACATTTTTGTTTCTTTATTTTGTTATTTAAGAGATTTTTTTGGGCACGATCCAATCGAATACGAACAGTTTTTAAACAATTCTATTTGACCCCTAGATATGACCCTAACAGGTACTATGACTCGGATTCGGAGTAACCTAGGAGTAATTGCAGATCTTCAGAACTGGAGTCTCATCCTCAGATGCAGTTAAATATAATACACAGAATATTCCTTTAAGGCCCCTCTGCACAGGATATAGTTCGCATATTCTAAACTCCACTAACAGGGTGTTTTAGTCCTTGCCTTACTCTGAAACACTAAATAGTTCTGAAAGTACAAGAAAATATTTGATAATTTGCATAGTGATTTTTTTCAATTTTTGACTCAAAATTTGTTTTACCAATTTTCCGTATGTTATACATGGAAAAATGTGTCAAAAAAAAAAAAAAGGTAATTCTTTTATCAGAAATTAAATAAAGTATAGCTGATAGAATCTGTCTATTATATTCACAATTCTCATTATAACTAAGTAAAGAAGGCGACTGTAGTCGAGGGCGACTTGAAAGCTCCCTTTTCAGTAGCTGCAACACCAAGATGTAGGGTAGGGCGCAACTCCTTTCCCTGAATTGCTCCTGTTTACCCTAGATACGTATCTTATAATGCTGAGTATTACGCGAGGAGGTATCAAGTACCATATTTTGAGTTTTTGATATGACTCGACTTGAACCTCGGTCTCCCAGGTCACAGACTACCACTCTACCCATTAGCCTAATCGGAACTATTTCGTCTTTTTTAGTTCAAAAGTTGCTTTTAAGCGATACTGGTGCTTCGGAATATTACATTTTGCCAGAATATATCGAGCAAACATTAACCACTCTTAGACTCTTGTGCTTTGCTGAATTTAACTTGGACTTTCAAGCCAAAAACATTCATTTGCTAAATTCAATAATTCCAACGAGCCGGATAAATGGCGAACCTCTATGAGCGGGAAACTCTTAGCAGAGAATTTGCAGTGGTGTGTCAATTTCGTTTGTCACCTCTACCATTTAAGACGATTTCAATTTCCTGTTCTGATCAAGAATAGAGAGAAGCCATATTTTGAGGAGGAGTTGAAATCGACATATTCCATTTGATCTTTTCTATGTTTTCTTCTTGTGACTGTGTTCATGCCAAAATCTGTTGCACGGTGGACCTGACAGAACATTATTTAAGAGAATGTGGAACATAAGGTGAATGATAACAACTAGCTTAACATTATTAGAAAAAAAATCAGGTTCAGATAAAATCATACCACTGTCCCTACCCAATATATCCACGGGTATTGACTTGCTTCATGACTGATGTAGTTAAAAAATCTATAAAAACGCAAATAAGTTGTAAAAATAAATTTAGTAAAACTGACGAATATAACGAATTAGTAACTAATTGAATTGAATATTTGTCCAGTAAAAGCATAGAATTCCAACTTTAATGAGTGCTGATATCATAAATAAATTCCTTATTTAGTTTTGTGCTGGTGCTTTAAGCTATGTCAATACATTCATACATAGATACATGTATACTTCATTAAGTACTCTATAACATTTTTTTGGTTACATATTTGATTTTCTTCTAAGATACCAAAATTTTATTATTTCTTATGGAACATTATCAAAATGCATATCTATAACCAATATATATATATATATATATATATATATATATATATATATATATATATATATATATTCTATGGTAGGAAAAAATTGTTTGTATAGCTTCAAATAAACGGTACATCATAAGTTCTGAAAAGGACCGTTTTTCAATTATGTAAGAGGAAACTTACTCAAATCAGTAGTTGACGAAAAAAAAAAAAAAAAAAAAGAAAGGAAAAACTCATGAGGCTGAAAATGTAATATAATGAGGGACTCCAGTTGATTGTTTTAGCAGTAACTTGTTTTCTAGATAGTCTTAGAGGTTTCCCAAGTTTAGTTCAGAATAGCAGCAGACGGCCAAGTTAAAGATGGAAATGTATCAACAGTAAATCGGCCGCTGGATGTGATTGGCTGAAATAAACTCAAGTGGCAGTGGACACAGGATAGATAAGAGGAAAAGAAAGAGTTGTAGCCCAGACGTGAAGATGTGAAGACAGAACCCCGAGCAAGTACATTCGAGAACTGCAACAGAAAACGAGAAAGAAAATATCAAGGTCTATGTTCGCTCTCTCTTCTCGGGACGATTTATTTCTATCTATCCAAAGCGGTCTACTCATTTTTCATACTCTGTTTTCTCTCTCTTTAGCGACTACCAAGAAAGGTAGTAGCGAATAAACTTTTGTATAAGCGAACCAAGACGGTATTTTATGTGTCCATCACTTTTTCTCACGCTGAGGTTACAATATGGGTCCGACTGGAACTTAAATAGTATGTTATATAACATATGACATGAATTTTCAGAGTTCCAAGTTGATGGAATAAAGGAAAGAAAGGCGTGGCCTGCTCCAATATGTTGTGGATGATGTCTTGGATCTTTCAGTCCCGATGATGTTTTTGATTCGTGCGTGATTCAGCGAAGTGAAACGAATCTGGAAAAGGCGATGTGCCTATATCTTAATAGCCACGAGGGTTCCTGATTAAATTGAAAAGCAGCCGGGCGAGGGTGTGATCAGGTAAAGCATGCCCCTCAAGAGTTAACAGACCAATAGGCACGGTAACAGAAACTTAATAATGAAAAAAAAAAATGAGTAACACATTGCTAATAAATATTTTTGCGTGGTCTATTTTAGGTGGTTTACTGCATGCGTGTCAGATTGTGATACCTTTTGATATATTGCTATTTTATGGAATTGCGATGCATTGTTTTGGGCCATGATTTTATGGATTTATGAGGAAGGTTTTGGGCCCAGAAGATATTGTTTTTTAGTTTGTGGAATTCTCTAGTTACTCCAGGTAGGAACCTGTTGAGCGAAGGACTGGGGCGTGGTCATAAGGAATCCAGGCGAAATGTATTGCTGGAATGATCAGGGTCAATAGGTTTGTGACCAGGATTGGGGACCAGAGTATGGTCCTTTTATAGTTTTGAGATTCTTCAAGGAATTGCAGAGGGCCCTATTGTGTTTTTGTAGGATGAGAGATGCATCTGTATAGTACTTTGATGCATGCATATCGGGATAGCCAACCACACAAAGAATAGTATGAAATAAACTTAGATAATAATTAGACTGGGCAAGTGATACATAGTGAAAAGGTCACCTTCTAATTGTTTTAAGATTGTATTGTTTTTCCTGTTGTTCCAGTATTTTTTTTTGTTTTGTTTTGTGTGAGGTGTTGAGGAAAGATGGAAAGAGACGTGAAGAAAATGTCCATACGTGGGCATTTTGAAAAATTGCAGAGACAGGTATGTTATATAACATATGACATGGATTTTCGGTTCGTTCCTAGTGACCCCGTGTGCTTTGGCAAGCTGTCACATTTTGATGACTAAACAGGAAGATGACGGCGCGTCTGGGCACTCAGGTCGAATAGGTATGTAACCGGAAGGAGACCACGTGATGAGAACCACGCGGTCAGATTTAAACACAGTGCAGAGAATCATAGTCCAGCGTGGGACACGCAGCCGATCAGGTCGTCTCTGACGAGCTTGCAAGTGGGGTGCAAGCGTTGGCACCCCTGGCTTCCTGGAAGGAGATATGGGAAGAAGAAGTCCTCTCTCTTAGTATATGTCTCTCCACCCATCTCCCACACACCACAGAAACATTAACCCTTTCGAGAATAAAGTGTGAGAGATATATTTTTATAGAGAACTGTGTTCGTTCGTTCATTGAAGTTTGATTTGAATGTTTGATTCTGTTTCCGCTTGTATTTGTATAACGGCTATACAACAAATAGTGCTACACTCATAGAACCGTTAGAAGTGTGATGGTACAAATGTCTATGCGGTGCCGTAGTGCTGCAAGAATCTGCTGAGAACCGTGGTGGTGGTGAAACCATCCATTTAATGACATAGTATCACAAGCGTCTATTTGAGAACTGTAATATTGGATCCGTGACCAAGATATAAATAGAGCTTCTTTTAGTCAATCACAGTCAGCAGCCGATTCGCTGCTGAAACATTTCTATTTTAACTTGGACGTTTGCTGTTATCCCGACCTAAACTTAGGGAACCACTTTGTCTAGCTAGGAAAGCACTTACAATCAACCGGAGTCCCTAATTATATTGCAAAAAACAAAAAAACAACAAAAAAATCAGTTATCTAGATTTTCTTTTTTTTACACATACCCGATGCACCAGCGCTTATAACATCCGTATGTTTTCTATACTTGACACCGCTAGCACTGATCTTTAATTTTCCGTTTTAGAAGCCGTTTATAATACGACATACCAGCAGGCACTTTGTAAAAAGAGAGATTTTTTTTTACCATACTTTGAGCAAACTAGGTTAAAGTGACTGCTCCCTCAAAAAAAAAAAAAAAAGTAAGAAAGAAAGAAAACAATAACAAAAGAATAACAAAAACAAAACCAAAAAACACACCAAAAATCAAACACAAAACAAAAACAAAACAAAAACAAAAAAAAGAAACATCTAGGTATCAGCTATTTTTTTCTTTCTTTCTCCTTGACGAGTTTTTCTTTTTTTCGGCAACTCCTGATCAGCTCTCTATATTGCTCTGTGTTGATTGTATCTTATCACAGTGTTCTCTGACGAGACGTGATCGAACAAAATGCGCTTCTTAAAAACTTAAGATATACCCTATATTTAAAGCTATATATATATATATATATATACAGGGTGGAACGATAAAATTGTCGTCCTAAAGAAAACAACACGACAGCTTTATTTACCCTGAGATGGTACTTATTTTAGAACTGATAGATATTCATATTTATGGTTATAAACTTTCAATGTTGTCGATTTTGGTAATAGATAATACCCAATATTATTCGTTTTGATTGTATATTGTTCACCTAAAAATAATAGAATCCTTGTATTTTTGGCTTAGATGAAAATTAACTTAAAAAAAAATTTTTAGTAGGAATGTGATGCTGTAAATATTCGTATGTGTTCAGTTTGTATAAATATACCTTCATGTGATTAGTGCGTATTTATTTATGGGCAATATTATATGAGTATTGTATCTTGAAGCATCATTTCTGTATATGTGCATGTGTGAGATGCATTTATGAGGGAACTATGTAATTTAATGAATCAGTTTGTGTACAGAAGTTTACAAAACATGTATGACCGTTAGAATGAACATTCCCGAATAGTCAGGAAGACAGTTCTTATTGAAAGTGAAAGTTATGGGGTGATATATTAATATGAAAATCAGAAATTATAAGGGAAATGAAAATCTGGAGGTTTGTTTGCTGAAAGATGGTACATGAGGGAAAAGTTGAAAAAGTTCATTTTGTATTTTAGTCAGTTTGGTTTTCAGATTGAGGCCATTGGACATTGAGATTTAGATTTTTGCGTCAATTTGCAAACTTGTAGAAACGATTTTTCTTTGTATTAAAAGAATATGTATATTGTTTCCTGTCTTAAATACCTCAACAATGCAATTTACAAAGAAACATACAGAAACAAGTGCTACTCAGTATAAAATTATGAAGTGTTTTTAATGAAAATGCTAGCACCTATTTAAGCGCCTTTTATATGATTGATGTAACATAACACAAGCAACGATTTTAGTTCTACGACATATGCTTCGCTAAATGTAAAACTAAACTATATTTTCCCGCAAACTTCTCACTTAATTTGTTCGGAGACTAAACCTGAAGTAAAAGACTGAAAGCCACAAGACGAAATATTTGCACCAAATTACCTCATATTTTCATTATTTGTTAATCGAAAATTGATAACATTAAATTCGGTTTCTCTGAGTTCCCTTCAACTCTTTTGTAAATTATTTTCATTCCTGAAATGCTTTTTAATAAACTTATTCAAAGGGACGCTCTTTCTTATTCTGAGCAATTAAAGACTGAAATAATGTCTGTTTTTTAAAGAATTTATTTTTCTTTATTTTTAGAAATAAATAATTGAAAGGCTTTGCGTTAATGGGTAACTTCTCCGAAAATTGAAATTCTGTGAAATTGGTTAAATAAGAAAATATAAACATATTCTTTGAATATATATATATATATATATAGGGGGAGAGAAAGAGAAAAGGTTGAGTTCATATGATGATGTCATATCTACTGCAGATGACGTTTTTGGCAAATGGGATCCAAGCACTGTAACACCAATGGAAGAAGTGTGTAGACCGCAAGGTGGACTATGTTGAAAAATAAGCCTCATTTTGTCGCATTCCGTGAGAGTATCTTGGTCAGCGAATGAACATTTCCGCCTACCATCGTAAATATATATATGAATATATATGCGCGTGTGTATGTATTTGAGTGTTTAAATTTGAACTTAAATAGTTTTGAATTAAAATTTATCAAAGTCTGTTTGGATGGAGTTTATGATAAACTCTTGACAAGGGGTTAGTAGATGGCTTGACTTCTTTGTTTAATGGCATATAAGGTCTGGGGGTTATTTAATGTCAAAATCAACCCTGTTGAAGAACAGCAGTGATACTAGTTAACCCATAGCAGGGGAGGGCTAAGGGGGGTTCATACCTTTCCCAAATCTGAAAGTGGACGTATCAGCGCCATTAGAGTTCGAGCTCACTTACTTTGAAGTCTGCTCTTCGGCTATTAAGCCACCGTAGAAAATAGAATTAAATTCTTCTTTATGAAGAGTTTCTATTGGATTTATTTCTAGTCGGGTTTAACTGGCAAATGTCTTTGATATAAACTTTTAAAAGGTATTTGATATTCATAACGTAATTAGTTAATGGGTTTAACAATGGTATAGGGAGGGAAACTATGGTAAAGCACTCAGTAAAAATCAAACTCATTACACTTTACAGTTTGTCAAATAAATTAGCTACACCTCTATGAATACGCTCACCTATTTATAGATTTAATCAATTGCCAAATTAAAAGTATAGACAGGTGACAATAGGATGTAGAGATTTGTAACATTAAAAACCTATTTCGTTTGTCAATAATACATAGTGTAAAAGCCGGTTATTCACATTGAGAAAGGCATGAAATTAATCATCCCTGTGATCTGATATATCAGTAGCCCTTATTAGCACTTCCATTCTGGTATGTTTCACCGCTCATTTATCATTACTAGTGTATAGTCAAAGTGTAGGTGAGGGAAGCGTCAAGATATTGCTTGAATTTCTTTTGGTTTCTTTATTTAATGGGATATCAATCTTCGTGTGTTTTTTAATGTCAAAGCCATCCCTGTGGAAGAACCGTAGTGGTGCCATTTAATCCATAGCTGAGGTATAAGGGAGTTCTTATCTATCACTAGGGTATTTGTCCGAAAGGGAATTGCGCGACTTGAGTTCGAACTTGCTTACTACGGTTTTGCAGTCTAGAACGTTAGCTACAATGCCACCGGGACTCCCCTTCGACTTTCTTTTCATGTTTAACTTATGCACATATTTTATGGCATAAGTATTCGCAAGATAGTCTGGCAAATGATTAGTGAGTTTGATTCTCATTAGCCCCCACCCTCATACTTCTGACATTATGTTAAATGAAAGCTATGCTTAGTTTAAAGTAGAGCTTCGCGTAGTGTAATGTTTGATAAGGGAGACTTGCAGTATTGTTTGAGAGTTCGGTTCTAACAGGATATCCCAAACTTCTGAAATTGTGCCAAATGAAAGCGGAGTAAATGATTTATAACTTATAACGTATAACTTTAAAAGTGAAGATTAGAACGATTTTTGAAGATTCACGACTGTTTCTTATGCCGTATCAAACTGGCAATTCAAAAAAAGGAATCTTTTGAGTCCTTGTCCTTCTTGAATTTGTCGTCATCATCAAAGCCTTTTTTTGCGACGTTGGATAACATTTCACAAACGCCAAATGAATCAAGTATCTTTCCAGGTATTAAGTTCAGCTAAGTATAGCATAAAGTAACAAAAGTAGGGCACTTATTCAGTTTATTTTTCTACATTTAGCCCAAATCTCTAACTGATTTTCACTTTAGAATAGACGACTTCTTGCATCTATTTTTGTGCCGACGTCAATGTACAAGAATATTTCATTTATCGTAATTGTCTATAAAAGCAACCAAACATGTATTGTGTTGAAACAAACCTTGAGATTAGATCTTTATATATTTAAGCTAAGTACTCTTGCACTTTTTGTTTTAAGGAAATTCAATAAATACATAATTTGAGCTACATAGGTGTCGTAGGAGTTGATTGTGTTTGGAAAGAAAAAGATTATTTCAAAATTAAACCTCTAGAATCTTCATTTACTCATCTCACTGACGATTTCGCTGGCCAATATTCAACCCGTGGTAATTGATTTCCTTTTATTTACTGCTCTGTTGATATTCTGAAAGCCGGTTGGCCACTTTTAGAGGAGTTAAATGAGGGTTAATACAGTCATAATATAAACGCCATCACGCACAGGATGTGCTCCGGAAGTTGTACTTAATGGAACAATCACTGGCTTTTCCATTGACGCCCGACGCCGGTCCAATTACACTGTAGTTATTCCCCTTTAAGTCAACTCTCCAGCTTGCTACGCTTGACATGTGTCGAATTTAATAGTGGCATTTTAACGATCAACTCCGGATTCTTCCAATCTCTTTTCGTCGTCTTTTTCACTGACTGGACGGAAGTTATGATGAAAAGCTTTTCCTGTAGTGATAAGACCATTTATTTGGTGGGTAAGAGAACTTTAACAAAATAAGTAATTTCTCGATCGGTATCTTTTTTTTCTTTAAAGAAGTTACGGAGTTCGGTTGATGTATGCAAACAGTTGCACAGGTAAGTAATCATTTCCTGTATTCAGAAAGATATGTGAATTTTGAAATTACTTATTTATTTAATTCAACATATTTTTGATAAATTAAGGAAACTCATTTTACAATGTAATTCCAGTGCCCAGATAACTAAGATTCTTTAATATTTTATTTTGTTCACATATACTTCTCATATTTTTAGTTTATTTATTATCACAGGACGTTGTAACATTACGGGGCCATCGTGAATATTGTAACGCCACATTCTTCATTAACAACAGGCAACTCAGTTGTCTCGGAATACTAGTCAGTCAACGCAACACAAGGAAGAGGAAAACATCATAAGGGTCTATGAACGAATCCTACATTGGCTGATTCCCCACACTCCAACTCTAACTGATTCGTTCCAACATCTAACCCCAATTGACTTCCAAACTGAACCCAACTCAACTCAACTCTATGGATCTCACTCAACTGCTTTATTTTCAAATTCTCTATTTTTTTATATTCCAAAATTAAGTATTTCATCAACCAAAGTCCTTTGTGTGACATCATCTCACTAAATCATTGCATCATTTGTTTTCTTTAATTTTGATCAAACCTATCACGTGACTTCAACTTTGTTTAGTTTTCGTTTCCTTTCCCGAAACCTTATTATAACAAGGGGTGATTGTCGTATCCTACCGCGCGTGCGTGCCAGTGTGCACGTGTTGATTTCACAAAGTACACTTCTACTTAAAGGTCTCTTAATAATCTACAATTTTACCAAATTACCAAATAAAATAATCAATATAATCAATTATCACCCAAATTATTTTACAGATGTTGCTTTGGTTAAATTCTTTTTTATTCAAATGCAGAGAGAACTCTTTTTTACGTTAAAAATCACCAAAAAATGACTAACTTGTATTACTGTGGTGGCGTTCGTGGTGTAAAGGTCATTGTCGTAGAAAATGAACACGGTGAAACGAGTTCAAATTCTGGATAATACTGTTTGCATTTCACATAGTGCTAATACCCTTTGGAAAGGTATGAATCCAATTATTCTTCCAGAAGCTATGGGTAAATAGTAGGGTAGACTGGGCTCTTTAACCTCAGTATGGTTACTGGTTTAGGAGAAGGAAACTCTGAATTCAAACCTGTTAAACCCCGCTTAAAAATGACCTTGTATCGCATCCAGCTCTTGCAGAGGGGTTGCGTATATATATATATATATATATATATATATATATATATATATTGCTTAGGTATATGAACTATGTCAATTAGAGTTGCGGATGGTGCTTCTTTTACTCGCTTGATAAGAATCTATAGGAAGTTAACGTTTCCAAGTCTAAAAGCCATCTGACAATAGTTCATTTGTGCGCAAGACGCTCGATGCAACCTTTCTGGGTGAGTTTGGAAAATTAATCGCGTTATTCTTAACCAACCAGGATGATTCCCGCTAAAACTAAAAGTATTCGATTTGAGTCCACTTTTGTCCACGTCGCAGGTATTGATAAAGCAAAAAATAGGCTTATAAATCACTTCACTGACGAGAGTCTCTAGAGTTTACGTCATCCAAACCGCCGATACATCAGCTCACCTTACCTATGAAGCCTTTCTTGCCTGCGTCCGACCAAAATTCGTTTTGTATGCAGACAACTTGGAGCCAACTTCAACTGTAAGAACTCTGATTTCCTATGTTTTTTTTTTCAAACACATATATAAAGACTTTTTAATTAACACGGATTCGTTCACACACATATACACTCTTAAGAACTTGACTATTCATTCGTAGACGTTATTTTTCCTTGTATTTTATGGGATTAATTACTGTTATATATTTATATGTCTCCTTCTTTTCATTTCTCTTTTTGTACATGCTTCTTAAATGCTCGTTTACAATTAGAAACCTTTGACTCTATAAACTTTATAGAATGCGCAACAACCTTTTGTCTGAGTGGTTTTCTAATATTTGTCATCTATAGGATACAAGTGTGCAACAATAGTTATTGAATAATAATCCTTTGAAAAATTTTATTATTCTAAAATCAACCCAGTACCTTTACGTTGTGTTTTGTGACGAGTAGTTGCCCTGCATGTATTACCAGAAATTAAATAAAAACAAACTTGACTACAACTTCTGTTTTGTTTAAAACTGTTGTTGAAGCGTGTATTTCTGTGTGCTAATGAATATTATATATTTTCTTAGGTGTAATTCTTTGAGTAGGTGAAGAAATTTCGATCTTCACAGAAAAAAACAAACAAACAAAAAAACTAAAACTAAAAACAAACAAAAACAAAGCAAACTTCAGTAAACAAATATCTATTTTTGTATACGACTGTCTTAAGTTGTCACCTTTTTCTTTTATATATGAAGAAATTTATGTAAAGATAATTGTTGTGAATTTTCCTTTCAAGACTGATTGTTTATCTGCTCTTGTTTTTTTTGTATAAAATGAAGGACATTATATTGTTCTGCTGCGAGTAGTATGGTAGAACCAATCCCATTAAGAGGCAGTCTTGTTTTCATTGGGAGGTCAACACATAATTGGCAACGAAAAAATGAATATCCAGGGGAATTGATTTACATGGATAGATTATTGGATACAGTAGACTCGTGTGAATTAAAGAGTATGGATTATCGACAACCAGGGGTTATTAGGAAATAACAAGAAATTGTCTTGCGAAGAAGATTGGAGAAACTATATTGAAAAGTTAAAATTTTACTTAATTATAAATGATGTTACTGATGAGGTTAGCAATGTTTTATTGTCTGTTGATAGAGCGAATAATAATGCGATTTTTATTGATGATAGACCAAATAAACGGATGATTACTGATTTATGTCAGTTGATGGAAAGGTTTATTCCCTCTCTTTTCTCCCCTTTAAATACATGAGAGCAAAAAGGATGACGAAACTATCAGTGTGGAAATTGTTCGAGAATTGTAATTTCATTGATAAGCTAAAATTATAATTGAGAAGTAGGCGAGGGATAAAAAACGAAAAGATTTGATTTCATCTACTTAGCAAAAAAAACCCCCAAAACATTGACATTGGAAAAGGCTCTCGAAATGTCTGTTGACTTGGCTACGAAATTTTCCAAGGAGATTCAAAGTATACATGATATGATAGTTGCGAACTTTGAGACATACATTTATTGTTTGCCAGAAAAGGGGGAGTGCTACTATTATGGCAGACAAGTGTCCTTTCAAGAATAAACAATGTTTTTCATATGGTCAGACTGGGCATATTTATTGGAAGTGTAAACAACCTGGGGAAAAGTCAAAAGGTGAGAGAAATACTCCAGTGAATAATACTGGTAGAAGTGAAGGTAATTTGAGATGGAACATGGAAAGATTGGACCAGAAAACCGACAGTTTGTCACATTTGCCACCGGTGCAAGTAGGTTTCATGATGGTGATGATAGAATTGGATGTTGGTGCATTTTGTTTGGTGATGTGTTTAAAGAATTTTCAGGAAGAGGATGATGTGAGAGATGTAAAAAAGACTTCAGTAAAGTTGAGGAAATCTACTGGAGAGTCAGTGACAGTATATGACAGATATATATATATCGATGTGTTGTATAAGGGATTAGAAAGTCATATACTGTCATTTTAGTGGAGAAAAGAGACAACCCGACATTAAAGTAAGTTGACGACGAGAAGGCTCCCTTTTCAATTGCTACTACACTTAGGTGTAGGGGAGGGCGCTACTCCTTTCCCTGGATTGTTCCACTTTACCCTTGATACATACCTTATATCGCTGAGGCATTAAGTGCCATTTTTAAAGTCTTTGGTATAACGCGACCTGGAATTGAACTCAGGTCTCCCGGATCATTGGCGAAATGGGCCGAAATTGGCTTAAAATGGTGCAGGAAGATTGGAAATATTTTGTTTAATGCAGAAGAAGGTTTTATGAAACTAAATTTGTTGGTCGAAATTTGTGTCAGTGTTTATTTCAGAGTTGTAGGTGTTTGAAAATTTGAAATTGCTCGTTGATGAGGCAGCAACGCCACGATTTTTACAGTGCTCGTCTATTTACTTATACACAGAGAGGATCAAAAAAGAGTTTAACAGGGAGTCAGGGCAACACTGAACAAAGTTACGTATTTACCATTGTACCACAACCCAAAGATAAAACTAGAACTATGATAATATGTGGGGATTGCAAACAGACCGTAAATGTACCCATGCCACAGATGGAAGGTTTATTTACCCCCTTAGAGGGCACCAAGAAGTTTGGCAAACTTTAGTCATACATAGCAACTGGAAATAGATGAGGAAATATAGGGGTTACTCACATTTAACACCTATCGTGGTATGCATTAGCCCACACGCTTGCAATTTGTTGTACATGGCACTATTGGAACCTTTCAGAAGAAGATGGATATTCGGTTAAAAGGTATCACTTTCTGCAAAGTGCATGTGCATGACATTTTGATTTCTAAGAATGATGTCACCACTCATCTTATGAATGAGGAATGATTCGGGAAAAACGGCGTGTCCTTTTTACGAACTTTGTCAGCTGCAGAAAGGAACTATGCACACATCAAAAAGGATTGAATGGCTATTGTGTTCGCAGGAAAAAAAAAAAAAAACTGTACTAGTATTTGTATAGCAATATCTTTACGTTGTACTCAGGCCACTGACCACTGCTGGGACAGTTCTAGTAACTGCCAATGTCATGCAACTTTTTCCCTTGTTCATAACAGTTCACAACTATTGGTTAGGGCATCGCGATAGGTCCTCTAACAGTAATGAGGACAATCTTAGTCGTATACACGTGAGTGCCTTATTATGAACAGAGCCTATATGATAAGTTTGATAAATCTACAAGTGACTGAGTGCAGTGCGATTAGATAAAAGGAAGGGTTCAATTTTGAGCAGAGTGTATGAATCAATAATAAAGGGATTAAGAAATTATATTTCGAGAATTGAGGCTCCATTTTAACTGAGGAAAATTGAATTGGAAAGATGATGTAATACGCCGGGGAGGTCAAGAAGTTGAAGCTAACAGTATTGCAAGAGCTTCAGACGCACGTTGGATTGTTACGTATGAAGGCAACTTATTGAAGCTATGTGTGGCGGATAAACTTACAAATGGATATTGAATATAATATGCAAAGTATACAAAGCAAGCGTGCAAGGTCAGAACCGTTCAAATAGTTCCCCCATTCATTGCTAGTAATGTACTAGTCAGTTCTGGAAGATGATCATTATGGATTTCACTAGCCTCTTTATGAAACGTATGTTTTTAATTGTCATGGATACACGTTCAAAATGGTTAGACGTATGCATTTGTAGCGACGGATACAAGAGAAAAGCATGGATGAGTTTGGACTGTTCATCAAATTCAACAGAATTCGACA
Organism: Sepioteuthis lessoniana; assembly: GCA_963585895.1. Lineage (NCBI taxonomy): Eukaryota > Metazoa > Mollusca > Cephalopoda > Myopsida > Loliginidae > Sepioteuthis > Sepioteuthis lessoniana. The sequence continues at coordinate 21,969,196 of OY757925.1, read as the reverse complement.
CATTTTCACAGGTCCTTCTCACCTATCCTCAAATTGATAAGCTGGGCGTACTGTTTACCCATTTAATGAGGCTTATTGGAGAAAATATGAATAAAGGGGAAGCCAAATCACACTGCAATTGGAGTTGATATTCAAATAGCAGTTGAGGACAGGATTTTACTTGTTGAAACCAGATCGACACTTTCAAATACAGGATTAGGATGAAAAATATCAGAAGAGAGAATAATGGTGACTCCCAAACGTGATTTTAGGGTTGATGATCCAGTTCTGGTGTGAAATTTTGGAATTTGTGTGCGTTCGATGAAAGATGGCGTTGTGAATTTTGAGGTGGGAGTTGGTGCGTTGTTAGACGATATGCGGATAAATTTTCAAAGTTACGTTATTGCTACTTTCTTTTGGCGTGAAGAGAAAAAAAAACGCGTGTTCAACCGGAATCTTTTTATGTAATTGTTTGCAATATGTGTTCATTTAGGAAGATTTTTGAATAAAGTTTTGGCATGAATGATCCGTTTTCTCTGCTCGAAAGTTGTCTCTTCTTAGTCAGCGCAAACAGCATCAAGAATCACACACACACACACACACACACACACACACACACACACATTGATAGTAAATATGAACTGATATAAACTTAATCATAGATTAAGTTTAGATCAAAGAGAATCTTCTCATTTTTTTTATCTCGGGTATATTGAAGGAAAGATATATGAACCCCCCCAAAAAAAAACAAAAACAAAAAACAAAACAAAACAAAAACTACAAAAAACAAAAAAACAAAACGAAAACAAAAACGTAGAGATATAGATCTGAACAAATCAAGATAAACTGATTGATGTGAAAACAGTGATAAACAGGTAATCGGTACAAAACTAATAAACAGGTAAAGTAAAGAATTTACATAGTTTTCAGCAAGATAAAAAAAGTATTTGCCAGACAGATTCAGACACAAAAATGTGGCACTTTTTATTTATATTTACTATTCTTAATATATCACAAGGTCACAAGTGTCGGCCATTCAGTAAAGAAGAAACTTATTCTAATAGTAATGGTTTGTAAAAGTACTTTGTTATTTATTGCTTCACTGCACGGTACACATATTTCTGCAGTACTTGTTTAAATATATTATTGATTGTTTAAATTTATACTTAGTGAGAGGCCGAGTAGCCAATTATTAATTCTATTCAAGTTCTGCATTTGAACTTCGTGTAAATTCTTCAGATTTTGTGGCTGCCTTCATCCGTAACGTTAACCATATTAACAACTGTTGCCATCAAATAATACTTCTCAGAAGGGATTTGCAAATTTAAATGAAATAAAATTTTTTGTTCTGGTTAACGATCTAGGACGTAGATAAGAGGTAGAAAAGGAGGAAAAGGGAACTAACAAATAATTCATTTTGTTTTGGTGTCGATATGAATTTTTACTTAATGATTCATCAATTTGATTCATAAATTATAAATCATCAAAAGACCATTGTTCTTTGGTCAATTCCTATTTTTGAGTGTATAACATAAATCAGTATTAGAGTGCTTCCATCTTTCTGGCCACAACATTCATTTCACGGTACAATTGTATTAAATCTTGTTCACGCCTCATGATTTTCACAGCCACACATCCACTGCTACACTACTTCTTTACTTATTACATCTCACATGCATCATTCAACTTACTCCATTTGCACATGTGCTGGAGGGCGAAACCATTTATTGTATCACTGACTTTAACTTTTGTCACTTCAGTCAATTATAAGAACTAGTACTTTCAAAAATGATATTTTTATACTCACGTTTCGGCCGGAGTATTCTTCGGCTTTCTTCAGTTATATGGCTCATATAACATCTTAAAACTTTAAAAGAACTTTGAACATATTCTATTTCGCTCACCACATTTTAACTAATTTTTTTATTTGACTTTAGAATTACTTTATCTGCAGGGCAATAATTTTAAAAGAATACTAGAAAATTCTACTTTCAAAATTTTCTCCGAATATATTATTTTATTTCGGTCACTAAATTCCAACGAATTATCTTATTGTCTTTATCATATTTACAGCATCCTTCTCGACCTCACGTATCCTTTCCTCACAGTGGATGGCTTGTCATATTCAATTAGCACTAGATTCAATATTTTCCGAAGGGAATCAAAGCAAAAGAAAAGTGATTAATTTCTTTTTTACCAATTTTTGAAAACCATAAATAGTTTTTTTTTTTTTATCTACGCACTTGCAATTTGAAGTTTATAGTCCCTCTGACATTTTGAAAATTAGGATAGATTTTTACTATTTGGTTTATGCATATGAAAACTAAATACAAAACAAGTCAGAAAAAAAGTATTGTTTTTGCCCAAGTAAAAGTTTATTGGTTGTGTTGAAAACTGGTTGGAAGCAATTTGTTCTCAAACTTTAATGTATTATAAACTTTACACGAACTTGATGGGATGTACAAACATTCGATTGCGGATCATACGGAACCATCTGTTCGCGAAGTTTCGGAGGAAAAATATTTTTATTATTCTATAAGCATTTTTATTAATACGTTTGTCGCAGAGTTCGAGGTAAAAGCAAAGGAAAACAATTAAAAAATTGTTAAGTAAAAGAGTATTCATATATGGATTTAAAAAAAAATGAATGCATAAGCAACAAGGACGTAGATTTTAATGTATTTAAAGTTTTTCGAATCTCGTTTAAAAGTTTGGCACTAAAGTTTTCTGATTTTACATAAACGAAGCATAAAATGAACTTCGCAAAACATTTGTGGATAATCCTGGATGAATCAACAAAATTTGTAATAAATCTTAGTATTCAATATTTATTCATATACCATAACATTTTCAACATTGAAATATTTACAAAATATCCAGCCACTTTTCTACAAATATTTTTTTACAAATATTTTCTACTAATATTTTCTACAAATATAACTTTTGGAGTAATCTTCAGCCTTTATCTTTTAAAATTCTCAAGTAGCTAAGATCTTTTCACTCACTTATTTAACGTAACTTCAAAAAAAAACCTAATGTGTGGAATGTACTGAATATTTGGAATAATGGATTATTCAGGGTAAACATATTTTCATTACTACTTTTGAGTATTTTCACTATTGTGAAATCTTTGGTGGCTTTAGGTATAGAATATTCTTTTCTCAAAAAAAAACACGTATAAACAAAAACAATCTTAAAAAATGAATGACAAATAAAAATGTAGGCGTCTTTGAGTGCCGTTCATCACTTTAATTTACATTAAGCTTGTTTTTGCATAATTATCTGGAGGGCAATATGTTCACTTTTGAATGTGAAAATTTATTTCAAACAAGAGATAAGCTACAAAATATAATTCCAAAATACTTTTTGCGCCTTGAATATTTTGACTTAGAAAAGATGATCTCAGAAAGTTTGCAAAATACTCTCTTAAACTATTTCGGATATTGACTCACACGATTCCCAGTTTTGTAAAGGAAACACTTGAAGTCTATAACGAACGCTTTTAGCAATACCATTATCAGTCAAGGTACGAAAAGCAAAATCTCTTTAGAAGGCATTTTATTTGATTTGGTTTGATGACATATCAACAATTGTAGGTTGTTTAATGCCAAATCCATTTTTACACATATAAAGTAAGTAAAGTTGGCGACCATAGTCGAGGGTAACCCGAAGGCTCCCTTTTCGATAGCTACTACACCAAGGTGTAGGGGAGGGAGCTACTCCTTCCCTGGATTGCTCTACTTTACCCTTGATCCGTACCTTATAATGCTGAGTGTTAAGCAAGGAGGCATCAAGTACCATTTTTTGAGTCTTTGGTATGGAACCCAGGTCTCCCGGGCCTTTGGGATTGAACCCAGGTCTCCCGGGCCATTGGCGAACACTCTAACCCCTAGGCCAATGTCCGGTACACATATAAACAGCTCTATTTCAAACAATTCAGTTTAGTATAAGTAAAGTTTTTTTTTGTTTACACACAAATTAATGTAAAAATAGTTCTATTTCAAACAATTCAGTTTAGCATAAGTACACAGTTTAAAGATAAAAAATAGTTCTATTTCAAACTATTCAGTTTAGTCAACGAAGTTAAATGGTTCCAATTATTGCTATGTATCACGAACAATTCAATTAAACACCAGTCATTTACGCACAGTTAAATGTAAAAACAATTCAGTTTAACATAAGTACACAGTTTAAATGTCAAAACAGTTAATTTCAAACAATTCGGTTTAGTATAAGCACACAGTTTAGTTCTATTTGACCTATAGATAGGGCCCTATCTGGTGCTACCACTCTGGGCCACAGTGGACCTGGGAGCGATGGCAATGAAGGTGTACTTCACATTCCCCAAAACTCCAGAATTACAGTAGCCTCACTATCAAATTGTTTAGTCATATCTAAGACACTCGTTGGGGGAGTCTTACCTCTCTGCAGAGACACAACACCATGAATAGAAGTAAAAATCTTGGAAGATAATCAGTAGTCGGAAAACAATTGGAGCGGAAATCTAAAAAGAGAGGAGGCCATGTGTTATAAGTTACATACCAGACTACCAACCAAATTTTGCGGAAACTATTGAAAATGATCCCATACAAACTGCAATTATAGTAAAGTCTAAATGACTAAGACAAAACCATATATAGTGATTTCTGTGCAGAAATGTTGGAACATTGTGAAGATGAAGATGAGGTTATATATATATATATATATATATATATATATATATATATATATATATATATATATATATATATATATATATAAGGGACGCTCCGAAAATAAAACTTCTAAATTATTTTCACGGAAACTGCGGGAGATATTAGAGACACCGTTGGATGTAATAAACTTTCAGCTACAAAACACTATTTTTTCGCGTAGTCTCTAACTGAGGCTATGTATTTTCGACAGCTATGAATAAAAGCTTGTACGCTGCACTCATAAGAGGATCTATCCGAAAGTAATGCCTTCTATTTTTATTACGTTCTCCTGCAAAGTCAAAGGCAGATATTGATGCTTTGGCAGAATAACCCACATTTCTTTTCCTTGTGGGTACCAGATGAGCAGTAGTCTAGAAAAATGGTAAATGACATGAAAGCAGAAGTGTGCCATTGAATTACTCTCTGCAGACGAATTGTATCCACTGACGTAAACACAACTATTAGGCAGTGGGTAAAGTATTTTATCATTGGTGACAACATTGTGACTGGCCACTCACACTCAACACAACTGTCAACCAAAAAAAGAAAAAAAAAAGAAGAATGTCGTGATCATCTCATCCATGTGAATGTAGCCGATGAAAGATGGACTATATGTATAACATTTTCTTGACAATGATGGGTCGCCTTCACTGATGTAAACGTGTTACATTTTAATCATGATAATTGTTTTTAACAGTGCAAAGTGTACTTAGTCCAGTTTAAAACACTTTTCTCTTAGGATGGTGTTAATCATTGCTTCAGATAGACTCAAAGTTATAACTACATCTCTTAAATTTAATTCAGATAAACAGAAAGAAGGATACTCAAAAACCGCAACAACTACAAAATGAATTATAAGTAATTCTCTACTACAGAGAGGAAGGTTTCAGAAGATTTTGTTCCGAAGACTTACGTGTAAATATAATAAAAAATTGCTGACTGTAAAGGTTTCAGCTATTTTAGAAATTATAACGCGAAATGATAATTCAAACAAAATCTTGGTTGTATAACAATAAATATATCCACTTGTTACATGAGATACCAAGAAACGATAATTTCACTAACAATAAATAAGTAGTTTTACTTTTAAAACCATTACCTACCATAAATGTAAAAAGTGAAATTATTTATAGAATGTAAGACGAGAGAAATCGGCATTGCATGAAATTAAATAAGTTCAATGCGACCACTGCATCGAGTTTGCCTTAGTAATTTGACAGAGCTTCTCTTGTGGGAAATGAACCATGATATTTCTCATTACAAGCAGTAGGATGTTTACTTCAATACTGCTGAAACTCGTATAATTAACCTCAACATTATATTATTTTAACTCGCTTTTGATGGCGAGGAGGTTTATTTTTTGTCAAAAAGAAAAGAAATCAATGTTTGGTGAAAATATAGAATCATATACCATTTTAACCTTTGACGAGTATATTTCAATTTATGCTACACGTGTTCTGGTCTTATCGAGCAAAATAAAAATTAATCTATAAGGATCGTTTGATTGGAGTTAGTGTGTTGGAAATATGATGAGTGACGGAAACAGGAATTCAATCCACAAAAATTAAAGTATGAAAATAGAAGAAAAAACGCCCCCTAATTTCTTAAACTCTTGGCTGCGTGGAAAGTATTTGTATTTGGGGATTTTGCAATAATTATCTTTTATAATTTAAAAAAAAACATTTTGCTTCTTTCACGTATCCTATGATCGACAGTCTTATCTTTATTTATACATTATCTACGTTTATCTATGTTACTGTGCCCCATATTGACTTTAGTAAATTTGGTTCTTATTGTTTTCGAGCACGGTTAAAGAAAATTCGTTATTTTTCAGATGTTTTATTTATAACGATATCCAAGTTATCTTCTGGAATTCCCTGGTTTGTAGTTGAGTACTTTATGTTTCCTGCTTTCTTTCATACATCAATGTTGGACATTTTTCCATTCCGAACTCTATTCCGATTTCCTAGATAAAGATTCCACGAATTTGTATCAATTTTTTCCAATTGTTTTTCTTTGTAAATAATTTAAGATTATTCATATGAATAGTTGAGTTTTTTTCCCGGTAAATCACAGAATCTATAGCCGTTTTTAGATTTACCAAAAAGACTATTGAGCAGTATTATTGCTATTACCAAAGGTAAAGAATATTTGCACATTTATTTGAAAGATGCCACAATGATGAAGTTGGTAAGTGATTACCGTTTTCCAGTTAATTTTACCCCTTCAACATATCCCGAAATGTATTGTATACCTCAGGAGTTTAATTTCAACCGTTTATTTATTTTTTGGTTATATATAAGCGCTACATTCTTTTTCCCTTTTCAATTGACCAGGTTAGTGTGAGTTTTAATGGTCTCATTAACATTATTTTCTGCTTCTAATATATTGTTAGTGGAATATTTGTGATTCTTTCATAATCAATTTCCTATTCACTGCTGAGACTTCTATTTATATCAAAGAATTTAAGACTCAGAAACCGATATCTTTTCAAAATCTATTTTGCTCCGTCATTGAATCATTGGCTTGTTACCAAAAAATAAACAGACTTTGTTTTCTTCTTCCATTATAACGTAATTTTTCTGTAGATCCTTTGAAAGAAGGTTACTTTAAAATTGGAATAAATAAAAAGCTTGTAATTTGTAGTGGACTTTCTTGTTTCACTAAGTTGCTTTTGAATAGAATTCTCCTGTAGGACATAAAAAGAAATACTGTCGGAAAACAGTCACAGGTGGCCCAACGGGTACCTTCTGTTCTTTATTGAGGGAAATTTGACGCTGAAATATTTTATTTGAATTCTATGTTTACTTGACACTCGAGAATTCATGAACCTATAAGCTTTCTGCTGTAACAGCGGTCTATGATGATTTTGATGTTTACACAGGGTGGGGTAGAGCGTCAGGGAGAGAGATATATGTCTGGCAGGTATCATTTCGGACGTGGGGGTCTTAGTATTTTTTTCTTTAATTTTTTTCTATTTCAGATGCTGTGGAAGATAGAACATTGTGTGTTTGCTTACGACTCTGTTACGTGAAGGAATAACGAGTTTGTTGTATGGTGGGGTTTAACTTTGTAATATGGGAAAGAATTGTTGTAGGGTAGTCTTGGGTTTGTCAACGTGTATGCCTCCGAGTCTGTATTGTGAAGTAGGCGAACAATAATTTTTAAGTGAAAAGAAAAGTCAACAACTGTAAACAAAACAGCAAAAACAATAAACAAACAAAATTGTCTTTCAGATATATTATTATCGTTGTATAATTTATACAGGCAATAAAAATATGATAAGCTTGTTAAGACAGAATATCTTTCAACATGTGTTCCTAACACCTCTTCCTCTGCTATTGCCGACTTCTTCTCTTGACCGTAATCACCAGGCTACCCTTTCAAAATCTTCCAAGTCAATGAGAGAATCGATAGGCAAGAAGAACTATATATATTCCCTTCCCTCACCAGATAGGAGGGGGTGAGTCGGGATATGTTGTTCCTAGCTAGCTGTCATGTGGTTTATTAGGCGTCAAACGATCTTTGATTTCTCCACATCTCGACTCTAAAAGCTTTTTAAATTGGGAGTTAGTGTTGGTTAAATCCATTCTTGATAAAATTTATATATATGTATCTACTATCTATGAACTATTACAAGTTTGTTACAGCAGTTAGGTGTGAATTTCAGTCCCACTTCAACATTCATCAAAATCAGTCTGTTCCCACCTATACGACAATCATACGTTGTGTTAATGCTCTTGGCACACAAGGTAAACTATTGGATAGGAGACTGGTGGGGGCCCTACGAACAGTACGTAAATCGGAAAATATGGAACGTGTCAGACAAACTATGCTGCGGAGTACCAATCGATTTTTTCGGAGGGATTCCATTGAACTTGGCATTTGTAATCGATCAGTAAAGCGTATTTTGCAAGAAGACCTGCATTTACACCTCGACAAATTAGTTGTCCAACTGTTGAAACCAGGGGACTATGCACAGAGGCTTAACTTTGCAGGTCAGATGAAAGCAATTTTTGTGGCAAATGACAATCCCATTTGGTTAATGAGGGATGAAGCTCATTTTCATCTCAATGGCTTGGTGAATTAACAAAACTGTCATTATTGGGCTCTTGAAAATCCTTGAGAAACTACTGCATAACCCAAAAGTGACGGTCTGGTGTGCTGTTGGTAAAGCTGCCGTCATTGATTCTTACTTTTTTGGAGACAATAATGGAAATGCTGTGACTGTGAACTCCGAGCGCTACACCGAGATGATCAGTAACTTCTTTGGGCCTGAATTACGACGAAAACGTGTGCCTATCTGACGTGTGTGGTTTCAGCGGGATGGAGCGACGGCCCACACAACCAGAGCATCGATGGATGAGCTTCGCCCTCTGCGGTGACCGCCTCATTTCCTCGTTTGCTGACATTCCTTGGACCTCTCGGTCCTCCGATTTATCCATTTGGGATCACTTCTTGTGCGGATACCTCTAGGCATGTGTGTATAAGCATAAGCTGGAGGATTTGAAAGAAACTGCGTGGAAGTTTCCTAAATTGACAGAGCAATCCTGGAGAGAGTGGAGGTCAACTTCCAAGAACGCCTTCAGGAATACATAAATGAAAACGGGCCCCACATTGAAGGATATTGTTTTCCAAACTTGAATTTGTCTAGTGCTAATTCAATGTGAACACAGTGATGTCAATAAAATTTGTTTGAAACCGAAGTTAAGGATTTGATGAAATTTTCAAAATCTGTTGTCCTGTCTGCCCCACGCTGTGTGAAGCATTCAAATTTGAACTTTATAAATATCTCCACTATATTGACGATTAGATATTGACGTTTAGCGTGAACGAAGATCTCAGAAAATTATAATTCCATTGCAAACTGGACTGGAAATTGCTTGATTCTCAGACCACTTTAAATATATTGCTCTAATGGAAAAAGCTCGCTATAATGTGCCGTTTTACTGAGTTAATATCACATACACACACACACACACACACACACACACACACACACACACACACACAGATATATATATATATATATACTCTAAACTATAAGAGTTTTAGTAATATATAGAGAGATATAATGATTTTTCAGTAACATAAATATTGTTATTTTATTTTTCACACCAAACCTGTGATCATGACACAAAGATAAAATTGTTGCATATCAATTCATTTAACGTTCAACTTTGAGTATTCTTCTCAAGTTCATTTTTTCCATTATTGTCTTTCAGTTGAATTGTTGCATTGGTTTTTGTGTTCGTGAAATTAGAACGGTCAACATTCGCAGGATGCCAATTAGGTCCTCCATGTTCGGGACTCCTGCTGATCATGAACCTTAGATCTGTTATTTGAGTCTCACGTTGATTTGGATTTGGATTTGAATTTCACATTTTTCATGGGTAGTATAATGTGACTATATCAGATCCAAGGCTTGATTATAATCTGTGCTTCTGTCACAGATGTGACATAGTATTCTTCCAAATTCGAACAACCATCAGCGAGCCACTAATACATATATATATATATATATATTGACGCCTTAAAACTATATACATTTTAAGTAAGAATAAATCCACATAAAATCCTTTTTTTCTTGTCAGGTTTTGTGGGATGGTTTTACATCCTGATTTGTACTGCTACTTTTTTTCTCTTAGATTTCTAGTTATCATTTAGATAGTTATCGTATCAGAATTCTCAGCTGAAAATTCAACATCTATGTTTTTACTTTTTTTATTTAATCATGTTTGGGCCAAGGACAAATCTCCTCCCTTATTTGTGCCGTAAGTATTTTTCACATCACCGTTTGGTACATTATTATTATTATTATTATTATTATTATTATTATTATTATTATTATTATTATTATTATTATTATTATTTTATCACTTTTCCTTCAGATTTATTCTGTGGTCCGCCGGACCAGCGAAGTCGACAATTTTGCAAATTCTCTATTTTTTTTGTTGATTATGATAAAGTTTGGTCTTCTGGCCGAGATTAGTTGATCCATTTATATGTTAAAGTCCCATAGGTGTTTATATGTGTCATTTTCTAGGACAGGTGCTGGGTTGTGCATATACCATTTGTTAGTATGGTCAAATTTAAATTTCTTGCACATTTCCCAGTGGATCGCTTTGCCGACCCATTCATGTTTCGCCTTCTGTGCTAATTTGCTGCATTCGTTTATTATGTGATTCATCGTTTCGTCTCTGTCTACATTTACTGTTTTGTTGCGCCTTATCTATTCTCGCTTTGATATGATTGGTCCTTATGGCGTTGTCCTGTGCTGCTACTCGGAGAGATTTCGTTTCTCTCTTAAGGTTTCCTTTTCTCAGCCAGGTCCAGGTTTTCCGGTGTGAGATGTTGTTTATTAGTCGGTAAAGCGGCCATAGAGTTGTTTTTTCGCCCATTTTTGTTTCCTAGTTGTTGTCATTCTATCGTCTATCGTGTTGTCTGTATTGTTTCTGATGGCTGTAATCAGTCCTCGTTCGTGTTTTTCTATGTAGTCTTCGAGCATTATTATTATTATTATTATTATTATGATGATTTCATCACTTTTCTACTTGAAGGAAGTGTTTTTGCTATATTATTGTTTCGACTGAATAATTCCGAAAGAAGAAATATTTTTTCAAAGAAGTGTGTTTATGTTCGTATCATATTTTTCAGTTCACTAATGTTTTTTCTTAGTATCGCATTGAACGTGAATATCCTATGGCAACAATGCCTGACAACAAATCTCTGTCTTTCTCTCTCTCGCTTTTGACTTCATGCTTCAGTTAGTAAATGTATCCATTTGAAAATAAGACAGGACACACGATCTCCTTGGCGTTTTGACACCGGGCAGCAATTTACTCAGATGCGAGAGAAGTAAAATCACTTTTGGATGTTTTATACCAATAACTGAATTTTGTGTGTAAGTTGTGTGTCTGCAAGCATTTGACAGGATATAACAATCGTGCTGAGACATTCATGAATTGAAGAAGCTGTGCATATTGAATTGAATGTGTTTGGCTTTATCAAAGAAAGGGAACTCCTATATTTAAGTGCAAATAGACAGCCTTGTGCCAAAAAGTGAAAAACAAAACCTAAGCTTAGTCAATAAACCATTCGTAGATTTGTAATATTCAGATATCATTGATGTTTTAAAAGAGTAAATCTTTTTTGAATTTCCATACATGCGTATATATATATATATATCATCATCATCATCGTGTCGTGCTGGTAGTACGGATATCCCTGACCCTCTCTCGCCACTTTTCCCTATCGTTCATCGCCTCAGGCAGGTCTTCTGGACAACATCTCGTATCCTCACATAGTTGCTGAATGTATGTTCGTGCTGGTCGTCCTGCTTTTGCACGGCCATGTGTGGGGGGTCCATAAGAGTACATCACTTATGAGTTCGTCCCTGCTTCTCAAGCAGTGTCCTGCATGTCTGGTTCGTCTAACTTGAATAGTTTTCGTGATAGGAGGCAGGTGGCCGTACAATTGGTGTCTTGTGGGGTGTTGCCGCCAGGACTTGTTCAAGATTGCTCGCAGCATTATATATATATATATATATATATATATATATATATATATATATATATATATATATATATGCGATGATAATTTATGAGAAAGTTTTTCTATGATTAAAAAACCAAAGATAATCATTCGATACAAACGATAAAAACATGTGTTAAAATCATATTTTGATTTAATATTTAATTTTTTTAAATTTCAGTTTTCTACGTCGTTTATTTTTACCATTTAGACGCGTTTAGTGTTTCCAAAATTTTATTTAGGATACAAAAAGATAACACCACAACTGAAGAACAAAAAAGATAGAAACTGCTTAAAAATTCCTTTCATTTGAATGTCACATTAATTTTTGTTTTTCCATTTATCGTAAATTCTATTGTGTCATCACGTTCAGTCCCGTCTCCTAAGTTAGTTGCACTTTATAAAACACTTGTCGTAGGTAACTGACCCAACTTTCAAGCATAAAACCCGCATCGTTAATTTGATATTATTCTTGACATTCATTGATTTTTTCTACTTGTACCAATTTTACTTCTTTGATAAAAAAACCATTGACACAGTCTGAAGCCAGCCAAATGGATGGTTGCTGAAGATGAAAATTGTGTGGACAATTTGAAAAAGATGGTGACAAACTGGAACAATTGGACATTTGATTAAAAAATTGTATTTTTTTTTGGGGGGGGTTTCCAATCTATCTAGCTATCTATCTATGAAAATAGTAGAAATAATCCTTCATGTTTTGAGTTAAAATATCATTTTTAGCTGAATCATAAAAAGCAGAATGAAATCACTGAACCACAAAAACACACAGACAAATAGATCTCACACGTATGCATGTATGTATATATGTATGTATGTATGTCTGTTTGCAAAACAATGAATATAAAATATGTAAACTTTCAAAGTTTTTCAACTCCACGATTTTCATGAATACTCCAAATCAGCTAAAAAGTGTTTATAAGGAAGTAACCATTTTCCTGTTTGAATATTTTCGTTAAATATTTTGTGCTGCATATATATTTTAAAACGTTTTTTACCGGTTAAAATATGTCACGTTATCTAAACTATTTTACTTTGTAGATTTAAATGATTAAAATCACCAGATTCAAACTATTCTGGCCGTAAATATAAAAAGGAAGATATATCATTTCGTGTGGCATTTGTGTATACATGTGTGTAAATGGATGCATATATATATATATATATATATATATATATATATATATATATATATATATAGGCATGTATCTATGTATGCATGTATGTAGGCATATTTGTATGTGTCCATGTATATGTATGTATGTATGTATGCATGTGTGTGTATATGCATGTATGTATGTATCCATATATGTATGTATGCATGTATGTATGCATATATATGTATTCATGTATATATGTATGTATCACACATAAATTAGTACAGTAGGACAAATGTTCTTTAAATAACAAGTCAGTTCTTTCCTAAACCAAAGTTATCAGAATTTTATTATTTCTTGTTGAACATTATATAGTCAAAACGAATATTATTAGATATCATTCCATACCAGAATCTACACTATCAAACTCTTTAACTACTGTACGATTAAGTCACGGTACAAAAATAAGTATCTTCCTAATATATATATATATATATATATATATATATATATATATATATATATATATATATGTGTGTGTGTGTGTGTGTGTGTGTGTGTGTGTGTGTGTGTGTGAGTGTGTGTGTGTGTGAATTTGCGATTATGTTTTTACTTGGGGTTTACTTTTTTTACTGGCAATACAATATGCATACATTTATTTTTTTTTCATCATACAACGTGAGAAAGCATGTGCGATACCCTGCCCTCATCAGCCGCCAACCAGGGGTGATAACATAGTTTCGGGACCTCAAAGCGGCACTGCCACTCCTGGCACTACCAAGTAGCTTTTGCCAATAGACAGAGTATTTAAAAGAATTATATATATATATATATATATACACCAGATCAATTAAGAGCAGAGATTACATTTTTAGTGTGCAGTTTGTGATTTTTAAAAAACGCGTTTAATTTCGGCCGTTGATGTTATTACGCGTTTACAGTAACTGTTTCTTGATGTCACGTAATCACACGGGAATGGTGGTTCCGCGTTCATTTCATTCATGCTGAAATCCTCTTGCTTTCGACCAAATCCAATTTGATGCATATTGCGCCGTAGTCAGAAGATGATTTGAGGCAACTTTCAAACTGCAGCCAGTGATTCCTATTTTTGAAAGAAACGAAATGACTGAGTATCCTAGAAAACCACGACAATCAACCTCAATAGGCATCACATGGCATATCCAACCCTTTTCCACGCAGTCGGCATACAGTGTCTCGTATCGGTTTTTCTTCCGCTCGTGTGCTTCCTCCCGTTTTTTTTTCTCAGGGGACAGTCAATTCTATGAGAAAGACACTCTTCTTTGAATCGGACCATGCTACAATGTCCGGCCGCTTTTCTGTTTGAATAATGTGAACTGGAAATTATAGAGATGTCTTGAGATCCGTTGAAACTTTCCAGTCACTAGCTCCATTCAGTAGCTTCATATTGGGATTTTTTTGTTTTCTCACAGGGCATTCACTTTCCTTGAGAAACTGAATTATAGGTTCCTTGGCTGTAACAGGTTGCTGGTTTGCTGTCTCACATTGTGCTCTTAATAACTCTATGACCACCTCTAACTCCATGTTATGTCACCATGTATACATCTGAAGCGATTGTGGACATGCAGGTAGTACATGGTGCAAGGTACCCCGATCAGTTTTACACAACAAGCACAGGTTCTAATCTATCTATCTGTGTATATAATAAAGTTTATGTATAAGTTAGTACAAAAGCATAAAGTATCATTTCGTATTTGGCAAATGACAACTATTTACAGCTTTGAAATAACCATTATAAACAGATAAAAATCAAATAAAGAGATAAGAAGAGAATGGTTTACTGAATATCTAAAATTGATAATATATCCAGAGCTCTACCTTAAAGAAAGGGATAATTTTCATTTCTGTTTTTGAGATCATAGCCAAATATTTTGAGTTACGGAGAGAGAGTGTAGATAGAGACGTTATATAGTAATTTATGAAGCACTTCTGCTTCGATGTGGCACAAGGCCGAATGAATGGGGCCCCCAATGAAACTCGAACTCACTCGTCTAGTCTAGTCTTGCTTGCTAAAATTACACCCCCAGAGATGCCCATCGAGACGTTATATATTTTGGAAGTCTTAATTAAGTTAAGGTCATATATTGTACTAATGAGAAATTATTCCTCACTAAAATATATCACATTCGATAACGATGAAGGATAAGATTCAAGTTCAGTTTAAAAAAGAAGACAGAAAGAAAAAAATGTTTGGAATAGATAAATGCAAAAATAGTGATGTGTGTTATCAATGATGAGATAAAAACGGTGCATGTTAATATATATTCTTTTATTCATATATATATTTGGGTGGGATTATGTATGTGTTATAATTAAAGTGGATGAAAGCGAAGTTTTAAATTTACTAGAAAAAAACCCAAAGAAATATTGAAGGGTGTGTGTGTGTGTGGGTAAGTTTATAAAAATACGATAAAAGAAAATACAAGGCAAACTTGAATTAAATACATTTTTCAAATTTTTATTTTTATTTTCATTTTTAAAGAAAACTGAAAATGACACTGGATTGGAAATAGAAGCATTCTCTGTGGATTGAGATTTTTCTTGATAAATTTTTTTCGAAGAAGTTAAGATGGCGCTCATCTAACGGGTTCACGATTCGTGGTCTTATTAGGGAGGTTACAGTACTACATATGTAGCCTAGTCATACGATGAATACTCATGGTGTAGTTATTGACCCCAAGGAAATATACGTAGTGTTGTTAGCCGAATGGATGTCGGAGGCGTTATCAGCGTTTGTAGTATTTTTGCGTTGTCACAGAGTTCCAAAATGATGTATATGGTATGGACTTTTTGCTTTGTCCTTTGGCTTAACGTTTATAAGGTTCTTCTATTCGTAGCTAACCTATTGGATCAGGTATTTGTGGTCGAGAGTTGATATTTTCTGTTGTCTCTGCCTGTTTTCTGTGCTGCTTGGTAATCGAAGTTCATTTGGTCATTGTTTTCCTGAAAAGTAAGCAGGCTCACAATTCATTTCGAGGAAGAATAACGTGTCAGTTACTTGACATGTTAACTGACACGAACGCAAACAGATTTTATTTCTCTGCTATCTTTATTCTTTGTCGGTGTTGATAGTCAAATAGAGAGAGAGGGGGGAGAGAGCGGGAGAGAGAGAGAGAGAGAGAGAGAGAGAGAGAGAGAGAGAGAGAGAGAGAGAGAGAGGCTAACAGACAGATTTTTTGGGGAGTTCGTTCCTTCAACTAAATAGCCACCCCTTCGGCTGGGAAGATCAGACACTTTCTGACTACCCTGGGACTAAAAATTAAAAAGTAATTAATCATAGATTTATTCTTCATCATCCTACCTTCTGCCCATTCTCTAATTCCATTTTTAAATACCCTATTCTAACTGACACCAATCCATTTTTTCTTCAGATGTTTAAGTATATAATCTTTTATAACTTTGATCCTAGGTATCTCCTTACTCTAAGCAGCACCTAAAAACCCTTCGAACATATTTAACCAGAACTTTCACATACACTTGACAGATGATCACCAAGATATTTGGAATTTTTGTTCATTTATTTACCTGTGTGGTGCCTGACAAAGGACCTCAAAGAAAAACTGATCGTAAACCACGCAATGCACCATCAACCCCATCACACGTTTTTAATGGGACCTTAAAATTATCGTCTGTTTTTTTATAAATTTTTCCCAATTTTCATAAGAAAACCCATCAAAATTTCGCGCTCGAAAACCGACCCCGCAAAAAACTCTCGAAAGTAACCATCCTTTTTAATTACCAAAAATAATACTTTAAAAGATATATATTTACTTTTTTCGTAAAATATAAATAAAAAGATGTTTAAAGAGTAATTACACGTACTACTACTACTACTACTACTTAAAAAAATAACCAGAGGTATTTACAACTTTACATGAAGGTAGATCAATAATCTGACACCTGAATTGAATTTAATCTGAAATGTTCTCTTCTTAATTTTCGATCATTGAAGTAAGAACAAGGAAGGAAATCCAATTGAAAAATAAATGTTAAATACATGTATATTTCATAATTAAGTTACAAAATTATTTAAGCTATAAATATAAAATATATTAAAATATACAAAAATAGAAAGACAATTATATAAATCAAATTAAAAAGACAGAAGCAACATTGAGTTCGATTTTTCAATTCATCTTAACATATAAAAATAAATTTATCTTTCACGGTAAATTTATCTTTCACGATAAATTTATCTTTCTTGCCTTTGAAAATTTGCCAAAAAAGATTTCCAAAGGAATAATTCACATTCATTTGAACAAATAATAAATAAAAATAATAAATAATTCACACTTATTTGAATAAAGTGAACACTGACTCTCTCTGTAAATAAAAAAAAACAAACATGTTTTTATATATGTATTTTTATGTGTGTGTGTGTGTGTGTGTGTGTGTGTGAGTGAGAGAGAGAGAGAGAGAGAGAGAGAGAAAGAGAGAGAGAGAGAGAGAGAGAGAGAGAGAGAGAGAGTGTGTGTGTGTGTGTGTGTGCGCGCGTGTGTAACGGTGATTTAGCAAAAACAGCTGTGAAAAAAAAAAAAATGAAAGCCTTTTGAAAGACTAAAATGCACTTAAAATGCCCTAATTGATAGAATCAGGTAGTTTCCACTCCAATTAGCAATTGAGTGATGATTTTGCAGGCTTTGTGGATGCGTCGAGTATCGTTTTGTAATCACCTAGATTCTTGATATAATGGAGATAGCTATAAAATGCTAATTAAAATCCTTCACTCCTTTCTAAATAGAAGCATCAATATCATCATGGATAACTGCCAAAGTGGAAACCACTACATATTCAATGGTCACCTCCGATACTTGCTAAAAAGACGATTGAATATGCTTACACAATAATAATGTTATTTTAATTGTGGTCAAATTATGACAGAAACGTTACTTAAAATCGAGTTTTAGTTTCTGTTGTATCAAACAGATAAGACGGACTTTTTCAGAAATAATTTCTTGACTTTTCAGATCTTTCTTTGATTTTTTAAAAATGATATTTGTCTATAATTCTGAGATGTGACGTTGTTATTAATCACTACAGGCTGCTATACGCATCTTTGTTGCAATACATACACAACGATTTGGCCACTGTACTCTCTGGTTTTCTTCAGGTGACTTTTTTTTCAATACTTGGTAACCTTTCGGCAATTCTTAACTTAACCCTTTATTTGAATTATGTTCATATTTCACCGTCCATGTCTTGGGATATCTCGCATCAGCCGCTTTTTGCTCTTTTCATTGTAATTGAAACCGGGACAACTCACAACCTCCAGGTGATAGTCTGCAAGGATATAATACTTGACAACTCAGCGTTCCCTGTTATGTGTCTAGGTATACAATTAAGTCGGTCTTTTAGTCTAATAAACCTAATTACTCAATTCTCTGCATTGAGAGAGTCGATAACCCCAGAAAATGAAATAACAAACATACCAAGCAGACAATTGAGACATTAGGGTTTATAAGTCCGCAAATCCATCTCCAAATTGTCCATGTAGACATATGACTGAGAGGGTCACATCAAATATCCAGGAGGTTGTGGATTCACTACCTAGTCTCGGTCCCAATTGCAGTGAAAAAGGTAAGCTAAGATATAATATCATTGATATTTATATGTACAATAGATTTTGAAAGATTTGTGAGTAGACGCGCACACAGATATCGATATTAAATAAATACGTTATATTCATCGTGAACTTAGGCTGCGAGAAAAATATGACCTGAAAGAAAAGTTACCAAAATTTTCGGTGAAATGTATTTTTGTGGAAAAAGCGTTTGATTTTTATTGGGAATTAAATAAGTAAATGAAGGTTTCTATTTCAAAATAATAAAAGAAGAAAGAAAAGGTTTCTTGTGTGGAACAAAGAAGAAAAAATTTTTATGAATAAAAACATTGGTAAAAATCATCTGAGAGAAGATATAAAGAAAAGAAAGAATGAAAATAAAAAAGATAAAAAGAAAAAGTGTTAGGAATATCAAATTAGCTGTCAATATTAAAAAAAATTGAGATTGATGAAACATGAGGGAAAATATAGAGTAAAAACGAATTATAAGATCCAAATTTATAAATGACAAAGTAGAAAGGAAAAAATGAAGGATGTAAATGAAATAAGAAAATAGAAAAGAAAGAAACGAAATGATTGGAAAGAAAAAAAAAGGTACTATAAAACAGAAAAGCAAACAAAATAGATAAAGAAAAAGAGACAAAAAATAAAGCCCCTCCCCCCCCAAAAAAAAAATAGCAAAAAGAAAAAGTTTCAGAATGGAAGAAAAGAAACCCAAAATACTAATAAAATCAATAATAAAGAATGAAAGAAAAAAAAAAAGAAAAAAAAAAAAACACGATGCAAATAAAAGCTTTTATGCTTAACTGCAAATTACCTAAAATAAAGTCATGCCACAGCAAAGAATGGTTGAACTAAAAATACGTAATCAGTTGAGGTTGCAGTCCGTCAGCAACGTCGATGCTATAAAAGGTTTCGATCATAGCCTGCAGTTATTCGGTCCGTATTTAACGATAATAAATTGCCCAAGTTCCAAGCGTGAAATTAACTCAATAACATAAAAAGAGCAGATAAAGTTGATACGACAATAAAAATTGGAATATTTTTACAATGGTCAAAGATTGTATGTTTTTGTTATTATGACTTTGAAACAGAGACGTTTACATATTTCGTTTAGTTGTATTTGGATAGGAGTTGGGAACTTATGCATGCATACATAGGGCACCTTTGGTGGTGTAATGGTTAGCAAGCTCGACTAGCAAACTTATACGAGTGAGTTCGAGTCTCATTGGGTGCCCCTTTCATATGGCCTTGTGCCACATCTAAGCAAAAAAGCTTAGTAAATTACCATACATAAATACACATGTATATACGCATATGCAAACATGCTGGAACTCTCTCTGTCTGTCTATCTCTCTCTGTCTGTCTATCTCACATACACACACACATTTACCTATAAATATATATATGCATATCTAATTATCTTTCTAAATGTGTATATATATATATATATATATATATATATATGAATAGATAAGTTGATATGTTTGTGAATGTGTTTCTAAAGATGTGTGTAGATGCATTGTGTAGTACGGTTACTTTCTTGTTTATTTGAGGAAAGAAACTATTCCATTAGTTCTTCAAACATTATTTCGATTTGATTTTTTGTAGCTTTTCGGTAATTTTTCTTATTCTTTGAGACAGGCAGTGAGTCTTCTATTTTTTTTTATTTCAATCTCTCGATACTTTTGATGAGATTATGAGTCCATTTTTAAGATCTGTCTTAAATCTCTGCTTGGGGTTTCTTTTCTTTTCGATGACAACAATTGATTTTCGACCAAATATCGATTCTTCTTATTCTTGCTGACTGCTATTCTGTATATTCGGGCAGTTGTAAATTCTACAATAGCTACATGGTATACATTCATTTATTTCAACTTTTGCTCTGTGGTTAAGATAGTTCGATTTTTGCAGTTGGTTTTCGAATTTGATTGACTGCAACAATTTCAAATTTCGAAGCTATTCTTAATGTGAGTATAATGATTGGTATAACACAGTTTTCATTGTGTTTATAATATATTTAAATACTTGTAACATTTGAGGTATTAACACGGATAAGGTCTTAACTACAGAAAGAAGAGAACTTTGAACAAAAATTGCAAATACGAATGCATGATGGAAAGGAAGAAAGGAAAAGACAGACGAAGAATTTGCCAAAAGGGAAAATACCTACTCAAAATAGTTTAATATATCACAAAGAAAGAAGACAAAATAAAATAGATGCTTAGATCAATGGAATTTTTAGTTGACAGTTTTTTAAACAAAAGAATTAAAAAAAAAAGAAGGAAATAATTTAAACGCATTTTTAGTCAACGTTTAGCCAAAAGAAATAAAACGAATTTAACGCTTGTTGAAAAGATTTTTTCGGCATGTAACTGTAAAAAGACAATATATACTAACAAATACTTGCCATAAAAATCATGAAACATTTTTTGTTCTTTTCTTTGAAAGAATTTGTTTTTATGTAATTTTGAATTTTAAAAATTTTCATGATATCTTACGCAAAACTTACTTGGTAATCTTGTAGAATTTGGATAGCACATGTTTATTGATGGAATAAATAGATCGTAATATTTGATATTAGATTTTAGAACGTGAAAATACCTCTTTGTGGTAAATATGAGGAAGTGTAATTCTTTCCAATTTTGTACAATTTTCTACAGATTTTGTGTTATACTAAAAGACTTTGAAGAAAATTTCTTGTGTTTGGAGGAAGACAATATCCAGCCCAGTGGATAATTGCTAATTTACCATGACTGGCTATTTTTTTAATTTGAGTACTGTCAACATTTTTGCTATTAGTTTTATGAGGATTCTCAGGAATTCATTATTGTGATTTGTTATATTTGGGTGAGAAGGAATTTGTTTGTTGCTACGTATGAACACAGAGACGAATGAAATCGGGTTATAGGCCAGGAAATGGTCAGGTGATTTTAAGGATTTAAGGCATTGGAAGGATGTGAAGTAAGGCGGATGAATCTAAAGTTGGGTCAACGGTGAGCCTCACCAGATGCTGGGCAGAAGAACTTCATAGTTCAACGACCAGGGTCAATTAGTTAGAAAACTAAAGCTACCCATTGATGAGGGAAAAACAGTAAAACTATACATTTTTCTTTTTTTTTGTGATCCGCTTATGAGTTCTCTTACTTAAAAAAAATACTTGGTTACATCTGTGTCAGGTGCACAGATTTTAAACAACCCCTGGGTCTGGTATAGCCACCATATACTACCCATGATAAAAATGACAAATCGAAACATTATCCAACGTGGGACTCAGACAACAGATCTGGGTGACATGATCGGTGCGTGCTTCCCTGATGGCTAACATGAGATAACCGGTGGTCATCCTGAAAGAAAGGTTGGTTTCCTGACCTTGAAATATAAGAAATACGTAAGAAAATAAATAGGGAATCAAGACAACAGGACACTAATACAATAACCGATACATCAAATACTGAAAAACAAGAACAATCCAACCGAAATGAACCGCAAGCTAATAACAATCGAAATACTACACCACCAAACCACACAAAACGAACACTAACACAAGAATAAGAAATGAATTTTGAAAACTCAAAGAGAATTATGCCTGAGAAACTGAAAAAATAAACGAATTAACGCATATCTCAACGAACATCACGGAATTAAATGAACTAATCTATGCCAGAGCGAAATTAGTCAGGGGAAAAATCGGTGTTTCTCTTAAGAACACGAGTAGAAACTCAAAACCTGGATGGATAATTCAGCTGGAAACGCAGATAAGAAATCTACGACAACAACCGAAAAGGATAAAATAGAGGAAGACCACCGGAGGATATTGGGACAAAAAGAAAAAAAAAGTAACAGAAGTAATACAACTATAGGAAATAAATCAGAAGGTATTGGCTAAAAAAAGAGGT
This sequence comes from Sepioteuthis lessoniana, assembly GCA_963585895.1. Lineage (NCBI taxonomy): Eukaryota > Metazoa > Mollusca > Cephalopoda > Myopsida > Loliginidae > Sepioteuthis > Sepioteuthis lessoniana. Next base: position 21,946,377 of record OY757925.1, on the reverse strand, counting down.
CTAAAAAGATATCGAGACAGGATCAAACAATATAGACAAAATAAGACATTCTAGAACAACAAAGAAAATTCTACTAGCAAGTACGGGGGAGAATGCATGAAGACATATTAACGACTGGATTACGAGGAAACAAAACAATTTTGGAGCAAAATATTGGAACGAAGAGAACATAGCAGGAAAGCCGAAGGGATAAGCAACAGGAGAAAAGAATTAGAAGGACTCGAAGAAGGAGTGAAGGCGAAAATACATGTCGATTCACTAAGAGCAATAATAAAAAAAAGAATCAAATTGAAAAACGTCAAGCCATGATGGCATACATGGATACTGGTTTAAAAAATTCACTTTCAGCCATGACTGGTTATCGAAATGAATAGAAGCTTACAAGAAACAGACATACCCAAATGGATGACAAAAGGAAAGACCACCCTGATCCAAAAAGGAGCGATCCCAAATAAGTACAGACCTCTAACGTGCCTACCGATAATGTGGAAAATACTAACGACACAAATAAGGGAGGAGATTTACGATTCGCTAATGAGCCGTGGACTGTTCCTCGAGGCAGAGAAAGGATGCCGCAAGGGAACCAGAGGAACAGGAGAGCTACTATACAGTAATCAACACATCCTCAAGGATAGCAAAACGAGATAGAAAAATCTATCTATGGCGTAGATTGATTACAAAATGGCATATGATATGGTTCTACAAAGCTGGATGATATACTACCTTAAAATGTACAAGATATCCGACGAAGTCATAAAGCTTATCGAAAATACCATGGAAAACTGTAGAGTGGAACAGATAGCAGGTGGAAAAAACTTAACTATTGTGAAAATCCAGAGAGGGATCTTCCAGGGAGATGCGCTATCACCATTACTATTTATAATAGCGATGATGCCACTCAATCACATATTTAGGAAATCCACAGACGGATACAAACCTGATAAATCGCAAGAAAAAATCAACCACCTAATGTACATCAAAATGAATAGGAATCCCTAATACAGACAGTAAGGATATACAGTGAAGATATAGGAATGGAACTTGGCATAAAAATGTGCCATGATTTTAATGAAAAGTGGAAAACGTCAAATGAAGGAATGACTAGAATTACTAAATTCAGAAAAAATCAGAAAGCTCGGAGAAAAGCAAACTTACTTGGGAATATTCGAAGCGGACACCATCAAATAAGTGGAGATGAAAGAAAAAATTAAAAGAGAATACCCAGGAGGACGAGAAAACTACTCGAAACCAAATTACATAGAAATCTCATCAAAGGGATAAATATCCCACTCATAAGACACTCGGGATCATTCTTAAAGTGGACGAAAGAAGAATTTCAGCAAGAAAACTAATGACGATGCATAAGGCCTTATACCCCAGAGATGTTGTAGACAGACTGTATGTGTCAAGAAAAGGAGGATGAGGACTCGTCAGCATTCAAGATAGAGTCGATGCATCGATACAAAAACTAGAAAAATACATAAAAACTACAGAGGAAGATTGATTACAGCCACTAACAACTATACAGACAACACAAACATCAACAGAACGAAAATAACCAGAAAACCAAAATGGGAAGAAAAACAACTCTATGGAGATTTCAAGCGACAAATAAGCGACATCTCACACGAGAAAACTTGGACATGGGGAAACCTTAAGAGAAATTGAATCTTTTCTGATAGCAGCACGAAACAACGCCATATGGACTAACTATGTCAAAGTAAGAATAGACAAGACGCAACAAAATAGCAGATGTGAATTATGTGGTGATAGAGACGAAATGATCAATCATATAATAAGCGAATGCAGTAGATTAACCCAAAGAGACTATAAAAGAATACACGACTGAGTGGGGGAGGTGATCCACTGGAAATTGTGCAAGAAGCTTAAATTTGACTATACGAACAAATGGTATATGCACAACCAAGAAGCCGTCTAAGGAAATGAGACACATAAAAATTCTTTGGGATTTTGATATACGAACGGATCATCTAATCTCGGCCAGACGACCAGACCTGGTGATAGTCAACAAAAAAGAGAACCTGCCGAATAGTGGACTTTACCGTTCCGGCTGACCAAAGGGTAAAACTGAATGAAAGTGGAAAGAGAGATAAGTACATGGACCTTGCAAGAGAACTGAAAAACTATGAAACATGAAAGTAACGGTGATACCAACTGTAATTAGTGCGTTCGGTAAAGTCACCAAAGTATTGATAAAGGGTCTGGAGGATTTGGAAATAAGAGAACGTGTGGAGACCATCCAAACTACAGCATTTTTTTAGATCAGCCAGAATACTGAGAAGAGTCCTGGAGATTTGCAGAGACTCCAGTGGAAAACCATCTGCTTAGGCTGCTGTGAAATACTCTCAAAGGTGACCAGGACACGGCTAAGAATGTGAAACTTTATGAGAGAAACTGAATCTCCTCTAATATTAGCACAAAACAACGCCATAAGGACCAATTATATTAAAGACGCAGCAGAATAGCAATGCAGCAAATTAGTGCAAAAAGAGTACAAGACTAGATAAGACTTGGTGGGGAATTGAGTAAGAGACTGAAATTTGACTTTACTAGGAAATGTTATAGGTACAAACCAGAATCCGTCCTGGAGAATGAGATGCCAAAAATTCTTTGTGCTTTTGAGATACAGACAGATCACCTGATCCCAATCAGATGACCGGATGACCAGATCTAGCGATAATTAGCAAAAAACAAAAAATAATGATAAAAGAAGCTGTCGAATAGTGGTCTGTTGCTGTCCCGGTGGACCACAGAGTAAAAATGAAAGAAAACGGAAAAAAAGACAAGTACTTGCCAGAGAACCAAAAAAGCTAACGTATATGAAGGTAACAATTACTAAAGGCTTGGAAAGAGGGTTGGAAGAGTTGGTAATCGGAGGACGAGCCAAAACCATCCAAACTATCACATTATTGTGATCGGCCAAAATACTTATAAGAGTCCTGGAGACTTGCTACAACTCAGACTCCAGTGAAAGATCATAAGCTAACGTTGGCGTGAAAAACTTGCAAGGAATAATAATAATAATAATAATAATAATCCCATTGTAAAATACTCATGACCATTCTTAAAATGGACAAGGGAAAAACTCAAACAAATGGACCAGAGGACAAGAAAGTTGATGATAATGCCCAAGGCCTTACATCCCAAAGATAGCATCGATAGACTGCATGTGTTAAGAAAAGAAGGAGGAAGAGTGTTCGCCAGCATTGAAGATAGCGTGAATGCATCAATACGAACACTGAAGGAGAACTATGAAAAGCGCAAAGAAAGATTGAAGCAGGTAATAACAGCATTAGCAAATGAAGTACAAACAGAAAAACAACAAAATTTAGGAATCAGAAATAGGAAGAAAAACAATGGTATGGATATTGCACATGACAAGACATAAATTTTGCTACGAAAGGGAAATCTCATGATTCTTAATAGAAACCAAAATAAAGCCATGAGGACTAATTGTATTAAAGCGAAGATTAATAACACGCAACAGAATAGCAAGTGTTGGTTATGCGGAGAAAGGCATGAAAAAATTAATCACATTGTAAGCGAATGTAACAAACGAGCACAAAAGAAGTACTAGACCAGACACGATTGTATAGGAAAGGTGATTCACAGAGAACTGTACAAGAGATTAAAATTTGACCATTCTATCAAATAGTATATGCACAAAATTGAACCCATCCTGGAAAATGAGTATAAAGTTTTCTGGTATTTTGAGATACAAACGGATCACCTAATCCCAGCCAGAAGACCAGACCTAGTGTTGATTAAACAAAAAAAGAAAAAAAGAGAACGTGCCGTATAGTGAATTTTGCCTTTCCGGCCGACCACAGAGGGAAAGCGTGAAGACTGATAGATAATTTGACCAGGCCAGAGGACTAAAAGACTTTAGAACACCAGGGTGACGGTGATACCAATTTTAACTTGTGCACTTGGAACGGCCCAAAAAGGCTCAGAAGAAAAACTGTTGAAATTTGGAATTAGAGAAAGAATCGAGATTATCCAGACTACAACATTATTGGAATCGATCATAATTCTTAGAAGCGTACTGGAGATTTGAAGAAATTTCACTGAAAGACGACCAGTTAACGCTAAGGAGTAAAACAACAACAACAACAACAACTGGTAATCAAATTAGTTATATACTAGTCACAGAGCAGATACCTGGCAGTCCCAACTATGAATTACAAAAAATTGCACTTTGAGGAATTGTTCATCTGCTATGGAGATTAATTTCAGTGTGACAGAAAAATATCACCGAAAAGAAGCAGCAAAAACATTAATACATAGAATACATACAATCACTAACTTTCTTCACCTTAGAGTAAAGACCTGGTGAAAGATTGTAAGAAACCATAGATAAAACTGAAAATTGAATAATAATAATAGTAATAGTCGTAGTAGTTGAGATGAAACAGTTAATCATATAGGAAGCGAATGCAGCAAACTGGCATAAAGAGAATACTAGACTTGGCACGATTGGGTGGGAAAGTTAATCCATTGGGAATTGTGCAAAAGATTAAAATTTGATAAGATTAAAAAATGATATATACATAAAGCAGAATCCTTCCAAGAAAAAGAGACCCATAAAATTCTCTGGGATTCTGAGATCACCCAATTCCGACCAGTGAACCAGACCTAGTGTTAATCAATAAGAAAAAAAGAACTTGTCATCTTGTGGATTTTTGTTGTTCCAGCGGACCACTGGGTGAAAATGAAAGAAAGCACAATTATAGACAAATACTTTGATTTTGTCAGAGAGTAAAAAAAGCTGTAGAACGTGGAGTAGACGATGTCACCAATCTTTGTGTACTTGGAACCATCCACAACGGTTTGTAAAGGAAACTGTCGGAACTGGAAAGCAGAAGAATCGAGACCATATAGAACACAGCATTAAATCGACTAGAATACTGAGAAAAGTCCTGAAGACCCGAGAAGACTTGATACTCATACTCCAGTGAAAGACTACAAACGCCGGTGTGAAAAAATCTCAAAAAGTAAAATAATCTAAATGAAAATAATATCTTTAAAAAAATATGAATTAAAAAAGAATATTAAAAGTATGTGATATAATGAGCTAATCTGAGTATAGAATTTTATAACGGATAAGATCCCAAGGTCAACACATGCGGTTGCAACGGAAACTTTGATTGACAGGCAAGAGTTCAAAGGGGATATTCCAGTGTGGGAATGCAGAATGAAATTGGAAAACGGTTGTAAGCCGATTGGTTGATTGCACTGTCACGTAATAAGGGAGACTGGGTCTGAGATTCTATTAGTTTCAAAAGTGAGTTGGGATCTAGACAAAGAACGAAGCAGCTTGATTTCAGATGCATAGCCTTTAGACCTTATCTTCTAAAGCTTTGAGATCCCAGGGGTAGGGTGGAGCCAAAGTGTAATTAGGATAATTATGAAAAAGTTTTCCTTCTCGAGTGTGTGCTTGGAGTCACAATCACAGGTTTGAAAAGGAAATAAATTGTGAATTCAAATTTATAAAACTATAATGTCCCTTTTTTCCATCATCCGAACGTAAAGTAACGATTAACGGCTTTTAAATACTGTTCAGGAGCAAGCAGCACTCACAACATAACATATATTAAGTTTCTTAAATTGAATCTATCACCCTTAATGTCTTCCATCTTCCCTTATTTTTCAATTTTTTCCTTTCAATTTGCGGTGGAATCATACATAGTTATTTCCCCGTTCAATCAGTTTGCTATAAATATTAAAGAATCTTCACCTTAACTGGACCACAGCTAAGTTTATATTTACTTAGCTTTTCGCTTAGAAAAATGGGATACAAAGCTGTATGAATGAGGTACCTAATTAGACTCGAACTCACTTGTGAAGGTTACTAGTCTTGCTCGCTAACCCGAGGTGCCCGGAACCACAGTTAAGTTATATTGAATAAAGTTTAACTTCATCTTTAACAACTTTAATTTCTCTTTCATTCATTTTTCCAATTTTTAATTCGGTTTTCTGACTGAATCTCCTTTTACCGATTTTTTAAAATTCACTTTTGTCTTTCTTTTCGTGGCTGTGTTACTTGTCAGATGACCATTGTTCTTTCTTTCTTTCTTTCTTTCTTTCTTTTCTATAACGGTACGCATCATTTTAATTAATTTACTTTCAACAGAAAACTTAAAATAGATTAATCTTGGAAAACCACTCAAAAATCTTATTCTACCTTTTTCTTTCTTTTTCTTTTCTTTCTTTTTTTTTAAAGTTTAAATAAAAATAGCCTTTAAAATGTCGGCTGTTTGTACAGTGACCAACTGTTAAATAGGTGGGTTTCAAACAGCCAAACTTACATCTACTTCTGTCTGTTTTCAAATAAAAATCTTTTTAATTTATTATGAAAAATTCGTTTAATTTCCTCAACCTTCAAACATGGCAAGCGGGACGTCGGCTTTCATACAGTCCATAATTTATTGATTGAATTCCTCGTAAAATTATATTGATGTTATATTGATCAAAAATATAAGAAAAAAACAACTTTAACCCAACACAGTTTTCTGTTGGTTGGAGTTTCTGTTGATTCAGCAAAACCCAAAATGAATTAACGTGAATTTTTGAATTCTAACAATTTTTTTGGCTTTAATATCTTCTTTTTTAAAGTAACAATAATAAGCGATATTTTTAAAAAAATCATTAGTTTGGTTTAATCGTGTTTCGTTCAGGGGATATAAACCAACGAATAAAACTCCATAAACATTTCCGATTGATTTTTTTCGTCTATACCAATCAATAGCCAATCAGTTCCCAAACACAAATGTTGATTTACTAAATCCCACGTCGCCGAAAAAGAGTTCCATTTTGTTTGGATTAAATGCGATGTTGAGATTTTGGTTTCTTTTGTGAAATTGATGAATTCTTTGAAAATGAAATTTGGACAACATTGTCGATATTTCTTGTTCAAAATAAGTACATGACTTTAAGGAAGATTGTATAGTGTCAAGTTATAGCGAAACTCACGAATGAAATTAAATTTTTGACAGCTAACTTTTACTCAGATGTTAATTGCAATAAATCTTTCTTTCTTGCGTAATGTTCCTTTTTAACTATCAAAATCATGAGATTAAAAACAATTTTGTTGACTTTTCAAATAATTGGGATTAGTGAAATATATATATATATATATATATATATATATATATATATATATATTTGTTATTACCTGAGGTAGATGTATAAAAAAGAAAGAAAATCAACTGATAGACAGATGTTTACAAACTGAGTATATAATCACCAGATAATCAGCATATAGACGTGAAATAATTAGTAGCAATTTGTTTTAGTTTTAATGACCATAAGAGTATAAAGAAATTCTTTTTTTATCACCAGTTGAGTATATAATCACCAGATAATCAGCATATAGACGTGAAATAATTAGTAGCAATTTGTTTTAGTTTTAATGACCATAAGAGTATAAAGAAATTCTTTTTTTATCACCAGTTGATCGTGTAAAGGGAAACTCCCAGTAGGGATATATTTTTGTATTTAAAATTCGGTTTTTAATTTTGATTTAAATTCGTTTTAAATTCAGTATATATATATATATATATAAACTGAATTTTAAATTGTTAATTTCGTTCATGGTTTTTTTCAGGATTGGTCAACTGTGCTGCAAACTAGCGTCAGTTGGGCACCGTCTGTGAAGAAAGCAGCACCATGATGCAATTTAACTCTTCCAGAAATTTGGAAACATTTTGCTGTACTGCTTGGCATTCGCACCGAAACACCAAAACGAATTGTTTGGGTGGTAATATGAGTTTTCGATAAAAGTTGAATGAGTCCATTGGTGATTACGAAGGTACGGCAGCTAAGAAGTCTCCTTTTGATCTTTCTGATAAGAAAAAACTCCCGAATTTGTTGGACAAATCCAGGCTATGATTGAGAACGATCTCAGAAAATCAATCAGGTCCATGACCAGGAACATGACAGGGAAAAGACCGCGCCATTAAGCTTTTCAGTAAACCCAAGCATCCCTTCCAATCGAACATGCTTTGGTTTTTCATAAATGAGAAAAAATTTCAACCTGGATCAGATAAAAAACTCACAAAATAAATGTTTGCTTGTTCTGTCTGCACAAGATGTATCGATATTGATGAGAACCAAACACTCAGTTCACATGTTGTTTGGGATGGTCACTAGCGATGGTAACATTATACTTCCATTCATCTCCCATTTCCCATCTCACACTCAATACAGAGGCCTACATCAAGGATCCAAATGAGGTCATGCTGCCTTGGATCAAGTGGGTGGCTGCAGGAAGATTCCAAGTTTGGCGAGAAAACGCTGCGTTATGCCATACAAGCAGGAGAACCAAGCCTTGCCTGTCAGAAAATTTCTGCAAACATATCGTTTGGAGGTCGTGACTGAAGCTAATTGCAATATCTTTGAATGAAATTGATTCATAGTATTTCACGATATCTTCGTGTAATTTTTATCATTAAGGGTTTTCGGACTATTGTCTTCATCTTTATTGTTATTTCTACAACGTTTCGGCTGATATGTCCTCCGGCCTTCTTCAGCTGTTTGTCGAACTCTGGAACCTTCACGGAACTTCGAACTACGTCCTTTATTGAATCCACTGGGGTCGTCTGTTCTGATTCCGTTAGCTTCGTCTCAGAAATTTAGACAACTAATCTTCGTGTAATTTTGATAAATATATCAGATCACGCGAGATTCAGCATTATTTCCATTTTTTGCATAATTTAGACGACAATTTACCCATCATACTCTGTATATCATCATCATCATCATCCTCAAGTCGCCCTGGCAGCATGGATTTCCCTGATTCTCTCTCGCTATCCATCTCTATCATTCATCACTCCGGGCAGATCTTCTAAGCTGCATCTTGTGTCCGCACACGGTGACACGAGTTCAAATTCTGGACGAGACTGATGACATTTCACATAGCACTAATACCTTTGGGAAAGGTATGAATCCAATTACTCTCCCTCCAGCTATGGTTAAATAGTAGGTCAGACTGGGTTCTTCAGCTTTGGTGAGGAAACTAGTCTAGGAGAAGGAAAACTGTATTCAAACCTGTTAAACCCCGCTTAAAAATTGACCTTGTGTCACATCCTGCCCGAGCGGAGGGGTTGGGTAAATAGGATCTTGTGTCCGCACAGAACTGATACAAGGAAGTCTTTGCTGATCGATCTTCACTGACATATCCTTATGCAGGACTCCATTAGAGAATGTTGCTTATGAGTTCATCCTTGATTCTCCAGCAGTGCCCCGCATGTCTTGTTCGTTTTAATTAAATGGATTGTGAGATAGGAGGCAAGTGGCCATACTACTGTTGTTTTGTTGGGTGTTACTTCAAGGATTTGTTCAAGATAGCGTGCAACATTCTTGTATTGTTCACTTTTTCTCAATGAGTTTTGTTAGCGTCCATGTGATGCATCTGTATAGTAGTATGGATACAGCTATAGCTTGGAAGAAATATATATGTATATATATATATATATATATATATATATATATATATATATTGGTAAGTAGTAAGGTAAGTAGATTTTAAAATGACAAAGAGGAAACAAAAATTTAAGAAAATCTTATTTAAAAGGAGATTTTAAGTCTGTCTATCTGTAATAGAAACTACGTCACCACTAACATCACAATTTCCTTAGTTATGTACGCCTTATCCTCCATGATTTTAGTTTTATTTAGATACCTCTTCTTAAGAAAATGGTATTATTAATGCATTTGATCAATATTCCGTTGTCCAAAATAAGTACATGACCTTACGGAAGATTGTATAGTGTCAATTTATGGCAAAAGCATCTCGTATGAAAATGAAAAGACAGACACATAATTTCCATTAGGATAAGATTGTGTGAAATTTTTGTTGTATCTTTCTTTTCTTTCTACTTGCTAAACACATGCAATTGTCTTTATATATACAATCAAATAGCGGTTTTCTATGCAAACGGGAAGCTAATTTGCATATTGATCTTAAAAATTTATTTTAATAAACATTTGTTCGGTATTATTGATTTCTAATTGTTTCATTTTATTTTCATAAATATAAGCCTCGTCAATAAATCCTAAAAGAAATCCATTAGCAAAAAGAAATAACTATTTTTATTCTTTACTGCCTAATTTAGTTAAATAGTAAAATTAGGAAAATTTAGCAGTAAAAGCCGGAATGATGTGAAGAGCTAGCGTCCGAACTGTTCTATTCTTTGATCATACCCCCTTTGTTTCAAATAAGTTTAATGTATTAAATCAGTTTTAAATAATATCAAATATTCTTTTTTATTTTCGTAATTTTTTGTTGTTTAGCCCAATATCCATATTATTAATGCGTTTGATATTTATCCGACCTCCCATCAGGCCGGATTTGACACAAGGTCATTTTAAAGTGTGTGTATGTGTGTGTGGGGTTACTCACGAATCGAAACTCCAGCCATGGTCTTCACAAAAAATGCTTGATTCCGTCGGTATTCTTTATTTTCAAGGCGCCTCAGGCGCCAAGCGATAAAATCGGCGCTGCTAAGCAGTTATTGCTTGGGAAGACCCCCCAGGACCAGGCAGTTAGCCCGATAACATCCAGCCAAAGCAAACACCGGGTGGCCCTCAGAAAACTAAAGGGGAAAGATATTTATCCGACCTTATACCGAGTCAGATTTGATAAAAGATCATTTTTATTGTTGGGTTGGGGTATCAAGCACAAATTGAGACAGCTGTCACAAAGATGCTTGATCAGGTCGGCATTCCCCATTTTGGGGCGCCACACACACCAACGCACGAACTCAGCCCTGCCAAGCCATTTTATCGTGAGGAGTTACGCACAAATCAAGACTTATGCGTGGCTATTTCAAATAAATGTCTCTCCCTTTGGTAATGAACTCATTCCTGTAAAGCAGATATTTCTGGGGTGGGGTGGGGGAAGTCTTGCAATTTGTGTTATAATTAATAGGAAATAAAGGTTTACATAGAATCATGTTGATGATTTGCATTCTGGTTTTTACAAAGCCGGATTAACTAAATAATTAGTCGGTGTTATTGATTCCTAATATTATTTTTGTCTCAAATGTATTAAAAGCAATCCTATAAATAGATTGAAATGAAATATCGATATGTGTAACTTTTTTCATAGGCGTTTTTATTTAGTTTCGTTAAAGCTTCTTATTTATTATTACATTAAAAATTAAATACTTGTGATAGGTGGAGGGTGCATGTTTTTGCTTGTTGTACTTTTATCACAATACATAATGTTATCCAAGCTGATTAAAAAAATTAAAATACTGTTTTTTCAAGTTGAATAACAATGAACTTAAATAACAGAACTTTCTCATTGTTTTTTTCATTCACTATTCACGTAAGAAATTAGGGAAACCATATTTGATGGATGAGTTTCGCCAGAAGGATTCATTCTAAAGAATGAATAGCCAAGAATTGGGCGAGCAAAAGAGACTCTTTTTCATTTATGTTTCAAAACTTTCTTGGATAAAAGCACAAAACTAGTAGAAGAAACTAAATAAATTCAATTATTTCTGTCATTATTTTTTGATTTGCGAACTAGGAGTGTCATTGATTGATATATTGACAGAATATGATTGATTGATAAAAGAGAAATAAAATGAAACAATTCGGGTAGATTAATTTAAATATAAATTTGATAGCTAACAAAATGAATCTAAAAACAATGATTGGGATAAATTGGTCAATCGTGACAAAATGGGGCAGGAAATAAATTGGACGAAAAGATAAATTTCTTTTTATTACATTCAACACAGACGTATATAAACAAATTTATCTTTCTGTTTCTATTCTTTTTTTTTTTTTTAGATATAAAGACATTCCTAATTGTTGTCAGCAGTTAGGAGCTATTCCTTAGTTCTTTCTATAATTGTAAGGTTTTTCTTTTTCTCTGTCGTTTTCTATAGAGTGCGACTGTGCAACAAAATTAGGCTGCCTTTTGTGGGTTGAGTTAAAGATAATTGTAATTCCCCTTTCGAGAAATTGTCTGAAAACTTTACATCTTTTTAAGCAGTAAGGATTAACATAAATAACAACAACTAAAAATACAGCAATTATAACACCTTTCAGTTTCAGAGCAGTGTTGAATGTTTATTTATAACTCTACAAGTAATTTTGAAGTTATCAAATAAGATAAACCTTCATAATTCAAAGAGTTTCGAACCAATATTTGTCAAATTTAAACTCGTCAATTTCCACTCTTAGTAACGTAATTTAACTAAATGTTCCTTCATTTTCAGTGGTTAGCTTTTGAGATATTTGGAATTTACGAAAACTAACTGACTGAAATTCGTATGCAAATTAAATTAACATTATAAAAAGACCTCTGAAATCTTATAAAAACTGTTTTTTTGTTCATGATATATGTTAAAACATGGGTAAAGGGGACACCTCTGGTGGTGTTACGGTTAGCAAGCTAGACTAGCAAACCTACATTAGTGAGTTCGAGTCTCATTGGGCGTCCCATTCATTCGGCCTTGTGCCACATCAAAGCAAATAGCTTTGTAAATTACTAAAACATGGGTAAAGGGGAAGTCTAACAACAGCTAAAAAACAGAAAATAACAGTTATTGAATGAGGGAATGTCCATTTTGAATATATCGAAGGAACTTTACAGAGATCACCGAACGATAAAGAAGGCAGTTGAAAATTAAGGTTGAGAACTCGAAACCAAATAAAAGGCTTTAAGAACTTGCTTCCTCTAGATGAACGTAAACTAAAGCGAGTTATAGCAAAACAGATACTTTTGACCAGCGCTCAGATCTTTGTAATTGAGGGAGTCAAGAAAGACAAAAGGCGTTGAATACTTTGTGAATTGGGATCTGTAAAAAACCTCCTTGGCAAAATCCTCTCTCTAAAGCTGATATTTTTAAAGAGTCAAATTTAGGGAAAAAATGCATGAAAATTGACTTTTCTAAAGACATTTTCTCGGGCGAATCTTGAGTAACATTTGATGGACCAGATGGACGAGCCAAAAGATGTATTTTATCCAACTCAGACGTACATGTGGCTCAAAGAAGACAAGAAGGAGGTGGCATTGTGATGATATGTGCTGGAATTGAGGACCAAACTATTATTGGACCATTCAAAGTAAATGAAAGTGTTAAAATGAACAATACTAACTATTGTGATTATATATATATATATATATATATATTGCATGATACAAGTTCTAGTCTCGCAGTTTCAAAGAGAAGTATGTATTTATGCATGAAAATGCTCATTCTCATATATTTAAGCTTACCTATAAATTCATTGAGCATAAAAGATTTGCCGGCGAGAATATAATAGAATGGCCATCATTAAGTCCTGATTTGAATCGGATCGAAAATCTATGGTCAATTCATAAATGGACACATACAGACACACAAACATTTAGAGCCAGGCATTAAAAATGTTATGACTTTGTATGTATTTACCAAACTCTTCTGCTACAGGATGTAATACAATGTCTATTTGTTAGCGGAGTACAGCTGGTTTGAATTTGAGTTTTCCTTTCAGATCAGTCGCTTTAAAAATTCTAAAGAATCTAGTCTGTCTTTTTATTTACACATAACTAGGGTGGATAGATTCATGCCTTTATCAATAGAATTAGCGCGAAAGGAAACGAAAACAGACTCATCAAGGATTTGAACCCAGGGTTGTCGAGTCCATTTTCTACGACGATAGATTACTGTGCCTTCTGGTTTTGTCTAACAGAAATTTCCAACTGAAATCGAAAAAGAATATCACCCAAATGCGTACACATAACCAGGAAGAAAAAAAGAAGAGATTCTTCAAATTGATTGTAGATGTTTAGAGATATTTTCTAAGAACATCTTTAACGATTAAGAATATATCGTATTTCAGTTCTTTTTTTCCGCTCATAAAAGACAGAGAAAATGAAACAAGGTGGGTTTGAATCATTTCGAAACTTTGAAACTGAAAAACAAAAAGCAAAACGAAACAAACAAATAAAAAACCTACAACAAAAAGCAAACAAAAACAAATATCTAAACAACAACAACAACAACAACCTTATAATAATAACAACAACAACAATATAAAAGAAAAAGTAATGTTTACAATGAAGTCTGTATAAAGACAACGCAGGAAAGAGTGAGTGAAAATAGAAAACATTTTATATCTATTGGCAAAGACATTGATTTGATATTTCATCTTATAGATTAATCTTTGTATTTCTGCTTAGGATAGGTATTATTCCTATTCACACACACACACACACATATATATATGTATATGTATGTTTGTGTGTGTGAGAATATTTCACTCTTAATATATCTGTGTCTGTCTATTAATTCCCTTTTAAGTATAAAAAAACAAACAAAAACAACAAACTGAAATTAAAAGATTTTATTCCGTTCATAAATGCATTCTGCTGTCTATGCACCGAGGAAGAATTAAAAGAGTAGTTCTTCCTTGTGATATTGCTTGTCTATAACTAATTGCGCTACCCGATCAAGGGATCGAGCACACGACTGCTAGGTAACTAAGCATATTTAATTAAGGCTTTTATCTTTGCTTTGTCGGTAACTTTCACTCTTTAATTTAAATGTCAATTGTTTATCTCTTCTACTTTTTCTCAAAGTATTCACTGTATATTTGCTATCACTGGAAATAATGGTGAATCCACAGCCAAGTCGTTTTTTAGCTGTATATTGTTTGTACACGGAACATAAAAAATCTATTAGGTTAACGACTGGGATCCGAGTACAACCCTCAAGAGAAGGAAACAATTTCAGTTTATCTAAAACTAGGGAGTCTCATCTGTCGATACATTCCACTGACTTACAAGATCCAAAGTTAATATCCGGTTGAAATAAGAGCATCTATGTTTTCATAAGATACCCAGAGTCCTCGAGTTATCACATACGCATAATCCGCAATACTGACAAATCTTCTTCCTCTTTCTTTTTGTTACATATCCACGTCATCTCTGACGTGTAAGACTTCGCCATAAATTTTTTTGTTCGGAGGTCCGTATTTATTATCTAGTTTAAGAAGGGTTCAGACTGCCCTGGTATCTATTTTCTTGATTTAGTTCTTCAATTATTAATGATAAAACTTTAAGACTGTGAAGATGATGTGATCCACTTGGAATTGTGTAAACGACCAAAATTTAACGCCACTGAAAAATGGTCCATGCATAAATAAAACTTTCTGATTTTTTCTTAATTTCTGAATTAATAGCTTTTTTTTTCTCAGAGCATTCCGATGTTTTCATGTTTTTATTCCTTTTGTTCTTTCTCTTTTCACTTTATTCATTATAAGCTTTGTGTATTTCTCAATTCCAAATTCCATTCCTATGTGAAAATTTCTAACAGTTGGTACAAGGCTTTCTAATTAAAAAATCTTGACTAAAATCTTCACATCATCTATATATATGAGATAGTTAATCTTTTCTTACAGCTTTGTAAATCTGGAGCCTTCTTTGCACTTTATTATGATATAGCTTAGTGGTATCTACTCAATAAGGAATAGTAGGGGTAACAATAAGTCGCCCAGGAAGATAACTCTTTGTACTTGGGTGAGTCGAGGAATTTACAATAATTTTGGACATGCTAGTGGTTGGAAGTATCGTGGTAGTTGGTGCGCTGACACGTTGTGCATTGCTTCAGTCCGAATGTAATTTAAAAGCTGCACAGATGAAGATGAAACGTATTGTAATTCCAGAACTTATCCTTTACGAAATCGAAATGGGCCAACTAAGCGTAAAGCAATTAAAAATATTTATCGTGTGAAAGGTAAAGAAGTAGTTAATGACAGTATAATAACAGTTGAAGAAATCTCGTTCGGGTTACAAGAAACTCGACTATTAAACAATGAAGGGTAGGTCGAAACCGTTGATTCCTTGGTCATGCTTCAAGCCATAGAGGTAGATCTGACGAGTCGCACTCGAAGAGTATCAGGCGAGTTTGGCATCTCACGGTCATGAGTGATTCGTCACCTTCACAACCTCAGCAAAAGCATCTGGAACTGTCGAATTGTGCCTAAAGTTAGGAAAATATTGCAAAACTTTTGACTCACCTAAGTATTTTTACCTTCTGCTTGGCTTTGTCCCCCGTTTGTTTGTTCCATTTCGCAGTTTTTCATAATTTTCGTGATGAAGTTGAGTACTTTTGGGGAGACTTTGAAAATTTAAAGATATTCTAATATTTATGGTTATGGGATGACGTCATACACCTTCCTGTTGTTTATTCATGCTATGGTTACATTTTTCTTTATTGATTTTACCTTTCTTTTTATAATGTGATGGTCTTTGCACAATAAATCACATGAATCTCTATTTTTTACTATGTCCTTTCTTATCTTCGAGAAACAGTCTAGCGGTTTTCAATTGAGTTCTCTTAGTTATTCTGAAAGGAATTTTCATCAGTCTATAATTGCTTGGGTCGGATTCACCCTCAAAGATAGCCTGTTAGGTCTTTGTGAAAAAGAAGCACATTTTGAACATTGAGTTACCAGTCATTTCATTTACATGTTAAACTTTTTAATGAGATTGGACATGAATATTAACGTTAATCTTCATACACTTTCATGAGATTTTGCTAATTGGTTCACTGTAACCATTCTTCAAAGCTATGATGAAATATAACAAGAACAGTGTTGTTCCAAACACTAAACAAACCAATATTTACTTATATGTTTCGAATCTTATCAAAATTTCCCTTATTTTTCAACATATTTGCAAAGAAATTGCGAAAAACTATTAGTTTCTCATAAATTTCTTATTTTTTTCGATGTTATTTGTTTGCTCATGAAAGAATCTACTATCGTATACCAGAGAAGGTTAAATTTTCCAACTTATTTAACTCCAATCTCGAGTTATATGCATATGTCTCCGTATGAACTACGCTCAAGGGAAAAGCCTATAAAATTCTAACGTACATCCCAATGATTAGAATTAAATGTTTCTGCATAAACAATCACACATTGCATGATTGATCTGATTATACCAGATTTTGGGAATTTCCTTTAAAATATGAAAAGAAAAAGAAAAAGCAAAAAGACAAAGAAAAACTAAGTAAAACGAGCACTTCATCGATATATTAAATTGTGATATAATAAATGGTGAATCCAGACATTAATCAAGTTTCTGGTAAAATACGAACTTTTGATAGGGCATAACAATAAGAGTAATATTAATGTTTTCTTGAAACAAAATGGACATGGAATTTGGTAAAACATTTTTTGTTTATACACTTGAAACTAACTTTAATAAGATAGTCGTGTAATTTTCTCTGGTTAAAGGATTTATTTCAATTCCATCAAGATTTCTTTTCCTCACTTTCTGCAACACATTTTCTAAATCTTATGACTGGATCACTTGTATTTTAGGAAAAGGAAAAAAATATAAAGTGTTTTCTAAAATTCTGATACAAAGTATAAAGTAATTTTAAGATTCATCGGTTTTCAAACTATTGAATAAGTTTTGATGCTTTTTCTTTAGCCGTTTTGTATTGTCTGAAGTTCCGTAAAGATTTTTTTTTGTATTCTCTAGATCTTTGTGAATATCTAGATTATCTCGTTGCTTTTTCGAAGTGTTTCCCACCTGAGAGAGAGAGAGAGAGAGAGAGAGAGAGAGAGAGAGAGAGAGAGAGAGAGAGAGAGAGAGAGAGAGAGCGCAAATAAATAAGTGACATTAAGGAACAGGCGGAACCAAAATGAATAATCAAACAGCAAGCGAATATAAGTTCAGTGAAATGATTTGCAGCTTTAAAAAATCAAGTCTGAAACTGAAAGGAAACGTTTCAATTTCTCTTGACATAAGACAGTTTTTGTACTGTTTAAGAATTTTGTACTATTTAAGAATTTATCTAAGAAATTATCGACCTTGTTTTCAAGTTGTTTTTATAAGATATGTGGCCAAAAACAATTGCAGATAACCGATTGTCCAATTGAAATATTTTAGATTTTCCTTTTTTTATTGTTATTACAACCATATCAGTTCCTTGTTTGATTTCATTCAATTCAATAAAAACTTCTGCTTCATAAGGACGGATCTATTGATAAATGAAACGAGAACTGATATGTAAATTATTAATTGCTTACTCCTTACAAAGGTTTGAGGAAAAAGGTCATGAAATATTTGGCAAATAAAACAGATTTTGAGATTTTTCATATAGTTCTGAGTAGAATTTGCTATAGAGTAATGTTTTGAAAAGAAATTCAAATTACTGGATATAAGTATTGGAAGAAGCATAAACTCTGTCTTGCCTGAAATTGAAAAAGTCATTAAGGATTTTGAACAGAGGAATCTACATTAACTAACTAGTTTGGCTAATCTTCTCGATAACAATCTCACTTCGTATTTCCAATCTTCTTGGTCGATTCTAAACAACACACACACACACACACACACACACACACACACACACACACACACACACACACACACACACACACACACACACACACACACACACACACACAATAAAAACAAAACAAGCTAAGAACAAAGGTTAGTCAGATAAAAAGGAAAAAAGGAAAGGGAAAAGAACTGAAAGTGTTATAAGAAGAGAGATAAAGAGAGAGAGAGAGAGAGAGAGAGAGAGAGAGAGAGAGAGAGAGAGAGAGAGAGAGAGAGAGAGAGATTCCGTTGCAGAAAAACACTCTCCCAGTAAAAAAAGAATAAATTAGAATACAAATTAAAGTTTGATATAGCACTTGGAAATATCCCATTATGAAATTCAGGAGAGAAAGTAAAGAAAAAAATAAAAGAAAGAGAAAGAAAGAAGGAAAAGAAAAGATAACAAAAAGAAAAGAAAGAAAAAAGTGAAACTAAAGGAGAGAGAGAGAGAGAGAGAGAGAGAGAGAGAGAGAGAGAGAGAGAGAGAGAGAGAGACTGCGTGTACAATCTGTTTTTGCAGTTTGACTTAAAGCAGCCAATTCAGTTCATTTTGTAAAATTAGAGGAAAATAGCCACCTGAAAGAATTTACGAATGGAGTCCCGAAGTAAGAAACACAATTCGTACATCTGATGCTGAACTGAATAAAATAAGTCAAAATAACAAAATCGCATCGACTATATTACAGCTCAAACAGAAGAATAGATATTGATGAATTAGAAAAGTTAAAATATCAAGGACTTTTTGTCACTTGTTCCCTAGCAGCCACCATTAGAAATCTTGTAAAGCAACCAAAAAGAAGTGATGCAGATAATCAAATAATACATTTTTTTCTTTGTATCATCATGTGCCGAAAGTTTGAAGGAAACAGAACAAAAAGATCAGAAATTGATAGTAGAAAAAGTTGTTTCTTGAACAACTGGATGAGAAACACGAGCAAAAATATTGAAACATTTGATCGTTGAATCATAACTATAAATAAACTTTTTTCTTTTTTATGTCCCAGAATTCATTTTCTGATTTTTTTCAAAAAGATCTGTTGCATATATAATTACTTTCCTTTCCTTTATATGTATTTCTTATTTAATATTCAAAGATATATAATGTTTATAATTAAAGGATGAATAAAGTTTGAGCATTGATCTAAAAATCAAGAAAAATCTCCCACATGTGCAATATAAGCTCGTTTGCAAAGTTTAAAGTAAAATCTAAACTGATTTATGAATAAAGGAATTAAAAAGCTACCGTCTCGTAAATTGTAAAAGGGTAAGTGTTTTATATATTCTCCTCATCATACTATCGAGGCCGATCCAAGAGGTTTGGCTTCTCCTCATATCGATTTCAAGAGAAGGATTGGCAAATCGGAAAGCTTCTATCTTGTGTTGTTGTCACTTTTCTTCTCTTTCTCTGCGGTTCACTTCAACGAAGGTGGCTTCCTTGTTCACAATATCTCCATGTCAGTAACCTCTATTATCTACTGACAGAACTTGACCCCCCGAAAGATGAAAGTACATTTTAATCTTTCCTGCGGGCTCCGCTATTCTGCCAGCAAGAGAGACTAGTTCTCAGAATAGGAGGGACTTTGGGAAACAATAGTCTTCCATCCACTCGATTTAACCTACCCAACAGAGGGAAATCTTTTACAGTATAACATCAATGCTTCGTGGTCTCGGCTGTATTAGTTATGAAATCGCCCCAGTGTCAATTTTGTAGCGCTCGTTTGGCGTAGATTAATAAGTGTACATTAATGAGGATTCTACTTCCTATAGAAGGGTGCGCAACTTGTAGACTCGTGTTTGTGTCTTTCCTGGGGCACTTGTTATTCCATACACGCTTGCGTAGTTTACCAGACTTGGTTTTCCTTTCTCAATCTGTTGTCTGTAGTTCCCTGTCTAGTTCAATGCCAGAGGATATAACGCATCCCAGATAAGTAAAGTTCAGTACCACCAAGTGGGAGATGTTTTGTTTCCATTAAAGAAAGAGGATAATCGTCTTTTAAGGCTGACTTTCACGTAAAATAGTTTTTTTTTCCTTTGCGAAAGACACCCACCCCGATTGAATGGTTCATAGGCTGCTCTGCGGATGTATACGTTGTTTTTGTTACACATCTCCATTGTAGCCTGAGTTAGTTGTGTACTAAGCAGAAGAACTTTCTCTAAAAGTTCGCTTGCATTTGTTTGCAGAAAGTTATTCCGGTAATTTGAGCCGTCCAATTTGTCGCTTTGGTTTTTATAATATTATAACGACTGGATCACTGAAATGCGTAAAGTTGAACTATAGGTAGATTTTCGAAGATTTTCGAATTATTTTCATCGGATAAGTCACAGTATGTTCTTATGGAAAAGCCGAAGACATTTTCAGAGGTTTTTATGAGTTTTTGATTTTATTTCTTTGAATTTAAATTTGGTTCATCTTCCTCATTTGGTTTAAAAGACAAAAATAAGCAAAGGGTGAGACCCCCGCTAAGAAAAAAAAAACAAACAAAAAACAAAAAAAAAAAAAAAACAACAAAAAAAATCAAAAAACAAAACAAAACAAAAAACAAAATAAAAAACAAAAAACCCACAGAAACCCTACAAAAGCAAAAAAAAAGAAAAAAAAAAAGTGAAAGTACATTTACTTGATGAGGAGATGATATCCTTGAATTGCCCGATAAGAAAGAGAAAGCAAATAGTGGCAGTGAGTCTATCAACACTTGGGTGAGTGAAAAATAAGAAAATCATCTATATTTACTTGTTAACTGAAGTAGTTGAGTACTAGCATTAAGTTTGACTTGGTTTCTTTAATGTTATATCAACGTTCGAAGGTTATTTAATGCAAAGGGCATCTTTATAGAAGAACAGTAGTGGTACAAATTAAGCCATAACTAGGAAGGTATAAATGGGTTCATACCTTTTCCAAGAACTTTAGTCGGAAAATGAACGTAATAGCGCGAATGGAATTCGAACTCGCTTAGTACTATGTTGCTGTCCAGTACGTAAGCAACTTCGCCACGGAGACTCCCTTCGTACGAGCATTTGTAGTCTGCGTTTGCACCTAGATAAATATCGAAGATACTCATGCGTACTTTTCCTTATATGAAAGACAAGCACTTCACAATCTTTCAATTTTCTCTTTATTTTGTATTGTTTTGGGCTAAAAGCGCTTGGCAAATATAGATTGCTGAGGAACTGCTGAAAAGAAAACTTTTATCTCAGGAAGTTGTGCAATCATAATTAAAAAAAAAACCCAACTTTGAAATATCTTAAATCCCAAGAACTTTATTTTCGATAAAAAGCCCCCCCCCAATATTTCTCTGTCTGTCTGTCTCTTTGTCTGTCCCTCTCTCTCAGTCTCTCTCTCTCACACACACAAACACACACACACTTTCTCTCTCTGTCTCTGTCTCTCTCTCTCTCACACACACACACTCTCGGTCTCTCTCTTTCTCTGTCTCTGTCTCTGTCTCTCTCTCACACACACACACACACACACACACACACACACACACACACACACACACACACACACACACATATGCAGGGATTTATCTGTTCGAGTGTGTGTATGTGTGTGTTAGTATGTGAAACCGAGTGTAATAACCGGAAAAGTCAATTTTCTTTATACGTACACAGTAATGTGATGTACCTAATAGATATATAGATGAAGACTGAACAAATATGAGCGGCAAGGATAAAATCGTTGCTGTCAATAGTCACAAGAAAAACACAACTAATGATAATTCTTTCCTTCTTTTTCTTGGCGTTCGCTTCTAAAACGCACGAGGCAAACATTAAGAGTAGATACAGTTTTCCTTAATGAAATGCTTTTAAGAAATGTTAATGCAGAACACAAAAATAACGGCCAAATCAATATGATTTCTGGTTGGCCATTTCTGATTCAGCACGCAACTCATTGTGCGGCTGTCGCTGCTGCTTATGTCTCGACTTGTTGAATGACACAGATCGAGAAAGAAAACTGTCAAAGACAGTCAAAAACAACCCCCTCAGAAAAAAGAGACATCAACCCCTCCAAAAGCAACAACATCAACAACAACAACAACAACAACAATAAAACCCCATAAAAATAGAAAGAAAGAAGAAAAAAATGTCCGCCTCGAAAACGAGCGTAATATTCCGAAAACAAATTAAATGATAACAATACAATCATTAATAATAAAGAGGTGAAGAAGTTATGGACCGTCTAATTATGATAATGACTATAATAAAAAAGAAGTGAATGTTGTAATAAGAGCAACAGCAATTCTTATACCTACTACTACAATAGTAGTAGTAGTAGTAGTAGTAGTAGTAATTGCAGTAATCGTTGTAAAGTAGATACAACTATTATTACGAATGATGAGGATGATATCATTACTATTATTTGATTCCTTTTCAAGTTTTTAAAATTAGCGTTAGCCGATGTTTTCTAACTGGAGTTTGACTGACAGTAAGTCTCCTCAATTCTCCACGATTCTTCTCAGTATTCTGACCGATCTTAATAAAGCTATAGTTTGGATGGTCTCCACTCAAGTCCTCAAGTCCCTGTACCAATCCTTTGGTGACGGTACACAGAGCGCCAATTATAATTAGTATCACTGTCACATTCATGTTCCATAGTTTTTTTTCAATTCCCTAGCAAGGTCCAGATATTTATCTTTCTTTTCGTTTTCTTTCAATTATACTCAGTGGTCAGCTCAGGACAGCAAAATCTAAAATTCTGCAAGTTCTCTTTTTCTTGTTGATTATTACTAGGTCCGTTTGTATCTCAAAATACCAGAGGAGTTTGTGCGTCTTATTCTCCTGGATAAATTCTGGGTTGTGCATATACCATTTATTCTTATGGTCAAATTATTATTATCATTATTTTTATCATTTACTCACTGAGAGATTTTCACATCAGTTTTAGCTGATGGTTTTTCACTGGAGTCTCCTCAAATCTCCAGAACTCTTCTCAGTATTCTGGCCGTTCTCAATAATGCCGTAGTTTGGATGATCTTCACTTGTCCTCCAACATTCAATCCTCTACGACTTTTAATAATCCTTTAGTTATTGAACCAAAAGCACCAATCACAATTGGTACAATCGTTACTTTCATGCTCCACAGCTTTTTCAATTCTCTAGCAAGGTCGAGGTACCTATCCTTCTTTTCACATCCTTTCAGTTTTATTCTGTGGTCAGTAATTATTATAAGGTCTGGTCTTCTGGCCGAGATTAGGTGATCCGTGTGTATGTCAAAGTCCCATAAGAGTTTATGTGAGTCATTTTCTAGGACAGGTGCTGGGTTGTGCATATACCATTTGTTGGCGTGGTCAAATTTAAATTTCTTGCACATTTCCCAGTGGATCACCTTGCCGACCCAGTCGCGTCTCGTCTTATACTCCTTCTGTGCTTATTTGCTGATTATTATTATTATTATTATTATTATTATTATTAGTGCGCTTGGAGTTTTGTAAAAACACAGGAAGAATTAGAAATCTAACGGAGAATTAGAAATCCGTTAAAGAATCTAAACGAGAGTATTTCCAAAATCACCTGGAATATTGAAGAGAATGAAGAATAAATGTGCTATCACTTGATTTCCAGTAAAAGATACCAAACATAACTGATACGAAGCTCGAACAAAATAATAATGAAATGCTTGAAAAAAAAGTATGCATGAAAGAAAAAAAATAAACCCAAAAACAAAAAAGAAAAAAAACGGACCAAATAATGTTGAGACAAAAAGGAAAAAGAAAGAGAAGGAATGATTCTAAAAGAAAAATGATAAATGAGCCCACTCTTCCAAAGCAGTAAGAATAAAATTATCGATGACCAATATGCTGGAGAACGAATATTGTGAAAGAATAGTTCGATACATTTCCATTAGGGTAAAAAAATAAACCCAAAAAATCAAAAAACAAAACAACAAACGACAAATAAAGAACAAAAAGAAAAAAAAAACAACAAAAAACGAAAAGCAAAAACAAAGCAAAAACAAAAGCAGACTTAAAAACAACAAAAAACAAAAACAACCACCTCCAAATAAAATACACCTCACAAAAAATGTGAGGCAAAAATGGAAATGTACAAAACACATGGACAAATTTAAAATATATAGAGGACACTGAAGTGAATTTCAATCTCTTCCTCCCTATATATATATATATATATATTTACTAATCTAATATCTACCAGTATTCACGGTACCAGAGAAAAAAAAAAAACAAAACAAAAAAAAAACCTAGCCAGGAACAAGAGAAAAAAATATCTCGAATCACCGCCCAGGGGAAAAAGAATGAAGTTTTTTGGGTAAAAAAGAAAGAAAAGGCCAACCTCGTCCGACTCCTTGAAAAAAATCAAGGGGTACGCAGTCAGTGGTCAAAAGAAAACCAAAAACCCCTCCGCGAATGCTGCAATGCTACAATTATTAAAGTGCTCAACACAATACAATGGAGCCAATTATAGAATTAACTTAAATCGCAAGTCGAAAATCTTCTACTGAAGTTTCACCTTAACGGATCATCAGGAAGTTTACTTTCGACTAAAATTTCCTCTCTTTCTTTCTCGCTCAATCACCCTCTCTCTATCTTCAGAGCCCAGGCGTCTCGATATTTGCAGATCTGATTGGTTTGGTTTAGTTTACAACTCCTTCATTTTTATCGACAAAAGTTAATTCAAAGAAATGGCCAGTTCATATGAAGTAGTAAATTGTTAACTTTCTCCTCGTTGAGTTTTTTTTTAATTATGAAAGACTAAAATTAAACGTTAATTTTCCACTTTACAGCATAAACAAAAAAGAGGAGATTATAATTATTTCTTGCGAGTTTTTTCACTCTAGCATTTGCTGATTTTCTTTTTTTGATATCTAGGTCTCCTTAGCTCTCCAGGACTCTTCTCAACATTCAGTTCGATTTTAACAATGCTGTAGTTTGGAAGGTCTCGGCTCGTCTTCCGATTTCCAACTCTTCCAGTCCCTTTTCTAATTCTTTGGGGGACTGTTCTAAGTGCGCCAATTACGACTGGTATCACCGTCACCTTTATGTATCACAGACTTTTTAGTTCTCAGGCAAAGTCGAAGTACTTGTCTCTCTTTTAGTTTTCTATGATTTTCACTCTTTCGTCCGTTGGGACGGCAAAATCCACAAGACGGCAGGTTTTCCATTTTTTGTCATTTATCACGAGGTTTGGTCCCCTGGCATGGATTAGGTTAACTGCTTGTATCACAAAATCCCAGAGAATTTTACACGTCTCTTTCTCTAGGAAGGATTCTCGTTTGTGCATATATAATTTGGTAGTATGGTCAAATTCCAATTTCTTTTAGAATTCCTTGAGTTGTGTCTAGTCGTATAATCTTTTGCGCTAATTATCTGCATTAGCTTGCTGTGAGATTGATCGTTTCATCTTTGTCACCACATAATCTACACATTATTCTGGAGTTAATTATCGATTTTAGTCTCAATATAATTGATCCTTATGGCGTTATTTTGTGCTGCTATCCGGAAAGATTCAGTTTCTCTCTTAAGGTTTCCATTTCGTAGCCCTATCCAGGTTTTTTTATGTGAGATTTTATCAATTTGTCTCTTGAAATATACAGTTGTTTTTCTTCCTATTTCTATTGCCTAGTTTTTGTTGTTTCTCTGTTTGCTTTTATGTTGCCAGTGCTGTTACTGGCCGTTGTAATTAATCTTGCTTTGCTCTCTCATTTTAGTCGTTGAGTTCTCGTATTGATGTATCCACACTTTCTTCAATGCTGCCGAGTTCTCTCTCTCTTTCTTTTCTTGACACATATAGTTTGTACATGACATCTCTCGGATGTAAAAACTTGAGCATCATCATCAATTTCCTTTGTTCATCGGTTTGATTTCTTTCCTAGTCCATTTTAAGAATGGTCCCGAGTAACTTGAAAGAGTGATTGTCCCGGTGATTATTCCTTTTATGAGGTTTCTGCAGTAGAGTTTGGTTTCGAGCAGTTTTCTCGTTTATCTAAGGTACTTTTTCCAATTTTTCTTTGATCTCCAGTTGTTTGATGGTGCCCACTTCCAATATTCCCCAGTACTTGAAATTTTCCTTTTCTCTAAGCTTTGTGATTCTTTCTTGATTTGGTCGTTTTACTCCTTCTTTTCTTTTTCTTTTTCCACTTTTCATTATCAGCATGGCACATTTTTGTCTGCCAAATTCTATTCCTTTATCTTGGCTGTATATTCTTGTTGATTGTATCATAGTTTCCAACTCTTTTCTTTTTTTCTTTAAACAAATTGATGTCGTCCATCTACGTAAGGTCATTTATCTTTTTTTGTGATTTAGTAAATTTGTAACCCCTGATTTATTATTATTATTATTATTATTATTATTATTATTATTATTATTATTTACTCATTAGAGTTTTTCACATCAGTGTTTGCTGATGGTCTTTCACTGGAGTTTGAGTGACAGCAAGTCTCCAGGACTCTTCTCACTATTGTGGTCGTTCTCAATAATGTAGTAGTTTGGATGATCTCTACTCGTCCGCCAACCTCCAATTCCTCCTATCCCTTTAGTTACTGCTTCAAACGCACCAATTACAATTGGTATAATTGTCACCTTCATGTTCTATAGTTTTTTCAATTACCTAGCTAGGTAGTGGTACTTATCATTCTTTTCACATTCTTCCAGTTTTATTCTGTGGTCAGGCGGGACAACAAAGTCGACAATTTTGTAAATTCTATTTTTTTTTGTTGTTGATTATTATTAGGTCTGGTCTTCTGCCCGAGATAAGGTGATCCGTCTGTATTTCAAAGTTCCATAGGAGTTTACGTGTGTCATTTTCTTGGACAGATGCTGGATTGTGCATATACCATTTGTTCGTATGGTCAAATTTAAATTTCTTACACATCTCCCAGGGGATCTCCTTGCCCACCCAATCGTGTCTAGTCTTATACTCCTTCCGTGCTAATTTGCTGCATTCACTTATTATATGATTGATGGTTTCATCTCTGTCAACGCATAACCTACATTTGCTATTTTGTTGAGTCTTATCTATTCTCGCTTTGATATCATTGGTTCTTATGGCGTTGTTTTGTGCTGCTATTCGAAGAGATTCTATTTCTCTCTTAAAGTTTCCTTTTCGTAGCCACGTCCAGGTTTTCTCGTGTGAGATGTTGTTTATTAGTCGTTTAAAACGCCAATGGAATTATTATTATTATTATTATTATTATTCACTCATTAGAGTTTTTCACATCAGCGTTAGCTGATGATCTTTCACTGGAGTTTGAGTGACAGCAAGTCTCCTCATGTCTCCCGGACTCTTCTCAGTATTCTTGCCGTTCTCAATAATATAGTAGTTTGGATGGTCCGCCAACTTCCAAGTCCTCCAGTCCCTTTAGTAATCCTTTACTTACTGTTCCAAAAGCACCAATTACTATTGGTATAATTGTTCACACTAATGTTAACTGATCTTTCACTGGAGTTTGAGTAACAGTAAGTCTCTTCAGGTCTCTTAGACTCCTTTTAGTATTCTAGCCAATCTTAACACGTCATCTTAACGTCGTCTCGATAGTCCCGATTCTTCCTCCAGTCTTTTTTCTAATCTTTTGAGGGACCGTTTCAAGCGCACTAACTACAATAGGCATCACTGTCTTCTTTATGTATCACAGTTTTTTTTAGTTCTCTGTCAAGATCCACGTATTTGGCTATCTTTTTGCTTTCTTTTATTTTCACTCTGTGATCCCTTGAAACGGCAAAATCTTCAAGATAAAAACTTCTTTTTTCCTTAATCAACACTAGGTTTAAGTATCCGTAGACTTATTTTTCTTCCCATTTCTGTTTTTTTAGTTTTTGTTGTTTTTCTGCGTGTTCATATGTTGCCATTGTTGTTACTGGCTGCTGTAATTAGTCGTTCGTTGCTGTTTTTTGCATATTTCTCGAGTTTTTATATTGATGCATCTTCGCAATCTCCAATGATGCCAAGTCTTCTTTTTATTCTTGATACATATAGTCTATGTACGTCATTTCTTGGGTGTAAGGCCTTCTTTGGTCCATTTGTCAGATTTCTTCTTTTGTCTATTTTCGAATGGTCCTGGGTATCTTACAAGGGGGTTTGTCCAGGTATCTTTTCCTTTGATTAGATTTTTGCTTTTTATTATCAACGAATATGCCGCAAGTAGGACGGCTTTGCATTCGGCCCTGCAGGCTCACACCTTTGGCCACTTTGCAAAGGGCACACTGTGTTCATTGTAGTCTTGTTATATGCATTGTTTCATCTGAAAAGATTGTTTCTTATTAAGTTAAAATCAGATTTTATTCTTTCCACTTATTTATGAATTATCGAGAATTCTTCAGGATTTCCGATTCCCTATCGACCAGAGGCTTTTTTTTTTACCATGAATATATCCAGCCATATACAACAATCAATTCCCTTATATGTGTGTTACAATAAGCATATACACACATATATTTATGGTCGTTTGGTTCTCTCGGATTAGAGTTTCAAATGAATTTGCCTGTTCCTTAAAAACGATTCTAAAACTACCGCCGCCCAATGTTTGCAGTCAAAAGTTGGAAAAAAATCTTCTCATCCGAAAAATCCTACATTGTAATATGGATAATGATTAACGTGTTTACAATTTCAAAAATAAACAAAAATACAAAAGGAAAAAAATTAACCTCCATCAAGAAATAAAAATCAATTATAAGAGTGAATGTATGAAACAAAAGGATATAAAAAATTCTATTGACAGTTGCCGTTTTAAGACTACAAATGAACCAGAAGCTATGAAGGGAACATGGAGTTGAGAGAGAGAGAGAGAGAGAGAGAGAGAGAGAGAGAGAGAGAGAGAGCATTATAAGTAAAAATGACCAATAAGAAAATTTTTTAATAAAGTAACATCAAAACTGCAAATGAATCAAACAAAATAATTAAAAGAAGACAAAAAATCGAAACAAAAGATGCTGATAAAATTACATTGGACACTTTTTCAAGAGTATTTACTTCAAGTTAGTAGTTTTTTAAACATCTTCTTGAAGAATTCTTTCAAAAAATAATCAAAATTCTTAATAAAATGCACTAAAGTCCAAATAGAAAATAATTTAAAACATGAGGTAAAAATATATCTATTGATAAATGATTGTGCGCTAACCCCCCTATATATATATATATTGAGAAAGCACATTGACACAATCTTTTCTGTCTTCCACCGTTTATACACCGTAAATTCTAACAATTAAGATTCATGTGATTCCCTCACCTCTCCGATTTGACCCTGAAACCGACAAATACGCTTCACTTCCTACTCAATCAGTCGACTAATCAAACTGTCACCCACAATAAGTTTAATCAACCAATGACTCTACTCGTTGTGAACTGATCAGGAGGCACTTGTAATAGATCAAAGAAGTCCGGCTGTGATTTAGAGGTGTCATTGATTTAATAGCAGCCGATTATAATTCCTAACGTTTGACATTTTTATGAGAGGCACCCAAATAAACATTAACTCGAGTCTTCTTCACACTGAGTTTATAATGGTTGTTGTAGGTTTATATTGGCGTCTGGTCATCTATCAATTATTTTGGCTTGTGTTTTCTGTGCGAAGAGGAAGTGATCTTCGTAACAGAATTTGATTGTATGCTATAAAAATTGTTGCGCTGGAAATTAAAGGGAGACAATTTCATCGATGTTAAATCCAAATATAGAATATCCCCGGTCGCTTTGTCAATTTCAAGCAGTTTATTCTTTAACCATGTGTATCCAAAATGGTTGTAGTGTACGAGTCGATAATCCGTCCTTTTGCTGTAAAAGAGTAAGAGAGATTTCCTTAATACCTGTAACCTGACGAATACGATAAGGTATTTTTGCAGAGTAATAAATAACTTTTTGTCACATTTCGCATTCCGTTGAGAAGCGAAATAAGTACCATCAACCAACTTTCATTATTCACATAAATCTATTTAACCAGTGAACGGTTAATTATAGATTAAATGGAGTCGTTTTAGAGGTACGTGATATTGTATTTAAAATTTGTTATTCTTGGGTATATAGATGGTAATTAAAGAAGAAATGTGTTTTTACTCAGCAGCAGCAGCAGCGTTTTCAAAAAGATTTGCAAATGAATGTAATAAGGACCGACGTGAAAATCTGGTTTCTGTAATAGTTTGGTTGGTTTCGTTTTCTTGCTTTAATGACATATTAACTTTTGTGGGTTATTTAATGCCAAATACATCCTTGTAGAAGGGCAATAGTATTACTATTTAACGCATTTGTTGGCGAGATAAGGGGGTTCACATTTTTCCTGGGGGCATTAATCCAAAAGTGAACGTAATAGCACAATTAGAATTCCAACTCGTTTACTTCGTGGCCGCTGTCCAACACGTTATCTTTTACGCCACAGAGACTTCCCCCGGGGTGAGCTTGCTAAAATCAGCGATCAGTACTACACACACACACACACACACACACACACACACACACACACACACACACACACACACACATATATATATATATATATATATATATATATATCAGCCGACTTTCGTATATATACATATATATACATACGAAAGTTGGCTGAAACGTTAATTCGCTAACATACTCTAATGGAATGCGACCAAATGAGGTTTATTTTTCAACATAATCCTATTTGTGGCCCACACACTTCTTCGATCAGTGTTGCAGTGCTTGGTAAAAAGTCATTAACAACATGCATGCCATCATTATATGAAATTTTCAGCCTGTGAACTTTTCAGCCCACCCTCATATCTATATGAAAATATACAGTTAGTGTATATCTCTGCTTCTTATTCCCTTTCGTGTTCAACTAACGACATTAAATAGAATATGTTTCTTTATTATGTTGATGCTATTTCTCTTAGACGTGTAGTATGGGTATTCGAATCAAGGAAAGGAAATATTTTTACTGTTTGTTCATACGATAGGATAAACCCAAATTTCGTGTTCATATCGTTGAAACTAATTTTAAGTATTTGTAAAATCTCCGATACTCCCAGGATATGAACAAGCTGCCATGAATTCCACTACATGTTTTAAAATAAAACAATTAAAACCACATAAACGAAAGAATTTCTTAAACAAATACTTGAGTTCATGAATTCTCGTACCTTAGATAATACGGAGATTCAAATTCCCTCAAAACAGAAGGAGACGTGAGTTTGAGTCTCAACAGCAGCCTATCCTTAACTTTTTTCGATAGATCGAAATGACAATTCGAGTGAATTGTGATAAAAAGCAACTAGAATTAGAATAATGAAGAGTAATACTACTTACAATTGATAATGGTAAAGAAAAGTTGACTTGAAGTTTTCATCTAATTCACCTATCACAAAATCTAAGCCTTCTTTTAGATTTGTAAAATACAACCTTCTTAAATGAATTGAAGGAATCGATCAATTGCGTGATCATCAGTTTCTCATTTTATCTCGCTCTATCTTCTCAATAAAACTCAATAAATTTTCACTTGAATAAACTTTTCATTATTTGATTGCTTCAAGATATTTGAATCTCTTTGCAAGAAAAAATATTAAGAAAAACTGACAGTATAATATTCCATGTAGTCGAAGTGGGAGGAGAATTTTCAAATATTTAACTTGAAGAAATTCGATAAGACATAAGCCGCGGCGATGCTATGAAATCAGGCATAGTGGACGATATAGGGAAAGAAAAAGGATCACATAATCTTTGGAATAAAGCGTTATGCACAATCGAACAAGAACAACCAGAAGACCTTTCTGTATTTGAAAAAATGTTATCACCTGGATGTGATGAGGAAATTAGAATATACAGAGTACTTGGAGTCGAATTTATTCAGACCAACTCATGGTGCTTTACTCTCGTTTGTGGAAGATAGTCAATCCTAAATAACTTTTCGGTTTCGATATCAGGAAAAAGTTCGTACATATAAAATCCTATTGCTGTAAAAATAGAAGGACCAGAGGCACGTCCAGAGGTCTGCGATTTGATAAAAGTATCTAAAATATTTTGCAAAAGCCTGTGTTGCGATTAATATCAAGGAGAGATACAAATTTGAAATAAGCAAATTCGAAACTCGGCAAATAACTTCGGCCATCGTCATCGGGTGATAAATGATTACTAAAATTTCAGCTTTAAGACTCTTACTCAGATTGTAGGTATTCAATGTACAAAAAGAAGTAAGGTGATGTCTGCGGCAAAAACCTCGTGAGATTCAGGTATATTTTGACAATTGCTCACACAAGGAAGAAATTTTTTAACCTGTCGATGTGCAAATGACTAGTTTTGAAGGATTCTGTTATTTGAGACAGACTGCTTTGTCACCAAGCCACTTGGGTAAAATATTTTTCACCTTTTTCCCATTAAGAATAGAAAGAAAAAAAAACCCTCAAGGATTACAAAGAATGAGAGAGAGAGAGAGAGAGAGAGAGAGAGAGAGAGAGAGAGAGAGAGAGAGAGAGAGAGAGAGTGTGTGTGTGTGCGCGCGCGTGTGTGTGTGTGTGTGTGTGTTGAATTCTTTGTGGTACTTTATGGCCACCGCTAAACAGAACAGGCCGAACAGCTTCGATAAAGAGCCGAATATTTTTGGTCTTTTATTTAAACACTATAAGGAAACACAGGAATAAGCCAAGCAACAAATAAAATTTCATTCACTTCTGATAAGTTGTAGAGGCCAATACGGCGATTTTATGAAGCACTTGAAAATAAAAAAACACTTTCTTCCCGCGTTCAGAGGGGAAAAATTGTTTCGAGCAGACGACAAAGACTCCATTAAAACGCGACCATATCGTTCATTGTAGAAACAGCAATGAATTCTTACATCTGAGTTCACACACTGAATTTTATTTTACCTACTTTTATTTATCTATTTCACTTGTAAATTTCAAAGTTTTCAATACTTTTCGTGGTTCGTTCCTTTTGTTTTAGTCTGCGAAACACTTGCGTTTTCTTCCCTCTTTTCTGTATCTTCTCTTTATTTACAGTTTGTTTTGGCATTTTTCTTAATTGAAATTCCTAATCTTTTTTCCTCTTTCTTTTTATTTCTTCTATTTTTATTGTCTACATTTTGAAGTTTTCTTTTTATATCCCGTTTCTTCTTTTCCTTTTTTCACCATCTTTTAGCACCTTTTTCACCTTGCATTGTTTTATTCTTTCTTCTCCATTTTTGCTCTCTGAAATAAATTAGTTTTCTCACCATCAGAGACTTTGTCGGTTTTGGCTTCAGGCTGCGTGGATATGTCTCGTTGAGTTATCTTCTCTTTAAGGTTCTTTCATGTTTCTCACACTTTTTATTCCATTAACAAAAAAGATGAAAAGAAAGAAAAAAAAAAAAAAACGACACTAAAGAAAAACAAAACAAAACAAGAAAGAAAGAAACAAAAAAAATCAACCTTCTCGGTCTTTTGTCGCTTATGTTGACTTGATGGATTCGGTTTGATCAGATTTTTACATGCACATGCGCAAATGTATGTTTCATACAAAGACAAAAAGACGAATGAGGTGTGCTGAAATTTTTGTCTTGACGACTGAAGTATAAATTGGCCGAAGAGAATTTGGCTCACAAAAATGTGGAATTAGCGTGCAAATTCAGACTGATAACATTGTGTAACAAAAAACAAAAAACAAAACATAACAAAACAAAACAAAACAAAAAACAACAACAAACAAACAAACAAAAAAAAAAACAAAAAAAAAACAAAGAAAAAATAAAAAAAGACCCCAAACAAACAAAAACAAAAAACGGGAAAAAAACAACCCCCCCAAAAAAACCCAAACAAACGAAAAAGCAAAACTACGAAATAAAAATACTTCGATGCAAATATCGAGTCGAAAAAATCGGCTTCGCATTTAAGTAACGTGACCATTTGTAATGACAAAATTTTCAAGTTTACGAAAATTTCTCAAAGTATTTTGGGTGAACTTTAAAGTATTCTAAGTAAAGTTCATGTTAAATGTCTAATTGTATGGTAACCTCCATTTCAGAGCCATTTTCGTTGAAGGTCTAGCTTTCTTATAATTGATTATTTTAATCCGTTTTCCATTTTATCTGAACAAAATATATTTTATCCTTGGTTTATGATTAAAAAGATTATTTTGAATGTATTCGAATATATTGAATTAGCCAGCTGTTTGGTTTATTTAGTAAAAATGAAAAGCATTAAACATTTTTTTTCATTATCTTCATTGATATTAACTTCATTACTTATTGGTTTGTTCAATTAAATTCTGTTATCTTTCAGATCACTTCAAAATTCCATCGTAACACAACTTTTTCTCACCGAAACATTCTAGTCACGTGATTAAAGCAGATGTTCACATACATTTCCAATTTCCCTAATAATTGCGGAGTCTATTCAGGTTTGACCAAAACATTTAAAAAAAAAAAAAAGAAGGCGAGTTCACATATGTTTAATTGTCTGATTCATGTTGACCAATACACATGTTGATATTTTACAAAGGTTGACACAGGGCCATAGGAGTTGGCGTGCAGTTATTGAGACTAATAATTGGTCTATGACAGTCGTTGAAATATAATTGCATTTTACATAAATAACATTAGCAATCAACCATCACAGATAATTTCTCTAATGTCCAAGATCAGTTTATCAATCGTTTTTTTTTTTAAAGTTTGATCGTCAGCCATTGTCTACAGTTCCTAAGTATAGGTCACAAAGAAATACAATAAGAAAAGACTACTTGTAAATGTATTCCATTTCCGTCATTCATCTTTTTATTATTTGACATAAACTATAACACAAACCTTTGAAATCACTCAAATAGAAGTAATTTTTCAATGTCTGAAAATTATTTGTCAATATTTACTGACTGCTTTGAGGTCGAACGAATTTACAACGTTATAAAGCCGTTCAAATTTATTTAGGAAGAAACAAATCTGAATTTCCTTGAAAGTCCTGATTCTAAAGATTATTTTAAAAAGGTATCATTCGACATAAATCAGTATTTATGCAATTTAATAAAAAAGAAGTAAATTGTTAAGATAAATTACCAAAAAAGAATTGATATTTGTGGATTTCAAATTCATTCAGATATATTATTTTCCTTAATACAAACTCTGCTAACCAGTTGGTCAGTTTTTAACAATTTTAGACCTTTTCTGGAGTGAGACACAATGACATAAAAAAACCCACTGAAATTACGAAGAAAATTGATGACCGAAGATTTGAAGCTTTCTTTTATTTGTAAAACTCATATTTAGAATAAATCTATAAAAATCTTCCTCCCAACATAAAATCTTCGATGTGATTTGTTATTGTAACAAATCTTTTGTTCGAGTGAAAATAAATAAGATGAAACCTATTTCTAAAAAGCCACGTCGTCCCTTTCGTGAAGTGATCATTTTACAGGAAATTCATATCAGCCTCAACACATGCTCAACGCAAATGCGCATTGATCATTTTTGCTGTTCTTTCCAAATAAGGAGAGATTACTTGTTTATGATGCTATTTTCATGAAGAAACAAAACTGTCGAGAAGTTAAACAAACAAACAAAATAATTTGTAAATGATTTAATGCTTACCTGATCACAACTCTCGTTTATTGATGTTTTACCACAGAATTATCAGTTATTTGTTCGCAGGAAATTTTGCATACATTTTCGCATCGCACCAGATTTTCGAATAGTTGTACAGCAGCTGTTAGCATCTAGATTCTTTCAGAATAGATTTCTCCTCTTTTTTTCCTTCTTTAATTTATTTTCATCCACTCTTTTATTGACCCTTAAATTACTCTTTCCTTTTTCCTTTTTTGCCCTCCGCTTTCCCTTTATATATATATCTCTCTTTCGTCTTGTGTCTCTTATGATGGCTTTGATCTCTCAATATCTTCTCTATCGCCATTTTCATATTTTCATAATCATTTTTAGTTGAATGACTTTTCCTGCCTTTATTTCAATCTTCTTTCCACTGTAATCTCTTTTTCTTTTACTTTTTTTTTTGATCTCTTTAACTTTCTTTTATTTTTTGAAAGCTTTTGTCTTGTTTCACCATTAAACAACAACAACAACAACAACAATCATTATGTGATCTGTTTGTATCTCAAAATCCCAGTGGAGTTTGTGCATCTCATTCTCCAGGATAGATTCGGCGTATTACATATTGTTATGGGGACATATCCTACCATACCCCAAAGATGGACTCGTCCAACCTAAACTTATTCTCCGAGCTTAGCTCGCTCGGGGGAGACAACTTCTTGTTCCTTACGAGACATTTGACAGACGGGCTGCAAACCGAGCACAGCTAGTACTTCCTTTGTATGACCTCCTTTTTCTGCTAATGCAATAACGTTCACCTATCACCCGTCGTTTGAGTTGTTCTTCCACCGGTCTTATCTGAAGACCACAACACATATAGTATTTGTTTGCATGGTCAAACTTCAATTTCTTGCACAATTCCCAATGGATCACCTTGCCTACCCAGTCGTGTCTTATACTCTTTGTATGCTAATTTGCTGTATTCACTTATAATGTGATTGATCGTACGGATCACCTAATCTAGGCCAGACGACCAAACCTTGTAAAAAAAAGAACTTGCCGAATTGTGGATTTTACTGCCCCGGCTAACCACAGAGTAAAACCGAGAGAAAGTGAAAAGAAGGATAAGTACCTGGACCTTGTTAGGGAATTGAAAAAACTGTGGAACATGAAAATGATGATTATACCAATTGTAATTGGTGCTCTTAGTACAGTCACCAAAGGATTGGTACAAGGACTGGAAGACTTGGAAATAAGAGGACACGTGGAGACCATCCAAACTACAGCACTGTTGAGATTGGCCAGAATACAGAGAAGAGTCCTGGAGAATTGAGAAAACTTGTAACTCAAACTTCAGGGAGAAACCATCAGCTAACGCTGGTGTGAAAAACTCGAAAAGGAATAATAATAATAAAAATTATTTTTATTATTTCACACCTGGTGATTGTTTTCATATCATCGTCAGCTGGTAGTTTTTGTGTGGTGACAGCACGTCTCATCAAGTCTCCAGGACTCTACTCAGTATTCTGACCTTTATCAACAACTCTGAAATTTGGATGGCTTCGATTCATCCTCTGATTTTCAACTCTTCTAGTCCCTTTTCCAAGCCTTTAGGGACCAATCCAAATGCACAAATTATCATTGGTATCACCGGCACCTTCATGTTCAACATTTTTTTTTAGTTTTCTTGAAAGGTCTTAGTATTTCGCTTTCTTTCATTTTCATTCTGTGGTCAGCTGGAACGGCAAAAATCACTAGATGGCAAATTCTTTTTTCTTCTTAATTAACATGAGATCTGGTCTTCTGATCGGGATTAGGGGATCCGTTTGTATTTCAGAATCTCGAAGAATTTTATGTGACTCATCCTTTTGGAGAGATTTCGGTTTGTGCATATTATATTTAGTAGCATAGTAGAACATTAATCAGTTGCACAATTCTTCATTGATCACTTTTCCCACTCAATAGTACATAGTTTTGTACTCCTTTTGTGCTAGTTTCATCTCTTTCTCAACATAACACGTACACTTATTAATCTGTTGCGTATAATCAATTTTCACTTTAACATAATTGGTCCTTATAGCGTTGTGTTGTGTTGCTATTAAGAGAAATTCAATTTCTATATTGAGAATTCCTTTTTGTAGCCATGTCCAAGTCTTCTCGTGTGAAATCTCGACAATTTTTCGCTTGAAGAATCTATTGTGTAGTTTTTATTCCTATTTCTGTTTTCTAGTTTTTTTTTTGTTTGTTCTCCCTCATATTGCCGTTACTGTTACTGGCTGCTGCGATTAGTCTTTCTTTGCTCCTTTTAATGTACGCCTTATGTCCTTATATTGATGCATCAACGCAATCTTCAATGTTGGCGTGTCCAATTCCTGCTTCTTTTCTTGATTCAAACAGTCTAAGTCATCTCTCGGGTATAAGACCTAGAAAATAGTCATCAATTTCCTTGTTCTTTGATCCATAAGTCTAATTT
Source organism: Sepioteuthis lessoniana (assembly GCA_963585895.1). Classification (NCBI taxonomy): domain Eukaryota; kingdom Metazoa; phylum Mollusca; class Cephalopoda; order Myopsida; family Loliginidae; genus Sepioteuthis; species Sepioteuthis lessoniana. The sequence continues at coordinate 21,908,132 of OY757925.1, read as the reverse complement.
CCTCCTTTGTTCATTTTAAGAATGGCCTTGAGTACTTTACAAAGTGAACTGCCAGGTGTTTATTCCTTTGATGAGAGTGTTACTGCAGAGCTTGGTTTGGAGAAGTTTTCTCGTTCTTCTGAGGTACCCTTTTCTTATTTTTCTTTCATCTCTGTTTAATGGTCTGCTTCCAATATTTCTAAGTACTTGTAATTTTCCTTCTCTACAAGCGTTCTTATTCTTTCTTAATCTGGCAGTTCTATTCCTTCCGTTGATTCTTTTTTCCCACTCTTCATTATCAGCATGGCACATTTTTCAAGCCAAATTCCATTCCTTTATCTTCGCTGTATATTCTTTTTGTTTGTATCAGGGCCTCCAGTTCTTTTTCATTTTTTTTGCAAATACCTTGATATCATCTGTATACATAAGGTGATACATTTTTCTTGTGATTTTGTAAATTTGTAGCTCTGTGTACACTTTCTTACTAAGGAAATGGATAATACCATTGCTATAACGAATATTTGTGACGAGAGTGAGTCCTCATGGAAATACCTCTTTGGAGTTTTTCCTCTGTAACGGTTTTATCCTCTTGCAACCTTTCCAAGTTTTTCAAAGCTCTCGTTTCGAAGGAGTATGATTTTGTCGGGTATTTTGTACTTTTTCAGACATTCTATTATCCAAGTTTGCCGGACCATATCATGGGCCTTTTTGTAGTCAGTACAGGATATGGCTACAATTTTCCGCCTTTTTTGACCATGACGATATGTCGAACTATACATACTAGGTCATCTATTCCTCTTGTTCCCTTACGGTATCCTTTCATTTATTTCAAAAAAGTCTGCGGCATTCAAGCGACTAATAGATTTCTATGCAGTTAGGATTTTCCACATCACAGGTTAACACGTTATTGTTCTGTAGTTGCCGGGGATAGTTCTTTTAGGGGTCCTTCTAGATCAGGGTAGTTTTTTTGCCTCCGGGATCCATTCGAGTATGCTTGTTTCTTCCAGGCATTTACTTAGTTGCAGTGCCAACCTGTAGTGGATAGACGTAAATGTTTAAAACCAGAATACATGTATTCTATTATGACCTTGTGTTTCTTTATTATTGCTCGAAGTGAATCCAGGTGTATTTAAGCATCAGGACCATTTTCAGCATTTCTATTATGTTCTTTCTGTTCCCCTATTTTACACCAAAATTATTTTGTTTTCTTTGTATCCCGTTGGTGGTTTGTCCTTGTAGATATTTCACCAATTTCTTGGTAGAATTTTCTTTCATTATTTTGGAATGTTCTGTTTTGTTTATATTCATTGAACTCGTCCCGGTATCTTTTGAGTTTCCCTTCTTTCGCCAATATCTTTTGATTTATTTCTTCCAGCTATATTCTCAGACTTGTCTGCTGTTGTCTTTCTTGGTCTTTCATTCCAATGTATCCTTGTGTGTTTTTCCTTCCTTAGTAGTTTTGCTTGTTGACTTAGTTTCCTTATTTGTCCCATCAAGGTTTTGTATTTCTGTTTGGCTTCCTTTGGTAGGATACCAATTTTATCAGTGACTAATTTTGATCCTGCATAAATTAGCTTGCTTTCAGTTATGCTATTTGTTGGGATATTTTTTCATGATTTATTTACGGAGTATGTGATTGTCATCTTCGCTATAACAAATAGTAATGGTAATAACGCATCGTCCAGGAATACTCCTAACTGGATTTTCATCTTACCTAGGTTTTGTTCTCCTGCTGTCATTTCCACTCTCCAGTTTTCCCTGGTTTTCTCGTTAAACTTTATAACTTCGTCGAATATCTTGTACATGTTGAGACTGTGTATTATCCAGCTTTTTGGGACCATATCGAAAGCCTTTTTGTTGTCAATCCACGCCCAAACCAGATTTTTCTGTCTCGTTTTGCTCTTGTTGAGGATGTGTTGATCAATATACAGGATCTCTCCTGTGCCTCTGGTTCCTTTGCGGGATTCATTGTGTTCCTCAGGGAACAGTTCGCGGCTTATCAATGAGCAGTAAATCTCCTCCCTAATTTGTGCCGTAAGTATTTTCTATTATTATTATTATTAGGTATCTACCTAATCTCACAAACGTCCTCCACTTTTATAGTAAACATACTTTCCTTCTATTTTCATCGATTATATCCTCTTTATTTTTTACCATTCATCATTCTCGTTTTTACTTTCTTTTTCGACGATGTGTTCATTCACTGGGAAATGTCATTATTCAAATTTTCTTCTTCTTTTTCTCTGTCGATTGCATAATTTTCAATCTATCTTTACTCAATCACGCTCAATTTTCTTTTAATTTGGAGCGTTGATATTTGCCAAACAGAGTAATCGTGAGAAATCTAATGACTATAAAAGGATAGAGTTTATCAATCGGCTAAAAAAGCTTTTTGCTCAACAGGAGATTCTCTTATAGATATTAACTTGACTTTATCTGGATAAAATGACGAATAAAAGTTGATGAGTGGAAATAAAATTGTGCTGTGTCACATTCTTTCAACCTTTTCAGCATGTTTTGAAGATCAGCCTTTGAATCAAGAGAACTTGACCCCTGGTACCGGTTAAAATACGCAACTACCTCAGCTACCAGGTTGGCCATTTTTATTTGTAACATTTCCACACTAGTAAAGCTCATTGCACGCAAAATTCTTTGTTTGTCGACTCTCTATATCCCTGTTTTTCTCTCTTTCCTTTTTCTTTTCCTTTCTGTTCTGTTTCTTCCTTTTCCTGTATGTATTTCTAGAGACTTGTGGTGTCTTTTCCTTAGAATTTTGCTGAAACTTCCCTAAAAGCAATGAAACCGATCTTTCTTCCGGAGTTTCTATCCGCTTCATTATTGATTTTCTCTTTTTTCCATTTTTTGTACTTCTCAGCTTTTCGGCTTTTCTTTTTTTCTTCTCTGTATGTTTCCATCGCATTAACTCTACACTTTCTGATTTTTTGAGCGTTCCTCCCTCATTTTTTTAATCAAATCCCTCTACTCTTCCCTCTCACTCTTTCCATTTTACATGTTCGATTTTCAATCTCATAATTGCACTCTTTTATCCAATTTATTATTTGTATCACAACATTCCTTCTGTGCCAATTTTTCTAATTCGATTTTCCCTTTTCAATAATTGCTATGCATGAACAAAACTCTTCATATTAACATACTGCGGAATTATAGAATCGAAATCTCAATATTCAGCTGAAAAAAGAATTACCGCAAAAGAATAGAATCAACACTAATCCTATTATTACATAACACTTCCACAAAATTAACGAAAAACGTCATATATTGAAAGATGACGTTTTTGAATGCACTGTCATTTGAATTGGAATTTCTCGTCATATCAGAGAGTAAATATCTGAAATGCACTCCTTTGAAGAAAAAAAAAGTTATGCATCGTTTTGTTTTCGCTTGATAAGATACATGTAAGTGATTGCAAATTAAAAACTTCAATTTGAGTTTGTATAGTATTCTGTGCTTACATCAGGGGTTAGCAAACTTGTTCAACATAGGGAGGCCAGGACACATGTTTTTGAGAGGATGGCAGGTCACATTAATCAGCATAGTTGGTAAATGGAGTTAATGATACCAAAATATTTTGCTTTCACTTGCAGATTTCACCTTTTCATTACTAAACCTTAATAATCAAGATTATATGATATACCAACAATACCTATGAGAAAAATAACTATATTTATATTGGAAATAGTACGTAGTATGTTGTTAATGTCTTCTGAGTACGTTAATAAAAAATGAGCATCTAAGTCATCGTCTCCTCAGTGGGCTGGATTAGTATAATATTTCTTCTGGGGCCTGCGGGCCTAAAGTTGCCGACTACTATTGTTCACGAGTCATGGTTATCTTTCGATGGCTGTTTTTGTTCTCATCTATAGAAGCCACTCTTATAGATGAGCAGCAGTAGTTCCCCGATCGAACTGACAATCTTGAGCGTTAAGCCGCAAGACTCACACGTACATGCTTCCCATGTGTACGCGGTAGTAAAAAAAAAAAAAAAAAAAAAAAAAAATTCTCTTTTTTATCTTAAGTTTTAACTTAGTTAAAGTCCAGGACTGCTGGATGTTAAAATTCAAAGAAATTTTGGGGTATATTACATGGTCATCTCGTGGTGGACAGAGAGAGAGAGAGAGAGAGAAAGAAAGAGAGAGGAGGAGTCAACTCTTTTATGGCTTTCGTCTTTAGCACGTGTTAGACTACATTTGAGGTGTTTTGGATTTTTTTTTCTTTTTCCTTTCTTTTCAGGGGGGGGGGAAATTTTGGGGGTTTTCTTTAGCAAATTTAGAAGTTCGTCTTCCAAAAGTAAAGTTTTTCCTGAAAATTAAGTCGCATAAGCCTTCATTCTTCATTTAAACAACACATAATACAGCTGAGATTCAAGACATTACTATTTTAAATCAAATGTGCATTTTTAAATTAATAGTTTAGTAGAATAAATTTACTGACCTCTGTGAAAAATCTTCTGGAAACGGAATCACTTCCAAACGTACGCATACTATTTCAACAAATGAAGGATTAAATTATTACTAATTTTAATAGTATTTATATTAAAGGTTCCACTCCTATATCATGGTCATCTAGTGGTGGACAGAGAGAGAGAGAGAGAGAGAGAAAGAAAGAGAGAGGAGGAGTCAACTCTTTTATGGCTTTCGTCTTTAGCATGTGTTAGACTACATTTGAGGTGTTTTGGATTTTTTTTCTTTTTCCTTTCTTTTCAGGGGGGGGGGGAATTTGGGGGGTTTTCTTTAGCAAATTTAGAAGTTCGTCTTCCAAAAGTAAAGTTTTTCCTGAAAATTAAGTCGCATAAGCCTTCATCGCAAAAACAATCACGGACGCCGACTACGCTGATGACTTGGCGTTACTAGCGAATACGCCTAATCAAGCAGAGACACTACTGCATAGTCTGGAACGAGCCGCAGCTGGCATTGGCCTCCATGTCAATGCAAACAAAACCGAATATATGTGTTACAACCAAACGAGCAACATTGCCACACTAGACGGAGCCTCTCTGAAACTAGTCGACAGATTCACCTACCTAGGAAGCAGCGTCTCATCAACCGAGAGAGACATCGACACACGACTGACGAAGGCATGGACAGCTATCGATAGGCTCTCGATCATATGGAAGTCGGACCTAACTGATAAAATGAAACGCAGTTTCTTCCAGGCAGCGGTTGTGTCGATACTGCTATATGGATGCACCACATGGACGCTTACGAAGTGGCTGGAGAGGAGGCTGGACGGAAATTATACAAGAATGTTGAGAGCAGTATTAAACAAGTCCTGGCGACAACACCCCACGAGACTCTAACTATACGGACACTTGCCCCCATCACAAAAACTATACAAGTTCGACGAACCAGACACGCAGGACACTGCTGGAGAAGCAAGGACGAGCTCATAAGCGATGTACTCCTGTGGACCCCCACACATGGATGTGCAAGAGTGGGACGACCAGCACGAACTTACATACAGCAGCTATGTGAGGACACGGGATGTAACCCTGAAGACCTGCCGGAAGCGATGAATGATAGGGAGAAATGGCGAGAGACGGTCAGGGATATCCGCGCAGGCGGTGCGACATGATGATGATGATGATTGTTCACGAACGTGGACATCACAGATATGGGTGTGGGAATTTGGTCAAACAGTTTCCTGCGGCACTCCCTCCACTGAATTACATTGTCAGATGAGATCGTGACGTCGCTGGATACTTTTTCCAAAATTGAAACTGTGGGCTTTGAGCATGGGGTAGGCAAGCACCCTAACACGTTTGAGTGCAGCAAGTCGCTAGTATGGGATTCCTCCGGTTGCGATATATATTCTAGTGACAATCCCTTCACATTGGCTCTGAAACGCCGAGGATCGTAAACAGATCAAATTACAGGTTTTTGGCTGATTAATTGTGGTAGGAGACACTGTCTAAACTTTTGATGCTATCACCCAGTATAAAAACAGTCAATTTAAGACTATTGGTAAAAAAAGGTTTCTCGCCTAAGGATCGAAACTTATACAGCGGAACAGCAGATGCAACACATCTCACTGGTCGTTGTTTGTAGCTATCAGCAGGATGAATGACACCAGAAAAAGGATTATTTATTTATAATTTTCAATTGATATTTTCAATAAAATTATTATGGAACCATAAAAATATTAAATCTTTGTAAATAACTATTATAGGAAAATTATTACATCATATATATATATATATATATATATATTTGTGTGTGTGTGTATGTGTTATTATATCATGTATGATTAAATATGTATACATATCATTATCATATCACGTCTCAAAGTTACTGATTAACCTGTCTGAGAAATTATTAATAGCCAACTCGACATCTCACAAGGACAGTTTACAGAAGAACCTAACGTTGTACTGACAAAAATCAAAAGCAGAAAAACTGCCGGCTGCGACGAAATATCTCGAGAAATATGGAAGACAAGGAAATTTGATGACTTTCTTCGACTTTTTAACGCCGTATATTATTAACAAAATACAAAGAGAGATGGAAAAAAGGCTGCATCGCCCACTTCCCCTAAGAAAGAAGACCTAGGAATCACCAGGAACTATAGAGGCATAACTCTTACTCCTATAACTGTTAAAGTAGATAGTGCTTTGCTTCTCAACCATATCAAACCTGGAATTGAGAAAATTCTTAGGAAAAATCAGAACGGTTTTCGGGGAAATCGATCCACATCACAGATTCTGACCATCCATTGAATCGTCGAATGAGTTCGTGTAAAAGATCTTGCGGTAACACTATTGTTTGTAGCTTTATCGAAGGCATTTGATTTCATACACAGAGGGAAGATGGAAAAAAATACTTCTAGCATATAGTTTCATCCCAAAACTTTTACCGCTATAATAATGCTTTATAAAAACACGAACGCAATAGTTCTCTCATCGGATGGAAACACGGACAATAGACTTTGTCACTGGAGTTTTACAAAGAGATACATTAGCACCATATTTGTTTATTATCTGCCTTGGCTATGTACTTCGAATGTCGATAGATCTAATTAAAGAAAATGGCTTTATCCTAAAAAAGGCAAAAAGCAGACGATATCCTGCAGAAACCATCACAGACGCTGTCTATGCAAATGGTACGGTTCTTCTTGCTAATACACCTGGCTAAGCCGAATCCCTGCTGAATAGCCTGGAGCAGGCAGCAAGAGACACTGACCTCCAAGTGAATACAAATAAAACAGTGACCATGTGTTTTAAACGGGAAGGAGCAATCTCCATTCTAAGTGGCGAGCATCTGAATTTAGTTGACAAATCCTCGTACCTCGGTAGCAGTGTCTCATCAACTGAAACTGATGTTAATATACGCCTAGTGAAGGCGAACTCATCATGGATGTGCCAGTGTTAGCTGGCCAGCAAGAACTTATTTACATCAACCCTGTGTGGGGATATGATGTAATTTGGAAGACCTGCCGGGAAAAACACACACACACACATACACAGAGAGAGAGAGAGAGAGAGAGAGAGAGAGAGAGAGAGAGAGAGAGAGATAGAGAGAGAGAGAGAGAGAGAGATTATGTCAGGAAAATTCGCGCTGTTTGCGTGATTGATGATGATGATATATATATATATATATATATATCTTATCCTTTATTACTGTGTTATACTAATTTCTGCCCACTACTACTACTAATAATAATAATAAAAATAAAATAATGATAATGATAATAATAATAACAACAATGAAGATGTACTGAGCATTAAAGTTATCATCGCAGGAAATAGAGTCAACAACCCGAGTTCAAATCCTGAACAAGGCAGTTTGAATTTCACTTTATGCTAATACCCGTGAGATAGGCCTAAATCAATTTGTTCTTTTCCTCTTCCGCTGTGGGTAAGGTAAACTAGACTCTTTGGCCTTGATACAAAATTCGGTCTTAGAGAAGGAAAACTCTGAATTCAAACTAGAAATGTTCCAGTTAAAAATGGATCTTGTGTCGTTATGTAGTGGTGGAGTTAGGTCAATACATACAGCTTCTAATACTAAATCTGCCATGGCTTTTGTCATTGTTTTATTGAAAATGTAATTACTTAGTTAAGTGAAAAACAAGTTAATTTCTTGATTAAAAAGGAATAAGATACTTTCCTTCGTGACTAGCGTTTTCTTATTCTTAGTTATTTTTCTGTCGCAACTCATTTATTTCTACAAAAGCGAGGAACAGAGAATCTGGTAAACAACATGATGATTGATAAGTTTTGGGTGAGAAACGACCTAACGTTCTTTTCTTGTGTCACGAAAAGCTGCTTTATCTGTATCCGTTGCTTTTACCACTTGGCTTCGAGAACAATGGCATCGTATTCGTTCAAATAATACTTATAAACATACACAATAATCTCATCACCGATTTGACGGCGCCATGTTTGTTGCTATCATTTGCTAAAACAAGTCGTGCTGATTAGCATATTTATTTATTTATTTATTTATATTTAGATGAAGGTTTTACAGTCTTTACGACTATCAATTTTTCTACTATTATTTTCTTCATCTTAAATTTGTTTGCTTTTTTAATCACAACTCACACGATCCATTAACTCTCCGATATCGAGATCGAACTTATACATTATTGTTTTAATCGTAACTTACTGTTAGAGATAATGACTCTAGTGAGTTGCGATTAAAGCAGCCAAAATTAAGATGAGGAACATTCTAGTAGACCTTTATTAAATGTTTTTGATTGTTATTATTTCACTCATTGCGAATTTTTCACTCCTGTATTCATTGGAGTCTGAGTGACAGCAAGTCTTATCAGGCCTCCAGGACTCTTCTCAGTATTCTGGCCAATTTTAACAATAAGGTAGTTTGGAAGGTCTCGATTTGTCCTCCGATTTCCAACTCTTCCAATTCCCTTACCAAGCCTTTGGAGACCGTTCCAAACACACCTTTTTCCAAATGATATTACCGTCAACTTCATGTTTCACAATTATTTTTAGTTCTCTGAAAAGGTCGAAGTAGCGGTCTCTCTTTTCGTTTTCTTTGATTTTCTAGGCGCGCTTAGATGGTAAAGTCCACTATACGACAATTCTTTTGTTAATGATCACTAGGTCTTGTCTTCTGATCGGGATTAGATAATCTGTATCTCAAAATCCAAAAGAATTTTAGGTGTCTCATTTTCTAGGACGGATTCCGGTTGGTTACTCGAAATATCCAGAAAGTTGTTTTCCTTCCCATTTCCATTTCTTAGTTTTTGTTGTTTTTCTTTTTTTCCTTATGTTGTTAGTGCTGTTGCAAGCCGCTGTAATTGGCTTTTTTTTGTTTTTTTTTTGTGTAGACTTCGTGACCTTGATGCATCGACGCTTTCATTAATGCTGACGAATGTTCTTTCTCCTTTTTTTCTTATCACATATTGTCTGTCTATGTCGTCTCTCGGATGTAAGGCCTCGAGCATCGTCACCAACTTTCTTGTCGTCTAGTCTAAGTTCCTTCTTTGTCTATTTTAAGAATGAACCTGAGTATTTTACAAGGACGACTATCCAGGTGTTTATCCCATTGATGAGATTGCTGCAGCAAAGATTGGTTTAAAGCAGTTTTCTCGCTCTTCTGAGCTTCTCTTTTTCTTGTATTTTATTTCATCTCTGTTTGATGGTGTTCGCTTCTAACATTCCCAAGTGCCTGTAATTTTCCTTTTTAATTCTTTCTTGATTTGGCGCTTCAATTCCTTCCGTTGTTTCTCTTTTCCATTCTTCATTATCAGCATGGCACATTTTTCTATGCCAAATTCCATTTCTATATTCAGGTTGTATATTCTTAATGTTTGCATTAAAGTCTCCTATTCTATTTTTTTTGTAAACATCTAGATATCATCAATGTATATAAGATGATTAATCTTTTCTTGCGATCTTATAAATCTATTGCTCTCGGTGAACTTAAGCATGTAATTGAGTGGCATCATTGCAATTACAAATAGTAATGGCGAAAGTGCATTTCCCTTGAAGATACCTCTTTGGATTTTTACTTCTACTAAAATTTTTCCTACTGTAATGAATTCTTCTTTCCAGTTTTTAATGGCTTCCGTGATAAATTTGATGACTTTGTTGGATATCTAGTACATTTTTGGACAATTTATTATCTAGGTTTGCGGGACAATATCTTCGGCCTTTTTGTCGTCAATCCACGTCAAGGTTACATTTTCCGCCGCGCTTTGCTCTCTTTGAAGATTTGCTGATCAATTTATAGTAAGTCACCAGTTTCTCTTGTTCTTTTATGACATCCTTTCATTTTTTCCGCAACATACTAGTGTGTAATAGATCTCTTCACTAATCTGTGTGGTAAGGATTATTATTATTATCATTATTCACTCTTTTATAAGTTCTAGTATCATTAGGAGGGCTTGCATCAAGTGAGATGCTGAAAAGTTCTCCACCCAACCAAATAGGGAATGATGATTTAAAAAAAAAGTTAACATTTTATTTTTTGTGAGTGTTAAAGAAATTTGTGAAACTATGAGCCAAATGTATTGAAATGCCATATGAATATGTAAAATAGTATTTAAGTTTTATAGCTTTAGATCAGTGTTTCCGAATGAGGTCCCTATCGCCCCTGGAGGTCTTCAAAAATATGAAGGGACGGTGACTAAAATTGTTTTACGGGTTGGGGGTGGGTGTAGGGTTTAGAAACTTGAATGCGCGGTGAACATATTTGCTTATCATCTGGGAAGTATAGAAAAGGGAAGAACAACACTCTTTTCCGTCAAATTTGATCTAGTTGAAGTTAACAGTTTGCGTGGCTACCGTGGATGCTATCAATCTACGGGAGATGCACAGCTTATGAGTCCTGGTTCAACAGGATGTTTGTAATAGTGGAGAAATTAGGAAATTCGAAATACGCCATTTATGTTTACGATGTCATGATTACGGAGCAAGAGTAAGATGACGTCTAAATCGAAGGCGGTCATTGACCAGCAAGTATAACACTGGATCTCGTTGTCCAGTTCAAGCTATAATAAGGCATCCGTGCCTGGAACCATGTTTGAGTTCATGTCCAGCCAGGCTCATCAGGCTCACATTGCACTAAGTGAGCCGATGAACTGCAAAGTCCAGCAGGTGTCGAGCCGACCTTCCTCTCCCTTAATCCCCACTTTAATCCGACCTTTGGGTCATCGACCTTGTGTCGAGTCCTGTCTGGTGGGAGGCAGAGAAAAATACCGCTTCATGGCAAATGGAGAAAGAGGCGACTGCCGAAAAGACGTGGTAAATGAACATGACTGATTATCTGAATTGAAAGTCAAATGAAAAAAAAAAAAAAGAAGTCTTTTGATCAACATGGAGACAAATGAATAATCCTTCCTTTCTACGTAGATCGTAGTATGATACAAGAAAACTCAACTGTTTATATTTGCAATGAGTTATGAAATTCTGAATATACGTCAAGTTTGAAACGACAGAGAATCGAAACTTGATCATTATTATCTCCAAAGAAAATTGGTAAGTTGAACTTAATTCTATTAACCTATGGTTACTATTAGCCAGTATAATAAAGATATTCTTCGGTATATAGATATATATAAGATTCACCATTAGGTTCATTGAAGAAGAAAATAATCTTGTTAGTGTAAGATTATCAAATCATATCATATAAAATTCATTTAGCTTTCAGTTTACCGAAACGTTGCAATTTTTCTATCCATTCATCAGTTACGTAAGGTACTCGATCTTCCCAAGGGTAATCGTTGGACTAGATAAGGCACTTGATCATTCGTTTATATCTTTGTCAGTGTATTGATATACAACATTCCATCTATAGTTATCATTCTTAGCAAGGACATTGATCATTACTTATAATATTCACTCGTCTAGAGATACCATCTCAACCCAAACGAATCTTAGTTTCATTCGTTTAGAGATAGCATTTGATAATTTCTCTGTGTATTTGTTAGTGTATAGATTGAACTTGATCATTCATCAGTTTCTTCGTTTGTTAGGAATGAGATTTGATACCTCGGTGTATTCATCAGACTAGGAATGGCACTTGATCATTTCTTTGTGGTTCTAAGTTCATCTCAGGATGATAATTGATCAGTCCTTTGTGGTAAAGTAATGATACAGGATTATTCCATCGGATATTTTGTTGAATTACGAATTGGAAAATGATCATTCATTTGTGAATTCGTTGTGTAGGGAGGAACATGACCAACACAATCATTTGTGCAGAAGAGGCACTTAGATATTTCATTGTGTTTTCGTTGGTATAGAAATAACATTTAATACCTTTGACAAACAATGAATGGCACTTGTGGTCGTTTGTATGAAGATAATAAATATTCCACTCCAAATGATTTAGTTTAGTAATAGAATTAGATGATTAATTTGTGAAACTGTTCTTCTTCTGAAGGAATATGATCAGGAGGCTACGAAAGGGCGTGTCTAGACCCTTCCTCAATTTACTCGCTATACAAGGAATTGGATCAAAACTCAATGTAGCTGTGTTAAAGGATACTACAGTGTATTCAGAATATTATATTATATAAATGTATTGAATAATTTCTTTATGAATTCTAACGATGAGGTAAGTTATTTCTTGTGTTATGGATAAGGTAGAAATGACTGTTTATCATTATCTGTATAGTGATTACGCAAGGAATAGTATTTGAAGATTTGACTGGAAAAGTGTTTGTAAATGAATAATATTGTACCGTTTGACAGTAAAATTGATTGTCTAAAAATATCACATGGCAATCCGACTGTAAATAAGTTTGTCTAGGATTGTGATTTGATTATTCTACTCCACTTTAATCATTTGGCTACTAATTAGTTTGTCTAGTTATGACATTAACCATCCAATTTTGCCTAGGAATAGAACTTTACCATCTAAATTGTAAATTAGGTTTTCTAGGAATGGCAGTTTACGATCTGATTGTAAATCATTCAGTCAGGAAATGGCACTCAACCATGTAACCATCTGACTTTGGATTTCGTTTGAATAGAAATGGATGTTGACCATTGACTGTATGCCTGCTTTCATCAGTTGAATCTAAATTAGTTTGACTAGGAATGGCACTTTACCATCCGATTGTAAAGTATTTTATCAGGGAATTGCAGTTTACCGTCTGACTGTAAATTTGTTTGTCTTGAAATGGGTATTTATGATCTGAGAATAAATTAATTCGTTTGAGAATAGTACTTTGCAATCTGATTTTAAATTATTTTGTTTGGGAAACGCATTTTACCTTCTGACTGTAAATTAGTCTGACTTGGAATAGTACATTACTTTATGACTGAAAATTAGTTTGCATAGAAAAAGCAAATTACCATCTGACAGTAAATTATTTTATTCAAAGACTATCGACTCTTTCTTAGTTGTCTAAATTTCTGAGACGAAGGTTATTGTCCATATGACATCAGGACAATATTCACAAGTGGTTCAACTCTCCGGAGGTTCCTCTTGCGGGTCAAGCCACAAACGGAATTCAACATGACCAAGAACTGTGTTTACTCCATCCCTTGCAGTTGTGGTAAAATATACAAAGGTGAGATAGGTCGCCCTTTAAAAGTAAGGCTAGAAGAACATCGGAAGGGAGATTAAAAAGTCGGCTATGGCTGACCATATATGGAAGAAAAGTGGAAATCATCTGCTCTTATGGGATAAAGTTGAAATAATTGATAGGGCTGAACATTGGAGGATTAGACGCCTTAAGGAATCAGCACACATGTTGGGCTACAATGACCTGTTGAGAAGACCAAGTATAGAGTTGAATACAATATGGGAACCGATAATTAAGAAGGCTAGATGAGAAAAATATTTGAATATGAGCACAGGTAAAAAATCATACATAATAGTAGTCATTCTAGTCAAGTAAGAACATTAAGTTTATAAGTCCCAAAAATTCACTCTGAATTGAATCCAGCAGGACACATGGCGTAACGGTTATAGGCTTTGGTTCCCTACAGCTTCTAAGGAGACAATCATCTGCAGGTTCAATCCTCACTCCAGGCGAGTAACAATACAGGAATATTCAACACTTGTACCCGGTTATGGCTAACGGAATCAGAACAGGCGACCCCAGTGGATTCAATAAAGGACGAAGTTCCGTGAAGGTTCCCGAGTTCGACAAACTGAAGAAGGCCGGAGGACATATTGCCCGAAACGTTGTAAAAATAACAATAAAGATGAAGTCAATAGTCCGAAAACCCTTAACGACTCGTTCTTCGATCATTTGATTATAAACTTTGTGTCACTTGATGTCCTTATGTATGAATGGATCACTATGAATTTCTCCTTATTGACTTTGTGCAATTATTACACTTATTAATCTGTCTGATTCCTTATCCCTTGAACAATAATATAAGTTCTTTTTTTAAAAAATGTATATAATTATATGTATTGCACACATTTGTGTTTCTATTTTCATTGACTTAAAGGTATGACTTTATCATTGGTGTGTTTACTTGTTTCAAAAGGAATTGTATTCTAACATGAATTTTTTGTTATAGTTCTTCTAGTCATGTCACTCTCATTCGTCTTTTTATTTACACATTTAAGAATTGTATTTGATTATTTGATTATATTCCTTTGTATAATAACCGAACTTGATATGTCGTCTCTATTTTATCCTGTTGCAGTAATGAGTCATTATTTCCCTGTGTGTTCGTTCATATATAAATAGCTGTTGATCATTACGTTATGTAATCTCACTTGTACTGATCGGACTCGATCATTCCCTTTTGTTTATTATTCTTTCTTTTTATTATAATCTTCTTTTTGACCTTTTCTCCGTTAATTGTTTAGATTCCACTTTGTGTTTGTCTTTCTCATATTGGTTGTTTAATCATTCCTTTTTGCTCATCCTCTCTTTAGTTGATTCACATTTGTCCTTACTTCTGTGCATTTGTACGTCAATTCCTGACACTTGATCTTTCCTCAACTTTGGCTGGTAGTGTGGCAGAAAAATAATCAAGTTCCTTGCATCGACGGACGAATATTCCGAGGTATAATCCTGACACTCCCCGACGAACAATTAGTCAGAAGAGATGTAACCTTTCCATGAACAACAACATTAACAACAACAACAACAACAACAACAACAACAACGTAACCCAACCGAATTAAACCAATACAATACAACAATGATAAGGAAAAAGCTTCTCTCGCATCGCCAATAAATAAATACTCCCTTACGATTCTTAATAAAAAATTTTGGTCAAAATAAAAGATAATAGGGTTTTATTATTTCTGGTGGAACATTAAACAACTAAATCAAGATATTATTAGGTATTATTTATTATCAACTTTTATAGAACTGAAATTTTCTAAATATATGTATGTAACAGTTCAAAAATAAGTTCGGATCGCGCTATTAGGTTCACTTTTGGACTAATACCTTTGGGAAGGATGTGAACCTCTTTATCCCACCAGCTATGGGCTAAATAGTACCACGAGTGTTTTTCTACTAGGACGGATTTTGCGTAAATAATTCACGGTGGTTGATATGCCATTAAACAAAGAAACGAAACAAAAAGTACAAAACTTAAACAAATTACAAGAGATTAGCTAGAGCCACTTGGGTGGTGTAATGGTTAGCAAGTTAGAATAGCAAACCGTCACGAGTGAATTCGAGTCTCATTGGGTGCCCCATTCATATGGTCTTGTGCCACATCTGAAAAAACGCTTAGTAAATTACTAGAGCGCCTCAGGTAGTGCAATGCTTGCCAAGCAAACCTGCAAGAGTGAGTTCGAATCTCATTGGTTGCCCCATTCATTCGGCCTAGTGGCGCATCTAAGCAAAAAGCTTAGAAAATTACAAAAGATCAGCTAATAACTATGTAAGATAATAAAAAGTTTCATTTAAGAACATTTGTTGAGATTTATTTGCTTTTTAAACGCCAACATAAAATCTATGTGCATCCTTCCCCCTCCTCCACACTCACTTTCAAAATAATCATTTTCGAAACATTCCTCTTTTTGATGACAAAATTTTTTGCCGGATTTAATATCGTTTAATAATGCTATGATTATATCACGTGTATCAGAAAGGTTAAAAAGAGGTGAGACTCACTTTTCATGATAAACAGCAATCAAACGAAAAAATTTTTTCCAAAAAGAAGACATTTCTTTTTTCTCTTTTCTTTCTTTTCAGAAATCCGAATTTAATATTGTTTCATCAATAAATATTGTAAAATGTTAATTCGAAAAAAAATTCCTTAGCGTTTCTCATCATTGCCTTCGTGAAAAGAATGACGAAAATGGCGAAAAGAATAACGAGGTTGAGAAAGCAAAGTGAAAATCTTTTTTGAATTTACTTAACACTAATGCTCTTGCAAAAGGCATGAATCCAAGTCCATACGCACTGGTATATCATGATGAAGAAGAAAGTTTAGTCAAATCAGTAGCTGACATTTTTCTACTTCTATCATGTCGGAATACCTATTTCGTAATACTTAAAGAGAAGAGGGAGAGTCCACGTGGCGTAGGAGCAAACGCACTGGACTGCAGCATCGTAGTAAGCGAGTTCGAACTCCAGTCATGCTATTACGTTTACTTTCTGACTAATACCACTTGAGAAAGGTACGAACCCCTTTGCCCTCTCCAGTTATAGGGAAAATAGTACCACTACTGTATTTCGACAAGGATGGTGTTGACGTTAAATAACCCACGAAGGTTTATACGCCATTAAAGAAAGAAACCGAAGCATTAAAATAAAGAATGGACACAGTCAAATAACCCATCTTGTTCCTCAGATTTACCTGACAATGGTCGTCGTTAATATAGTGATAGTTATAAGAGTTACATTTGAATATTGACCGTCTATCTTCACCTTTTCTCATTCGTAGATAAAAAAAGAAAGGAAGCGAAAAAAGCGATTTTATTAACACGCTAATTAACAAAATACATGAATTTTTTCACTACTTTTTATGCACTAGAGTTAAATACAGTTAAATGCCTTTCACTTTTTAGGGATTCGCACTTTGTCTCCATTCTATCCTCAGCATACTGCCAACTCACTGCAGTCAAAAAACTTTGGTGCTGAAGAAGGTGTTAAGAATTTTGTCTTTTTAGATATTCTTATTCCTATTTTCACCCACTTTGAGCACACACACACACACACACACACATTCTAATGTTTGTACTTTTGGGAGACAGCTTTTTGTTAACAATGAAGGAATGATGTTTTGTTTTTATCAAAGATTTTCGATCGATGTGTTCTGTCTTTTTTAGGTTCAAGTGCATTCGCTGTTTTAGTTGAATAGATTTTTAAAAAAATACCTAGTAACTACTGAGATATAATCGGGCGATATTAGTTTATAACGGATCCGACTGCTGAGGTGAACACTTTATACATTACTTTAGATGTAACTCGTACTCAACGTGTCACGCAGCAAACTAGTACTAAACATGTTTTTAATATGTTTCTATCTCCACTATAAACAAAGTCACGCTATAATAAGCCTTATTTATAAATCAAAACTTGTAATAATAATGATAATAAGAGCATGAAGGTGACGGTGATACCAATTATAATTGGTGCACGTGGAACGATCCCCAAAAGCCAGAAAAAAGAGCTGGAAGAGACGGAAATCGTAGGATTAGTCAAGATAATCCAAACTACAGCACTGTTAAGATCGGCCAGAATACTGGGAAGAGTCCTGGAGACTTACGGAGACTTGCTATCACTCAGACTCTAGTGAAAGACCGTCAGTTAACATTGGTGTGAAAAACTTGCAAGGTGTAATATAATATTGCTTTCAGATTTATTTGAATTATTATTAGAACCACTGCGGTTGTGCTGTAGATATTTTTTATTGATATAGTTGCTTAATTTCTGATGAAGAAGTCAGTTTGCCCTTGTCGTATGAATTCCAATCTTTTCGACAGAAATTTATCATCAAACTCCAATGATGCGAGCAACGCCTTAACAAGAATGTGACAAAAAAGTAAAAAAAATAAGAAATAGGAAATGAAAATGAGAATAGGCACACAAAATTCCTCTACGAAGCACATCGTAACTTAGATGATCGAACATTCATTCGCTTGACAAATCGATATTTGCCGTATCATCAGAAATTTTATTAGATCTAATCGAACAGGAAGGAGTTTTGAGTATAAAAGCAGAAAAATGGATAAAAATGTTAAAAAATGCTCTAAAGTGTGTAATCAGAAAGTCGTGCTGTCAGTGTGTTGAGCGAATGGGTGGCAGAATATTTGGGAAAATTGCAAGGCTTTCTATTTGGAAATGTAGTTGGAAATTTCAAAAAGGTTTTTTCTCTTTGGAAAAGAATTGGAAGGGATTAACAGACAGGTTTTTGGTTGAAAATTCCGACAAGAATAGCAAGGAATTAACTTAAAAATTCTCCATTCATGTATTTATACATGTACATATGCATCCTGGGCAAAATAAAGTATACTCTCCTCTATTTAAGTTTGGTTTGGTTGTGTTTTATGGCGTATCAACCTTTGTAGGTTATTTAATGCCAAATCTATTTCAAACAATTCAGTTTAGCATATGTACACATTTTTTGTTTACGCACAATTAAATGTAAAAAAAATTTCTTTTCTAACAATCCATCATTATCACCATGTCACGTTGCTAGCACGGATTTCCCTGACCCTCTTTCGCCACCCGTCTCTATCATCCAGCGCTCCCAGGGGGTCTTCCAGTCTACATCCAGTATCGGCACAGATCTGTTATATATATGTTCTAGCTTGTCTTCCAACCTTTGCCCGTCCATGTGAAGGGTTCCACAGAAGTACATCGCTTATGAGTTCGTCCTTACTTCTCTAGCAGTGTCCCGCACTCCTGATTCATCTAACTTGGTTAGTTTTCATGATGGGTGGTAGGTGGTCGTACAGCTGCTGTTTTGTTACCTCCAGGATTTGTTCAATATAGCTCGCAGCATTCTTGTGCAATTGCCGTCAAGCCTTTTCTCCATACGTTAAGTTAGCGTCTGTGTGGTGCATCCATATAGCAGTATCGACACGACCACTAGTTGGAAAGCATTGCGTTTTATTTTATCGGTTAGGTCTGACTTCCATATAACTAATAGCCAATCGATAACTGTCCATACCTTTGCTAGTCGCGTGTTGATATCATTCTCTGTTGATGAGACGCTGCTTCTGAGGTTGGTGAACTTGTCCACTAGTTTCAGAGTGTGGAGATGTCGCCTCTTTGATTAAAGCACATGTATTCTGTTTTGTCTGTGTTGACATGGAGGCCTTTGCCACATGCTGCTCGTTCCAGACTATGTAGCAGGGATTCAGCTTGGGTGGGGGAATTTGCTCGAAGCGCTATGTCATCGGTGTAGTCCGCGTCCGTAATAGTTTGACTTTCAAACAATCCAGTTTAGCGTAATTATACAGTTTAGTTCTATTTGACCCATAGATAGGACCCTTTCACTGCGGGCCAGAGGGGACATGGAAGCAATGTCAATGAAGGGGTGCTCTGCATTCCTCATAACTCCAGCAGTACTGAATTCTCATCATCAGATTGTTTAGTATCATATACGGAACACTCGTTGGGGAAGTCTTACCCCTCTGCAGAGATGCAATCAGTATATTCTACAGCCCCAGTCGACTTTGCCATATTTAAGTTTGATCCTTTCTCTTGTCTTTCTATCTTTGTTCGTACCTCTTTTTTTCTCGAAACAATCTCTTCATCTATTGACCGCTCAAAATCTAATATTTGTATCGATCTATTTAACAACTAATATCTGTTCAAATCAAACAATAAAATATGAACCCATACACAAGCCTTTTAATGATGGAATGTAAGTTAAGTGTTCATAAAATGATAATGGTGTTCAGTAACTTTTTAAAGGGAGATGATGAGTATGTTGTCATCCGACCCCTCCGCAATTGATACGACAAAACACAAGGTTAATTTTCTAAAGCGGAGTACTTGCCTGAATCCTGAGTTTTCCTTTTCCTATATCGGTTGCTATGCGTAAATAGTAGGGCAGACTGGGTTCTTCAGCCTTGGTGAGGCAACTAGTCTAGGAGAAGGAAAACTCTGAATTCAAACCTGTTAAACTCCGCTTAAAAATTGACCTTGTGTCATATCCTGCCCGAGCAGAGGGGTCGGTAAATATGTATATCGGTTGCTGAACTAAGGCTAAATAGCCAAATTTCTCTACTATTTTGCCCACCGATAGGAGGGAAAAGAGGGATTCATGTGTGTTCCTTTGAGAATTATCGTCTAGTGGAACGCAAACAGCCTCATCTGGGATTTGAACTTGGCTTGCTGAGTCCATTTCCTACGATTATTATTGTAATTTAAGCTATAACCCGGCATCCGTGCCTGGACCCAGATTTGGATCCAAGAAACCGCTTGGCTCATTAGACTCACATTACAGTTAGTGAGTCGATGAGATACACAGACCAGCAGGGTTCGAGTCTCAATTCGTTCCCGACTTACCCATCCCTTTAATCCCCACTTTAATCGGCCTTCGGGTCATTGACCGTGTGTCAAGCCCTGTCTGATGGGAGGCAGAGGCAAATACATCGCTTCAAAGTTGGTTATAAAAATTAGTAAAATAAATGTTGCTGTCATCAGATGTCGATTGTGTACTATAATTGAAAGAAATTATTTGCGTCTGAGAAATGTTTGAATGTTTTCGTTGCTCATTCTTTGTTTTGTCTGGAAGATTGCAGTTAGAAGCCTGTGAGTATCCTTCACAGTCTGATGCTGCCATTTTAATGTTGATATTGGCATGTCCGGAGTTTTTGGTCGTCATTTTTTACGCTTATTTGACTTGGTTTCGTCAAAATGAGAGTCTTTATTTTATTTATTAGAAATCAAACACCGACCACTAGAAAATAAAAACTTTGGGACAGAGTAAACAACCACAACAAGTTCAACAACAACGAAATTTAAAACAAAAAATCATAAGATATACGTAAAAAAGTTAACAAAAAGAAAATATGCAAATCAGTGTTTTCTTTTAATTCTGAAAAGAAAGGAAAAACAGAAAAACAACAACAAAAAAATAAAAACAAAATTAAAAAAAAAAAAAAAAGGCAATAAAAAATCCTGAATTGGTTTCTTTCGAATTGGAAATGTGATGTTTTATATTCATAGGACAATTCTGGTTTTTAGATGAATCCCGAGTTTCATTTATTTTGATTCCGTTTCTTTATTTTTTGTTATTTTGAATTCTAAGTTTGCAAAGCAATTGAATCTCAATTTGATGATTATGGATTCCAATCCGTATAGATCACAATCAGTTTGGATTCCAATCAGTATGGATCATTATCGATCAGGAAATAAATAACTCAAACAAAAAACAAAACACAAATAAAACAAAAAGAACCTGAAAAAAACATAACAAAACCAATGAAGACATTTTTCGTTTTCTTCAACATCTGAAAAAGATAGAAAGAAAAGTGTAATTGCAAAGAGACAAACAGGAAAAGAGAGAGAGAGAGAGAGAGAGAGAGAGAGAGAGAGAGAGAGAGAGAAGAAGGAGGAAGAAACAATAAATAAAGAAGAAAGTGAAGGTATGAGAGTGCAATATATACGTCAAAGACACACACACACACACACACACACACACACACACACACACACACACACAGATATACAGACAGACAGAAAAAGACATAAGATGAAAAGTGAAAGTCAGATTAACAGATGGAGACAAGTGAAGAGACAAGAAAATCTGGAATCGTGAAAACGAGTTATCCAGAGTTATCCAACTCTTTATAAGCTGGAGACTACTTCGGCTAATTGAGCCCTTTTTGGACAGAGTAAAATGACAACTTGACGACTAAATCGTGGACTCAGTGCCTGTAAGGTGAAACGTTCTTTATGTTGAGTAAAGTCAGTATTTTTATTCATGAAAATTTATTCAACATAAAGTATACCAAGGAAGAACGTTTCCTGTGCTTTGACAAACTGAACACAGATCCAAATTCTCTTAAGCAGAAAAATAGTATTCGAACAGGAAAAATTACATTAGAAAATTTAATTGACGAATGCCAAGACAAGTCTCCAAACAAATTATGCTGTCTTCGAAAGTACGTCTCCGCCACTAAATAAGGATTCATATCAGATTATACAAAGTAAGAATCTGTCTTCGACACTCTGGACAAATATTCTATTAAAAAGAAAATATCATCTTTCCACATTTTCTTCTAGCCACAAGACGACTGTCCACAACCGAAAACATCGATGAAGTCATGCAAGGACAACACAATCTAAGTAAAAACTGTTAATTTATAGATGTAACTGCTGAACAGTATCACCAGGAATTGGTTAGAGATTCATCTATTAATAGACTCACATCTCATGCTATACGGCAACTTTTGTTAGAGAACCAAGGATAAACGCTCAAGCTTGTGAAACTTTTAGGGCACTTGAATATGCCCAATCCAACTCAAAACAGTACACAAAGGCAGCCATGCAGGTAAGAACTAATTTCTCTACAAAAATGTCCTTTAATTCCAAGACTGTACTGCCTCTTCACAAACAAATTCAGTTCTGTTACTTCTGCTACTGAAAAGTATTGTTGGTTTTGTGGTGGCAAGTTACATAACCGTTTCAAATGCCCGGCTAAAAATACGAAATGAAATTTTTGCAATCGAATTTGTCACTGGCTATTGTTTTTCACTATTTAAACATCTTCCACTGTTTCTATTTTGATACCTCCCCAACATCGGCACTAATTGATTCAGCCAATTTTGGTTGCTACATGAACGACAAATTAGCACAGAGACTTTAACTAAAAATTAAGCCTGGTGCAAATCATATTATATTAGTCATGTCTTCTAATTAAGGTTGTAAATCAGGAATAATAACGGAACGTATCAAAACACTCAGCCAGAATTAACTGAAACCCTATGTGGAGCGATAATCCTTGGTCTCGATTTTCAAAAACAGCATACACGGGGAAAATGAGCCTGGGTTGAAAGTAAATGAGCTGAAAACCGAAATTGTTGCTTAACCGCATCAAAATTGCTGATGCCACGGCTGTTTTCAAGTTAAAACCTCATGTAGGACTGATTGTAACAAAATATTATACTTATTAAGAGGCAGACCAACAATTTACTCTTCAGAAGAGCGAACAGTTGTTAGTTGAAATTATCGGATCAAGCACAAGAAGTTATTATGAGAGATGAGTTTGACTGCTTTAAGAAGCGCTGTGTGTAGATTATTTCAACTCTTATCAACATATATACAGAGGTAGATGCTTACTCCTTACCAAGAATCGAAACCCTCGTAAATAAACTCTCAAGTTATGTCTCTTCTGCTATTGACCTAAAGAGTGCTTATTACCAAACAGCAATAAGCGAAGATGACAAATCATTTACTGCTTTTGAAGCAAATGGACCATTTTTATCTATTTATCAGCATATTGTTTGGAGTAACTAACAAGGTTGCAACATTCCAACGAGCTTTTGATAAATCTGTTGACGAAGAGGACCTCGTCAATACATTTCTGCAATCTTTACCATTGCTGGGAGACACCAGGTGGAAGATAAATGTGTAAAGATGTTCCTGGACACTGCTCAGCGCCGACAACTCGCACTGAATGAATATAAATCAACACTTTCTGTTTGGTTCCGAAATGGAAAATGTATTAGTTCGGCCAGATAAGTCCAGATTACAGCCGAAATGGGAAATAGATTAGTTCGGTCAGATAAGCCCAGATCACAGCCACTTATAGACCAGGAAAACCCCACTAAAGTGGCACTACTTAAACTTTTTGCATTGTATGCAAATTGGATTCCTCGTTTTTCTGACCGCGCTTAGCTTCTAATCAAGGCAAAACATATTCCATTGGATACTGGAACATGTGAAACATTCACTATCTTAAAACAACTGCTCATGAAGGCGGCAGTACACTAGCTTAATAACACCAAGCCATACATAATAGAATGCGATGCTTCAGATATTGCCATATTACCCTACTGTAAAACAGTCTCAGCCCAGTCAGTTGGGACTGTAAAATACATCGACTGTATCTCTGCAGCTGGGTAATGCCCCACCCCCACAACGTGTGTGTCCTGATATGACAAGAAACAATCTGATGGGGGCTCTGGAGAATGTGAAGTACCCCTTCATTGCCATTGCTCCCTGGTCCACTCTGACCTGGAGTGGTAGCACTTGATAGGATCCTATCTATAGGTCAAATAGAACTATTTGAGCATTTAACAACGCGTAAACAAATAAATGATGTTTAATTGAATTGTTTGTGATACATAGAAATATTTGGAACCATTGAACTGTGTTTAAACAAATAAGTAATCTTGAATAAAATTATTAGTGTTAAATGATAATACTTGAAACTCTTAAACTGTGTGCTTCAATCGAATGTATTGTATTAGATAACAATACTTGGAAACATTTAACAGGGTGCAAATGAATGAGTAGATTTGCATAGAATTAGTGTTTACTACCAATACTTGTAACCACTTCACTGTGTACAAACAGGTTTTTGATTATAAATAAAACTATTCTAATTGTAAACAGAACTATTCTTATTTGAAAACATTTAACTGTGTGCAAAAGAAAAAAATGAGCTCAGGTTCGTTTAAAAATGTTTTCAAGAAAATATGTTTACAAATCATATATATTTAATATATCGATAGGAGTACTAATTTTAAAAAATCTTTGATAAAAATCTTAATCAATAACCAACAACGGTTGATATACCTTAAACCCAACCAACCAACCAACCAACCATCAAAATCAGTCTGGGTAACTCATTGTATTCATGGTACGAACCCTGAATCACCAAAAACTTATGACCCAGCTATTGAGAATGAGGTTATTGGTCTGATTTTCTTCCTGGCTAACATCTTACTAAAGAAATGGAACTAAGATCAGATGCTTTTATGATAGACAATCATAAAGAGTCCAGAATCAAAAACGATAATATTGAGAAATTTCGGTTATAAGATTCGTTGCCGTTCTGAGCACTATAATGACACCTTGAATCGTGTCTAATGCAATGTCACTTTAGCTCCATCCTTCAAGAAACTACATGAAGTCTTGTCTCACCCAGGAGTTAATCAGCTCATGTACGTTCAAAAAACTTGACCTTTTCTATAGACGTAGTAAAGGAAGCATGCTTATCTTGTCAAACATGTACTGAAATGAAACTATCTCAAAGTAAACTTATCATGGCTACCCAAACTCTAAAGCAGTTGAATGTGGATTTCACAGAAGTATTATCATCAAAGACACATGACAATATCCATTTGTTGCGATACGTGAATTTTCGTGTTTTCTATTCGCAATTCTGTGCAAATATACCTTATCAAAGATAATTATTCAGTGTTTGAAATCAATCTTCTTTCTATGCAGAGCGCCAAATTATCTCCAATCAGACTAAGGCTTAGATTAGTGAGTTGAAGGAAAACCTGTTGCTGCAGAGATTTGCTTCAAGCAAGATAACCTCTTAATACCCACAGGGCAATACCTAGGAAGAAAACAATAATAGCCTAATCTGGAAAACCATTCGCCTCACTTGAATTCTCAAAATTTACCATTAACTCCATGGGAGTTGATTTTGTTTCGTGATCTACACAGAACAGGCCTATCTTGTTCACGGCTCTAAAGACAACACACCACGAGGGATTCTTCTGATTCTTTCGATGGTCATTTATATTCATGTTTCTCCCCTTTCAACAGCTAAAACCCTGGTCAGTCTTTTTACGTCTGTTTTTGAGACACTCAAAGAATGATCCTTTTGTCCAGGAAGTTAAACTACTGGATGTAAATCCCACCAATGCACACATCAAATCTGGTGATGATTATATGACCAAATACCCGACCCGTCACAGAGTCTAGAGGACGAGTACAGTTGGAGAGATAGAGAAACTAAAGAGAGTCCCTGGAATGCGATGGCTCTTTCAGCGATCGACAATCGTCCTACTAGAAGATAGAACAGTGATGACATACAACCCACGCATTCTGAGGAATCGAATCTTAATGCACCCAACTCAGATCAACCCTGATCGGAGGAAACACCACTTTGTCATTCCCAGAAGGAAAGTCGTGTATCGCAATGACATAAGTGGTAAATTTATTTGGCAGGAGTGAATGCTATTGTCTACTCATCGGATTTTTAATTAGAACTCTTTACAGATCGAGGTCTACTTCGGTAAAATTCTTGATGTAACGCAGCAAGATGCGAAGATGTTTCGTAGCGACTACTACTACTACTACTACTACTAATTATAATAATTATAATAATAATGAGGATGATTGTACCATATCAGTTAAGGAATAGGATAAAATAAGTAAATATTTTGAAATTTAAAATGAAAAAGATTTAGAACCCTAAAACTATTGTTATACCTATAATACTTGGAGCAGTAAGTATAATCAAGGAAATCATCGGCAAGCAAATTAAGAAGATCCTCAGTAGATCTTTTTTTTTTTTACAAGAGATTAAAAATACTATGTGTAACGGTTCATCTTTATGTTATGAAGATATAAACAACTAGGACAGGTTATCTCAGTATCTGGGTAAATGCCTATAGGAGGAAAGAATACCTAAATCGATGACAAAGGAAAAAACTACTCCAATCCAGAAATTCCTCTCGCGAAAAGGAGCCATTCCAATCAACTACAGACCAATAACGTGTTTTCCAATGATGTTCTTAAATACAGAGAAAAAAAGGAGAATAAAACAATTATTCACTTAAATGTCGCAGTCTTCTTTTTGGAGAATAGAAATGATGTTGTGAAAGAACTAGAGGAACAAATGATCTGTTATAATATAGACCAACAAATTTTAAAAGAGTTAAAGGTAAGGAGGAAAAATATAGCCACAGCACAAACAACAAAAAGGCATATGACATGATCCCACGAACATGGATAATAGAATGTCTGAAAATGTCAAAACCTTCTGAGCAAGTCAAAATCATCATTACAAAAGCTATAAAAAACTGAATGAGGCAAACACTGGCAGAGGTAAAAATCCAAAAGGCATCTTCCAGGGAGATTAATTATTACCACTAGTACTTGTTATTTCAAGGATGCCTTGAATTATATACTAAGAAAATGAAAAGGAGGCTACAAATCTACTTATTTACAAGAAAAGATAAAGCACCTCTTGTAAATGGATGATATTAAGATTTTTACTAAAAATGAAAAAGGACTAGTAACACGCATACAATCAATAAGAATATACATCCTGGCAATAGGAATGGAATTTGGGACAAAAAATGTGCTATGCTCAAATGAAAAAGAGAAAAAAACAGAAACAAGGAATAAAACTACTAAATCAGAAAATCATTCGAAAATTTATAGTAAAGTAAAATTACAAGTACATGATAAAAGAATTCCAAAAACTAATAGAAAAGGAGTACAAGACTAAGCACGACTGAGTGGGAAAGGTTATCCACAGAGAACTGTGCAAGAGACTAAAAGGAATAAATAATTAGTGCGAAAGTATTTCAAATATGATATAGAAAATAATAACATATGATATTTATTGCATCCACGTGATAGATAATATTGTATCTAGAGAGAGAGAGAGAGAGAGAGAGAGAGAGAGAGAGAGAGAGAGAGAGAGAGAGAGAGAGAGGAAGATACACTCACAAAGGGATTTAATGATCGAGTTCCGATAAAAGCCAAAAATTCAAATGCTGATTTTCTATGCAAAAGATTGTCACGACTAGAAGAGTGCCGAAAAATTATTCTCATATACGTTTTTAATAAATATATTCGAACACTTGTAAAATCTACAAAGTCGACATAGCATAAATTTATATCTTTGGAAAGAAAACAAAACAAAGAATAAAAATAATTGATGTTAATTGGTTGATTTATGATTATACGAAGGAGAATCAGTTGCCGAGTGTTGATATGAAATTTTGATATAATATTTAATAATGTTTCATTTGTTGGAGAAATTATTACGGAATTCATAGAGTTCTGTTTTCGGTCTATTTTCCAATTTATTTTAGTTGTTTCTGCAAAGTTTTGCTTTGACATCTCGACCACAGATGTCGTCTTATTTTGGGAATGACATAACATTGTCATATAAATTTCGATAGCCGCTAGAGAGAATATTTCCTGGTATTCTGATTATGAAACTGACAAGAAAGATGAAAATAAAAAGAACAAAAAAATTGTTATGAAAAATATTAGAAAATGAAAGAAATACAAACTTAAAAATACAAAAGTTGAAATAATCTTAAACTTTGAGAACTAGACAGTAACACTCTCACCTTGATTATAGTTCACCAAAGAGGAAGGGGAAAATAAATGGGAAAAAATACCATGACATTCTTCAAGAATGGTGGAAGAAATCTTGTAATATCTGAGTAAAGATCCTCTCAATAATAATTGGCGCATTAGAACCTGCTCCTATAAATCTAGAAGTGAGACTGGAAGATAAAACTGCTCCAACCATACCCAATCGTTTGATGTTGAATAAATACTAAGAAAATGACTGGAGTTCCAGTGACATTTGTTTATCACTCTTTATCCGGTTACAAACACCGGAGACATCTGGTTTGTAGATGCAAAATGAAAGTTGTCGATGCAATAAACGAAAAGAAGGCGATACTTAAAAACCCAATAGTAATTTTTAAAAGTCATATGGCCTTAATCGATGATGCAACATTTGTTATTAGTAAAAGATTTATTTCTTCTTGAAAAGAAAAAAAGAAAACTGTAATTGTGTATATTCTTCAGAAATGTTTTTAAAGAGTAGGAATTATCTGGATATCAAAAAGAGATGTAATTCTTCAAAGCGAGTTGTTGAATATATGAAATCAAAATTAGTGAAGAGACGGAATTTTGAATGAAATTTGGGTAAATAATTTAAAGAACAAAATAAGAAGAATTTGAAGCTTCATCTCATCGACTTGACACATAAATATGTAAATCGTATCTATTACGTTAAGAATTTACTTTTTTTTAAATGAATTCTTTTGATGCAAATAATTCAACTTAAAATATAACAATTTTTATAGACATAAAAATGGGGAAAAGACAATGGAATTTTTATCCAAAGTTTTTTTTTTTATTGTAGTAGTCTGAATAGTATCCGTATTAGGATGAACAACTCATTAAATGTTAAGCAACAATTAATAAGTTAATTATGTATTTATAACTACTGCCGGGAGTACGATCTTTATCGAGTATCCTTCATTCTGACCATTTACCAAACTTCTTGATAAATTGTGACAGATGAAATAGCAGCAGAATAATACTTTTGACCATCTACAAACACATAGATTTTTTAATTATTCATGTAATCATTTGTATCTTCCAATCCATATGGGTGTGGTTGCCATCGCTAGAAACTGTATTGCAGCAATTTTCGTCGACTCGCTTGAGAATTCTCGCCAAATTCAATAGTTTTGTTCTCTTAAGAATCTGTCCTTTTCTATATCTTGCCATTTTCAAATCATTATTGTTGCTATCACAACTACTAAATATTAATACTTAACTACTATTACTACTACAACAATATTTTATGGAAGAAGAAGAAGAAGAAGAAGAAGAAGAAGAAGAAGATGCGCTTATTCACATGAGGTGTATGATGGTTATTGCTTGAGAATGAGAAACGGTAAATCTTTCCGGATCTCCAGCACAAGAATTACAGAGCCCAGCAGCATTGAAGGCTGGCCAGCTGCTTCCAAAATGAAAACGCTACTGTTACTTTAACAGCGAGAAATATGCTTTCTTGTTACTCATCATTTTACGACAAATATAGTTTTTTTTCCATAGACAAATACATAGGTACAAGAATTATTATTATTATTATTATTATTATTATTATTATTTACTCCTTTAGAGTTTTTCACATCAGTGTTAGCTGATGGTTTTTCACAGGAGTTTGAGTGACAGCAAGTCTCCTCAAGTCTCCAGGACTCGTCTCAGGATTCTGGCCGTTCTAAGCAATGTTGTCATTTGGATAGTCTCTACCCGTCCGCCAACTTCCAAGTTCTCCAGGCCTTTTAATAATCCTTTAGTTATTGTGCCTAAAGCACCTATCACAATTTGCACAATCGTTACTTTCATGTTCCACAGCTTTTTCAATTCTCTAGCAAGGTCGAGGTACTTATCCTTCTTTTCACATTCCTTCAGATTTATTCTGTGGTCCGCCGAGACAGCAAAGTCGACAATTATTATTACTATTTGAGATTTTTTCATACCAGCATTAGCTGATGGTCTTCTAGTGGAGTTTGAGAAACAGCAAGTCTCCTCAAGTCTCCAGGACTCTTCTCAGTATTTTGGCCGTTCATAATAATGCTGCATACAAGATGGTCTCCACTCGTCCTCTTATTTTCAAGCCCTCCATTCCTTGTACCAATCCTTTGGAGACTGTTCCGTGCGTACTAATTACAATTGGTATCATCGTCACTTTCATGTTCCACTGTTTTTCAATTCCCTAGCGAAGTCCAGATACTTATTTTTCTTTTCGCTTTCTTTCAAATTTATTCTGTGGTCAGCCGGCACAGCCAAGTCCCTAATTCAGCAAGTTCTCTTCTTTTTTGTTGACTCTGGCCGAGATTAGGTGATTCGTTTGTATCTCAAAATCCCTGGGAACTTTGTGCATCTCATTGTCCAGGATAGATTTTGGGTTATGCATATACCACTTTTTCGCATGGTCCAATTTCATTTTCTTGCACAATTCCTAGTTGATCACCTTCTCCACCCTGTCGTGTCAAGTCTTATACTCTTTCTGTGCTAGTTTGCTGCATTCGCTTATCATATGATTCATCGTTTCGTCTCTATCATCGCATAACCTACATCTGTTTTGTTGCGTCTTATCTCTTCTAGCTTTGATATGATTGGTCCTTATGGCGTTGTTTTGAGCTGATATTAGAAGAGATTCAGTTTCTTTCTAAAGGTTTCTTTTTAAAGCCACATCTACGTCTTCTCGAGTGAGATGTCGCTTGTTAGTCGCTTAAATGTCCCTAGAGTTGGTTTTCTTCCCATTTTTGTTTTCTGGCTATTTTCGTTTTGTTGGTCCTTGTGTTGTCAGTATTGTTTCTGCTGGCTGTAATCATTCTTCCTCCGTGCTTTTCTATATAATCTTCGAGTCTTTGTATCGATGTGTCAACACTTTCTTCAATACTGGCAAGTCCTCTTCTTTCCTCTCTTCTTGACACATATAGTCCATCAATGTCATCTTTGGGATGTAATGCCTTATACATGGTCATTAGTTTTTGTTCTCTGTTCCATTTGTCTTACAGAGGGGGACAGCCCAAGTATTTATTCTTTTGACAAGGTTCCTGCTATAGAGTTTTGTCTCGAGTAATTTTCTGGTTCTTCTGAGATACTCATTTTTAATTTTTTCTTTCCATTTGTTTGATGATGTCAGGTTCCAATATCCCCAAGTATTTGTAAGTTTCCTTTTCTCGGATTACAACTTGATTTGGTTGTTCGACTCCTTCCATTATGTGTTATTTACCTCTTTTCATTACTAGCATGGCGCATTTTTCTGCCAAATTCGATTCCTATATCTTGACTGTATATTCTCACAGTTTGTATTAGGGTTCCCACTTCTTTTTCGTTTTTGGCAAAAAGTTTGATGTCGTCCATGTACATCAAGTGGTTGATATTTTCCTGTGATTTACTGAGTTTGTATCCGGCTGTGCATTTCCTGAGGATGTGGTTGAGTGGCATCATGGCTATCACAAAAGTAATGGTGATAGTGCATCTCTCTGGAATACGCCTCTTTGGATCTTTACCTCTGCTAAACTTTGTCCTCCTGCTGTCAATTCCACTCTCCAGGTTTGCATTGTCTTCTCGATAAACTGTACTATTTGGTCGGGTATTTTCGGTAGTTCCTCTGTGCCTCCTCTGCGTCACCCTTTCTGTTCGTCAGGGAAGATTCCGCGGCTTGTCAATGAGTAGTAGATTTTTTCTCTAATTTGTTCCGTGAGTATTTTCCACATCATCGGTAGGCACGTTATTGGTCTATATTTGGTTGGGGCAGTTACTTTGAGGGGGGCTTTTTTGGATTAGAGAGGTCTTCTCTTTGGCAATCCATTCCGCTATCTGTTTTCTGTATGCATTTATTGACTCCAGTCTATCGTGTATGGAGGTGTATTTTTTAAACCAAAATCCGTGTATGCCATCAAAGCCTGGGGTTTTCTAGTTTACTATCTTTTTAAACGTTGCTTTGAGCCTGTCGGGGTGTATATTCTCCTGAGGACCTTCTTCAAGCATTCACAACTCAGTTTCCATGTTGTTTATCCATTCGGCTTTTTTGTTATGATCTTTAGTCTTTCGCACCAGCCTTAGCTGATGGTCTTTCACTGGAGTCTGAATGATAGTAAGACTCCTTAAATCTCGCAGATTCTTCTCAGTATTCTAGCCGATCTCAATAATCCTGTAGTTTGGATGGTCTCGGCACATCCTCCGATTTCTGACTCTTCCAGTCACCTCACCAAGGTTTCAGAGACCGTTCCGAAAGCACCATTTATGATTAGTATCACCATCACTTTCATGTTCTATAAATTTTTAGTCTTCTGACAAGGTCCAAAAACTTGTATCTTTTTTCGTTTTCTTTGATTTTCACGTTGTGGTCTGTCGGGACGGCAAAGTCCACAATTCACTAGGTTCCCCTTTCTTTGTCAACAATCACTTGGTTTGGTCTTCTGGCTGAGATTAGGTATCTATTTGTATCTCAAAATCCTAATGAATTTTGTGAGTCTCATTTTCCTGGACGGATTCCAGTTTGAACATATGCCATTAGTTAAATTTCTATTTCTTGCACAATTCCCAGTGGATCACCTTCCCCACTCAGTCGTGCCTAGTGTTGTACTCTTTGGTGCTAGTTTGCTGCATTCGCTTATTATGCGATTAATCGTTTCGTCTCTATCACCAGATAACCTACACTTGCTATTCTGTTGCATATTGTTGTGGTTGTTTGTATTTTTTCTTATCATCAACATTGTCTTAAAGTCTGTTTTCATCGCTATATTGACGTCTTCATATAGACCTTTTAATATTAATCTTACTTCTATTATTCCTTAGGCATTGTTATAATTATAGCTGTTTATAAATGCTCAATTATATTATTGTAATAGTTTTTTTGTTCTTTTCTCATTCACATCCATCGACTTTCTCATGAATCGTTCGTTATTCCATCTTCATCTGGAATTAAGGTGACATTGTTTTAAATTGAGAATTTCTCGTTTTTATTTTGTCTCTTTCGAATTGGATTCAGTGCTGATTTTTTGTGAATCAATAAGGTAGAAAGTAAAGAACAAAAGAAAAACAATAACAAAAAACAGAAAGTAAAGAAAATAGTTGGAAAGAAATTGAATGGTGGTAAGAAGAAATGTATGAAGGAAGAAAAAGCAAGAAAATGGAATAGAGAAAAGGAACGAAAGACATAAAACAGAAAACAAGTAGCACCAAAAAAGAAAAAAAAAATCCAAAAAAAAAAAAAAAAATCAGTAATGTGAGGTCGTGTATGTCTCGTGTATAGGTCGATAAGGTCGACTGCCGGTTAATTCAATCATAAATGAAGATGAATATTATAATGTTGATTTTTAAAAATATAAAGAGAGTTTCATTTAACATTGTCATTGGCTTTGTACAAAAATGTTTGATGTAAAAAGGTTGGAGAGTAAAATACTTGTAGATTTATACATTGATAATAATTTAATTAACAATAGAAAGAATGATGGGGATTTGAGTAACCTGAATAAATTTCACATTTCTCTCTGTAATTAATTCAGATCTGCAGTATCACACGCTAAACCCTCTGGCCCATGAATTTAAACCTTGGCTGCGCAAAAGCTCTCAAATACCTAATTATCCTAAAACTCTTCCTTTTCCAGTGAAAATATAGATAAGACCAATTTGTTAGACCAATTTGCCTCATTGGTTTTCAACAGTTCTGGGAAATTTCCTATGATTGGTTGCCCAGCTCAAATTCGTCTCAAGACTAGAAATAAACCTATTCCAATACCATTTCAAGGAGTAAATACCACTAATTGGTATAGTACTAGACGGATTATCGCAAAAAAGATGGGAAACCTTGAAGAACAATGGACTATCAGTATTTAAATCTCCAAAGCAAACGAAAGATACACCTCACCAGCACGCCATTTCAATTAGCATTACAGGTACCCTAGGAGATAGAAGATCGTCTTGCTGGCTGTGGATGGTTATCGCTCGATCCCTCAAAATGATATATCTCTCTTTCATCATAGAGTGGAATTGTTTTATGAATCTCCGGGCACCTTAGGGATTATCAGCCTCCGGCGACGTGTACAGACACAGATATGACGAATAATAAGACATTTCTCGCAAAGTGAAATTTGACCACAACATAGAAGGTGACTTTTACTAGACATTTGTACACTTATCACTGTGTAAAAGATTAGATCGTCCTAAGCAAAAATAAATCTTAATGTTGTCTGAATGTAGTTCAGTAACTCAATCCGAAAATTTGCTCAGTGAAATTACCAACTTCCCTATCCCAAAGAATATCACTGGTGTAAGGTCTTGGTGTTGGTTAGTCTCATCAGGTTGCCTTGGGCATATATTTTATGCCCCATAATATCTCCTTTTTGAGACCTCGTCAAACCAAATTAACCCTTCGTTTGAAGCCAAGATTTCAAGAACGCATTTCATCAATCCAAATTGATCATCGTGGGCTTGGTGAAAAAAAAAAAAAAAGAAGCGTTACGACTTTTGACATTAATCGAGTAACAAGTCTTGTCTCAGACTGGAACAAAGAAAGCTCGGACTCCAGCTATTACTGAATCACAGCAAATATCCCAACGAAAAGGTTCAGGTCTATTGCCTTGAGAGCTTGAGCATCGTGTTCGCAGGCAGCAAATTTTATACTGAAGCAGATCACCGATATGTATCAATTGAGGACGAAGCAGCCGTAATTGCAAGTGCATTAGAAAAATGCCATGTATTTAATATGTGTTGCCCTAACCTAATAGTAGTGATAGATCATCAGCTCTTAACAGGAATATTTGGCGACCTTAGCAAAATATACAAACCACGCCTCTTTAAGCTTAAAGAGAAATCACCCTCGCAATTTTTTCATTATCTAGCACTTCCTGGGTAGATGGCAGAAGAATTCTGATGTTATTTCCCATAATCCAGTCTCAACAGTGGAAGCCTCAATTGACATATTTTCTACACAACTCTCCTCCCAAGACATTCACCTCTCATAAAAAATAGATGCTGGAGTGGAGTCAGTAACCCTTCAAGCAATGACTGATTATGGGTACGATGAGACTGTGATGTTACTCAACCACATTTGTGCATTGACTCTGATAAACGCGACTGAACAAGGATTTTCTTCCAGACGTTCTTTCCCTGAACCGGACTCACCACTGATTTAGACTCTACAATTCTCCCATTCATCAGTTGATATTGCTGGATGGGAGAATTGTTAAGTTCAAATTTCTCAGAGGCAAAGTGTTAGGCGTGTTCGGCATGATTTCAAAAATTGGCCCAGTATGAACACATCTATACGCATCTTCAGAGCTTATTGCTTAGTGTTCACAAACATCATCCAAGTCAACCACGTGAACCGATCTTAATTACCGCAGCCAAAGATTGGCTCTTCCAACGGACAGTAACCGACTTTTACGTCATCGCATACCTCATTGGCGCAGATAGTCTCACAAGCTGGTTCATTTTGCACTACCTAAAATGGAGTCATACCATCACTTCAACATCTGTCGGAAACTATTCCACGCATATGTTATCCCAGAAGAACTCAGTAGCGATGGTAGCCCACTTTTATCTTCCAACGTATTTCAGTTGTTTCTTAAGTCACTGTGCGTGTAGCACAGATAGTTTTCAGTAACATATACTTAATCTGATGGCCGGTCAGAGCTTGCTGTAAAAACTGCAAAGAGGATAATAAATGGCAACACAGGTTTCTAGGGTTCGTTAGATCTTGACAACGCATTCCGGGTCATCCTGTAATATTTCAACACTCCCACCCTTAGTCATTGGTTTATCCCTTGGCATAACTCCTGAGTCACCGTTGACTTTGAGATTCCATTCCTTTACAAACGATCCTCTACAAGCCACACCCTGAATGAATTCAGCACAACGCCGTGGAGAGCCTCCATCAACGCAATGGACAAATGAAGAAGATTTATACATAACCTCTGCTCCCTATTGAATGGTGATATAGTTACTATCCAAAATTAACTCAACCGCCAGTGATGATGCTCACGCAGCAATTGGGCATCCTATAAGAGGCACATCAACATAACCTCGGAATTCATAGCACATGCCAACAATAATTCCACTGGCTTTGACCAGTTTATTCCCACATAACAGGGAGTGCATTAAAGAACTGTTCCCTCCTTATAGAACCTTGCCTGTACATAGGGGAAGGAGAGGGGAGATGTAGGAGTTATCCGCCCTTGTTTTCTATAAATATGCTGATAACGAGGTTCTGGGAGTTAAAACAATAAAGGGCCACCGACTGTAATTCATAGTCAAAGTTATATTAAGTCAGGTATCATCTCTCTCCAGCCTATATTTCTACGGTTCTAAATTTCTACAGATCTACAACCTATTTTTCTACAGATCTTACTTGAAGAAGAGGACAAAAGTAAAGAATGTGAAAAAAATAAAATTTTATGTGGTAAAAGATAGAAAGAAAAAAAGGAAGGAAGAAACAAGGAAATTGATTTAAGGAACGAGAAACTAGAAAGAGAACGAGACTTGATGTGTGAGGAATAAAGGAAAAAATGTTTCAAAAAGAAAAAAAAAATGACAAAAATTTAAGAAAAAGATAAAAAATAAAAAGATGGAAAATATGAAGGGGACGATAAGTGATGGTAAGATGAAGAGAATGAAAAATAAAGGTTGATGGGTAGAAAAAAAAAACTCCAAATAAAAAAAGATAAAAAGAAGTAAGACATTTAAAGAAAAAAAGAGAAAACTACCACCACGAAAAAAAGAAAGAAGAAAAACTAAAGGGAGGCAAAAACGAAAGACGTAAAGTCATAAAGAAAAAAAAGTTCTGCCTAGTAGTTGAAATGGTTGCGTATTTTCCTCCGGGAACAGAAATCAGTGATGAAACCCAGATAGAACAAAAGATTTCTTATGGGGATTTTCAAGGCAGGAAATAATCGTAGGGCGGGGGTTAACGGTGAATTGTGGCTTCTAAGGAAGCGAGTTCAAACTCCAGTCGCACTATTACATTTGTTGAATAGCCCTTCAATAACCATGACCATGATTAACTATACAAACTCATAATACATATATATGCTGGATACATACTGACGCAATGAATAAAGACAAGGGAAGACTTCTTTAGAAAAATATGTACCTCTCACTATTGTAAGGGTTCGAAAAGGGTTACTCAAGGTTTTACTGTGAGACGGAGTTGGAGACCGAACAAAGACTGCAACATATATTGACCCCCACTCTTATGGCCATCGGCGTTGTGTCTTTCTCGTTCTCCTGATACTCAACCGGAGGCCCGGAGGCCCGGGGGCCCAGCTCTCTGCTGAGTGCTGGCTTGCTCTATCACATCTTGTCTCTAACTCATCTGCTCTCCAACTCATTGACTTCCTGTCTTCACCGAGTTATATAATAGTTCAATCACCCACTCAATCGCCCACTCAATCTTTGGAATGGCATGTTTGATCATCATCAAGCGGAAATAACTGTCATGCAGTTCAGAGGTCACTCTCTTCCGGTGGATTAGTCTATGAGTGTATCATGGGCTTTTACCTTATCCCATTTCGTCATCCAAATCCGCCTACGCGATTTCTTTAGATTACTGGCCATTGGAATGTGTCATTTCCTTCCGGTGCATCACTTTGGAATGGCATGTTTGGCCGGGTCGAATGTCAGTATACGACACATTTACTTTCGAACTAATACCATTGGGAAAGGTATGAACCCTTTTATCCGCTCAGCTGATGAAGAGGCTCTGTGAGTAAAACAATAAAGACGGCCGCCGACTGTTATTTATTACCAAAGTAATATTAAGTCAAATATCATCTCTATGAACGGTATCACTTTTGTTCCTCTAAAAGGATGGCTTTGGTATTAAATAACCCACGAAGGTCGATATGCCATCAAAACAAAGAAGAAACACCCAATTTAGCATTCTACTATAGTAAAAAATTATATTTTCTCATGAAGTATTTCTCTTCTTTTATCAAAAAAAAAAAAAATGAAAGGCGTTAAACAGAGGATGAAAACTTGGTTGGTTAACGAAAGTCTCTCGTCAGAGGGATGTCCTAATAAACCCTACTTGTAGAAATGGTGAGTTCAATCTCTGGAATATCTCGGTTCATTGGAAGAAGAAAGAGTCGTTAAAAGGTGTAAGAAATTGATCGATAGAATTTCAAAAACATTTAGGAGAGGCACGGGCCGTGACAAAAAACAAAACAAAAAACAATATACCTAACTGGTTCATCATTTGAAATTCCCAGAATGTGACTTCCACCTAAGGAAAAGTTTCCATATAACCAACAAAAATGAGGATGCTTGTCCGAAAAAAAAAGGGATTGAATAACTAGTACGTCTCTAGAATGTAAACGGTTAAAAAAAGATAAATATTTAAAAAAAAGAAAAAATGGAAAAGAATAGAAAAAAGACCCTCCAATCCTCTTATTCCAAAAACAAAAATCGAAAAACAAAATTAAACACAAATAAAACTAAAAAAAAAATGAAAACAAAAAATAATTATAACAACAGAGATAGATAGATAGATAGATAGATAGAGAGAGAGAGAGAGAGAGAGAGGGAGAGAGAGAGGGAGAGAGAATGGGGAGAGAGAGAGGGTGGAGAGAGAAAGCAGATTAAAATCTCGTAGGAAGGCCAAGAAAACAATTATTCTATTGTTGTATTAGAACTTATAGTATTTTCTATGCAATCTCTCATGGGACGTTTTCTTCTAAACGAAATCTTAAGCTTGAAGCTTTAAAAAAAACCCATCAAACAATCTCAATCTTGGAAGCAAACTTGCATGCACAAAAACGAATTTGATTTTTGGCGCTCATTTTTTTCTTTTGTTTCTTTTTTTCGTCGGTTGCTGATATAGCAGAACGCTTCAACAAACTTTTAAGTTGAAACGAGTACAATTGTCCCTCCGTTGCAGGTGAAACTTCTGTCAGAAAGTTATTCGCACTAAGAACATGTGATAAACAAAAAACTCAAAAAACATGTGAACTAGAAATAAATATATCGGTATGAATGGCAGATGAAAGATAATGTGATTTTTTAGGATTGTTCTCAATTGTTTCTCTTGGGAAAGGATAAATCTACAGTTATTTTTTGGATTCATACAGTAAATATATAGGTATCAGATGGAACAGGATACCTTTTGACACCGGCCTATTACTTTGATTTCTTTTTTAATGATTTCCTTATGAAACGTTTCATTTTTTGTTGTTTTCATATCCTTGTATTTTCTAATCATCTCTTAAATTTCTTTCCTACAATTCTTCCATCGTTATTTTCTTCTTTCAAACTTAGTGTTCGCCCAGTTGGCAGAATTTGGAAAAGGCGAACTGCATCCTTCTGCAAAAAGAGTGTCTTGGGCATGAAAAAAAAAACTGTATCTGGTGTTGAGGTTCGAGTTCTTGAGCTCTGAGACTGTGGAGTTACCCTTTTGTTGCCATTACTCCCAGGTTGACTCTGACTCGGAGTGGTAGCATTTGTTAGGGTCCTATTTAAGGGTCAAATAAATCTATTTGAAAATGATTAGTATTAGATTGGAATACTTGAAACCGTATAACAGAGTGCAAACAAATGATTGTAATTATTAAATAGGAATAGTTACTCGAATCCATGTGTAGAAATTAATAGTATTTGACGGAAACATTTGAAAGCATATCACTGTGTGTAAATTATTTGTATTAGATAATAATATATTACTTGATAATGATATATTATTTATATCATATAACTTTGTGCAAACAAATGATTATAAACTGATTAATGGTTATGATCACAATCAAACATTTAAAAATGAATCAAATTGAATATGAATTGATGTGTCGTTAAACAAATAGACAAAACCCACAGATCGTCGAAAAGAAGAGAAGAAAGAGAAGAGGAAATTCACAACAAACTAAATTGGTGATTCATTTATTTATACTGTATTTTTGACATTTAAAAAGTCAATTACCCAATTTCAGCCAATTTGTATTATTCTGAGAAACATTTTGACGGTTCAACAAGTTTTAGGTCAACAATTTTCCTTATTTTATACTTGTTTTATCGCTATAGAAATTCTATTCTCGATGTATGAGTTAACTCTGGTTTAATTCTTCTCGTATAATGCAAAGCTTATTTTTGAAGATATTCTATCAAGCTGTTAATGTCGATTTGTATATTAGAAATTATAGTAATTATAACTCATAGATACACTGAACATCAGAACGAAAGGACACACGAAGAAAAATAAAGAATGAAATGAAGAAAAGAGAGAATGAAATGAAAAGAGAGAATGAATGTAGGAACTGACAAAAATATGAGGGGGGTAGATAAATGGAGGCTTCGTGGTGTAATGGTTACTATCGTTGGAAATGGACACGGCGATAGTTCAAGTCCTTCACAAAGTGTTAATACCCTTGGGAAAGGTATAAATCCAATTATTCTCTTTCCAGCTATGGGTAAATAGCAGGGGAGACTGGGCTATTTAACCGTAGTATGGCAACTAGAAGTAAAGCTTTGAATTCAAACCTGCTTAAAATTGACCTTGTGTCGCATCCTGCTCGTGCGGATGGATAGGTAAATAAATACAAAAAAGATGATGGGTGAAAATAAGAAACGATTATTATGTAAAAGAAAAAAGAGCTAAAGAAGAAGAAAGAATTATCTGTGTCCCCCCCCCCAAAAAGGAAAAAATGAATAAATCAATAACCAAAACAGTCGTAGTAACAGCATTGATCAAATGATACATCTTCTACGAGGTGTCTTTACTAGACTGAAGCTGTAAACGTTAATTTTCCTCAAAATAGTCCCATTGGCTTTCAGTATATTTAATCTAACACATTGAAAAACATCTGAATGTCATCATCCCGGCATCAGAAATAAAATTATCTGCTGTATTCTGTATATATATAATCTGGTCTTACTTAACAATATTAACCTTCAACTTTTCTAGTAACTTATGATGATAACAAGGAACCATATGTTTCTCTATACACTGATATACACAGGCCTCACAATATGTATAGTTCTATATTTCATATCAGAGTTTTAAAACAAAGAAAGATCGGAGAAGCAACCATCTAATGTAACAGAAATAACAATGATGAGGATCCTCGTTAAAAGCTGTAAAACAACACAAAACAAATGGTCAGTGATTTTTTTAGTTCTAAAAGAAGT
The DNA here is from genome assembly GCA_963585895.1 of Sepioteuthis lessoniana. Lineage (NCBI taxonomy): Eukaryota > Metazoa > Mollusca > Cephalopoda > Myopsida > Loliginidae > Sepioteuthis > Sepioteuthis lessoniana. Next base: position 21,866,918 of record OY757925.1, on the reverse strand, counting down.
GGTGAGGGATACAAAATCTTTATTGAAAATAAATAGATAAATAAATAAAACAAAACAAAAACCGAAGTCAGATTTTTTGTTTTGCAGTTTGAGTTTACGATTAAAAGTGGCTCATAAGTTACAATTATCTAACATAATAATGATGCGCACACTCTTTGTTGTTTATGAGATAATTTAATTCCGACCGACTTGCTTATTTAATTTATAGAAGAATACTTGACTCGATGTCTCAATATTGTTGATTCATGGGTCACTGTTTGGCGAGTCAATCCACAAGACTCAAGGAAATTGGTTTATCTATTCATCCCACTCACCTGCTGTACATTGTCCTTAAAATAATATCCGGCCGTTTGATCTCTGGGCGTATCCCTGTTTGCGCATGCGTAGACTAATCTTAGTTTCTAGGTTAGGGTCTTCGGTGTGCAGATGTGGGGGGAATTTTGGAACCGTGTTGTTTCCACTTGTTTGACTCTTTTCAAAGCTATTTCAAATATCTTCTCTTTATCTTCGTTCCACTGAACAAATGTGGCCTCTATTCAAGGGGAAAAAGACCAAATGCTATTGGGTGGCCTTATTAAGTCGAGAAAGAACGTCAAACTATTGGCTGACTTTAAAGCGAGCTTTCATGATAACTGACCGATAGAAGTCCTTGATTCTTTTTTTAATTCTATTTAAGTAACGCGCTTCATAATTTTGTTCTTTTTCTTTTTTTATGAGCATTCGATAGTTTTTAATTTCTTTTTTTTTCTTTTATATATTAATATATTGTTTGCTATTGCCATCTCTGTCAGATCTTTCATTAATTCCTTCTTTTTCTTCTTTCTTTCTTCACTCTTCTTTTATTTCGTCTCTAATTTAATCCTCTTTATTCATTAATCCAGACATTTTTTAAATTGATAAAATATTTCATTTTTTTTCATTCTTGCAACCAGACAATAGTTTTATCTCGTTCCCAAATATTTTTTGATATATTCCTAATTCAAGCAGCTTTTCTTTTTAGATTTATTTTTTCCTTACTCTCTTTCATTCCATCTTTCATTGACACTTTATTCCCTGCGATTTTGCATGTTTTTTCATTTATTTATTTACGCTTCATTCAATTTTTTTCATTAACTCTAATGTTGTACTCTAATAGTTGTCATCTCGATTTTCCTTTGTTCCTCAATAGATGTGGACTTTTCTAAGACATATCTTGACTCAAAATCATTTTCTTTTATCACATCTTGGCTGTAGTTGAAAAATGAAAATAGTTTGGCTCCTTTTCGTTATTGGGTTTCTTTTTATTTCACCTTTCTGTTTTACGGACCGCAATGGTCGGTATTATTCCTATCTAGAAAGTTTGAAGTTCCAAAAGAATTGCTTTTTACCCTTCTTGTCTTGAAGACGTAAGATTTTAATATTCTGTATAGTATTTCTATTACTGAGTATACAATCATGCCATGGTTAGTTTACTAGCTTGTTGGCAAAGAAACGTATAAATAATCTTCGTGAAATGCTCTAAAAATCAAGCTAACACCTCAAAAATATTTACCGTTTTTTCTTTTCCATAGTTTAAGGCACATTTATTACTTTTTCTCACTTTGTCACATACTTATTTTACTTTCCTTTCTTCAATGACCTCACTTTTCTCTTTCTTCCAATACATCTCACTTTCATTCTCTCTAAATTCAAAAAACTGAATTTCGGAACGTGTTTTATTTCTTCTGAAGCAGATTATCCTTTTTTGTTTTCAATTGTTCAACAAACTGGACATACGAGGTGCCTTCAATAAGTTTCCAGACTTTTTTGTACAGGAATTTAAATTTGTCGTAGACTCTTGAAAATTCAGTATGTTATTGCTGTACATCTTATGAGATGACTGGCCAAATTTTATGATTTCAGGTTCAAATGAACAGCTACAGCAGGAATTGGAATATTGTATATTCATCACTACTAAAGCCTGATTGTTTCTGTTTTAAACTTGGAAAAAATGCCACAGAAACGTATGGAATGTTTCAGACTGCTTTTCGACCATCTTGCATGAATCAAGCATCAGCTTTTGAGTGGCATAAGAGATTCAAGGGAGGCAGGGAGTCTGTAAGGGATGATGAGAGGTGTGGGAGGAGTAAGGAAGTCAGAACACCAGAGTTGATTGGCCAAATAAAGAATTTCATGGATAAGGACTGTCGTGTGTCTATAGAGACAATAAGTGCACAGTTTGATGTCAGTGTGGGAACTGTACACACAATCATTCACGAGGAACTGAAGATGCGGAAGATTTGCGCGAAGTTTGTCTCAAGGGTGCTCAGAGAAGATCAGAGAGAAAGACGTTGTCATGACAGCAGGGAGATGGTCGAGCTGATTAATTCAGATCCCGCAGTTCTTGATGCTCAGGTGACCTGCGATGAAAGGTAGTTCTACTGCTATGACCCAGAGACCAAGAGACAGAATTCCCAGTGGAAGCATGCTTGGCTCTCTTAGACCCAAGAAGACCAGACAGAGCAAATCCACCCACAGACTTTTGATGATTCCTTTTTTTGACAGCACTGACATGATCTACATGCACTGGGTTCCCACTGGACAGACACTCAACAAGGAATACTATGTTGATGTTTTAAGGGAGTTCAGGAAGAGATTCCGTCGGAAGAGGCCAGCACTCTTCAAATCGGGTTAGTGGCATTTCCACCAGGACAATGCACCAGTCCACAACACCATCTTTGTCACAGACTATTGGACCAAGATGGGCATTAAGACAGTTACTCACCCTCCCTATAGTCCAGACCTTGCTCCATGTGACTTCTGGTTATTCCCTAAGCCCAAGGAAAAACTTAAAGGCTATCGTTATGAGACAATTGAGGAGATGAAAGAGGCTGTGACGAAGGTCATTGATACGCTCACACAAAAGGACTTCCATGGGTCCTTCCAGAGGTTGTTGGAACGTTACAACAAGTGCATTGCAGCCGGAGGAGATTACTTTGAAGGGGACTAGAGTTTCATGTGTGTACTATCAATAAAGTGCCCATACGAAAAAAGTCTGGAAACTTATATAATGAGTCTTGTATATTCATCACTTTTTATAGCTTCTTTGATTTGTTATTTCAAATAGGCCGCCATAAAGAATGAGGTAATATAGATCGACGAACTAATCGTAGTGGCTTATCACTTGAGTGTGATCCATTGACATTATCATATATTTGGGTAAGTAAAATTTGTAAACGTATCGAGCTTCTGTTGAAAAGTGATGATTAGCAAGGTAGTCCTTTTGACTACTTCTTGTTAGTCCTATACATACTAGGCACTATTGCAACCTTGTGCCAGACAAGGATCAATTTCATAAAATTTCAGTCAGGGATTGGAGCTGACAAACACAGTTATAACGTAATTTTAAATATGGTAGTCATTTCCTGGATTATATTTGCCGCGTTCTTTCTATGACGTCATAAACATTCTGCCTCTATGACTATCCTCTCAAATAATAATATCAGATGGCTATTTGTTACTGCCTCCCACCAGACAGGACTTGACACAAGGTCAATGACTCGAAGGTCGGTTTATATTGGGGGTTAGGGGAGAGGAAGGCCAGGCACTCTGCTGGACTATGCTGGTCATCGGTTCACTTTGTGCGATATGAGCCTGATGAGCCTAGCTGGACTTTGACTCAAACATAGGTCCAGGCATGGATAGCTCATTATAGCTTAAACTGGACCACATGGGTCCAGTGTTATACAATGGTGACAATAATGCAGCTCACCAACCCGAAACCGGGGGCCTTTTGGCCACGAGTCTGCCATTGGTTTTCGATATCCCGTCCGGCATGAATGCCAGTCGGCCTAGGTAAAAAGACAGGTATATATAATATCTGATGGCTTCTTTATCCTTTGTTATTGGAAGAAAAGAATAAAGCAATGTATAATAAACAGACGAATATATTTTTGAAATAGTCATGTTTTTTTGTTTACTGGAAGATACATGACTTTGAAAAAACAAAGCAAAAAACAAAACTAGGCAAAACAAACAAACAAACAAACAAACAAACAAACAAACAAACAACAGCAACAACAACAGCAACAACAAACAAACAAACAAACAAACAAAAAGCTGTTCAATGATTAGAGAAGCTTAGTTTTATCTATTTTTCCATTATGAAAATTTCTCGGATTCTTTTATTCTTTTTTGAGATTGCTTATATTAAGAATACATATTCCGATTTATTCAGGTGCATTTGAGATTTTCTTTGTTTATTACGTGGCTTTGTGGATTCGCGAGTAAACTTAAAAAACTTAGGGTGGGTTTGTAGACTACACCGGCTGAATCTCTGCAGACAGTTAAGACCCACCCACTCGCCAACAAGTGTCCTAGGTATGATTTAAAAACATCTAATGGTGATGCTCAAGTCCTGGAGTTTTGGGAAATGTGGAGTACCTCTTCATTGCCATGACTCCCAGGTCTACTCTGACCAAGAGCAGTAGAACCTGTAAGGGTCCCATCTATGGATCAAATAAAACAGTTTAATCATTTACTTTACTTGAAACCATTTAATTGTTTACAAACGAATGATTAATATCAAATTGAATTATTAGTATTAGATTGCAATACTTGAAACCATTTAACTGTGTGCAAACAAATGAGTTCTGGTTCGTTTAAAAATGTTAATTACAAACTATTCTCTTCAAAATCATATATATGTATAAACAGGATTTGGCATTAAATAGCCGTCAAAGGTTGATATGCCATTGAGGCTTGAGGAGTGTAAGGTGCCTAACGTGAATGCTGTGACTCCCCGGCACAGGCAGCCTGGACCGAGTAACCGCCGCTAGAGACAAGACATACTCGACCAGGTCCGCGCCGGCCATAGCCGGCCGAAGTGCGTCGTGTTGGCTATATTAACCAATTACGTCCTACCATGTTAACAGAACAGAAGAAGAGTGATACGGATTAGGGCGTTCAGATTCTACAGTCTCATCCTTGCAGAAGTTACGAACGGACGAGCAAAGAAACAAATAAACGAATAATTAGAAAAAAATACACATTGTTTATCAGATATATATGGGTTACAGTAAGATTGAAAAATTAGATATTTCTTTAAATCCTTTAACATTTCAGTAATTTCATGAAACTTCTAAAATCATCAAGGATTTCATGAAGTATAATGACGATTGATTTCATTCATTTACTTGGAAGATGAACTTGTGACTTAAAATTGCTCGTTAGGATTTTGTAAAATGTACATCGTATGCCCCTGGTAGGTATGTAAACGGCTCTCTTTCGACTTTTTGAGTCGAACTCTGCCACATTTAAAACAATGGTATAAGATTGTTGTAGATTCTAATACATAAAATAAAATATGGTTAATAGAAAAGTGATACTAAATTGAAAACAAAACTTTTAATTGAACCTGACAACTGATGTTTGACAACAAGTTCTGAGTCAAATAAATCCACTGGAGCTGATGGCATAGAATTCCTTAGTATTAATTGTACAGACTTTTCTAATGCTGAAAACTTACAGTGTAATAAAGAATGGAATAGCATTGCAATCTTACTTTAATTTTTCTTAGCAAATCTGGGCGAGATAAATGATTCTTATAAGATATTTCAGTGGTAGAAACAAGATTCAAACCAAATACAATAAGTGATTAATACTGCCTTTGATAGCGAGAAATCAGCACCTCCCACAAGCGCAAGAGTAAGTGTCTCAAAAACTTTTGAACGCTCTTGACCAATGCTTAAGTTGAATATATTCTATGACTTAATAAGAGACGTTTTTCTCGTTGATTTAAAAAAAATTGATATAATATGCTGTGAATATGAAAATATGATGTAATAAAGTATTTACTGAGTTTAGCTTCTCTAATTTACTTTCTAACTTGACGTTATACCATGTAATATGTGGAGAAACATTATGTATACAACATTTAAATGTGTATAATTTAAAAACGTGACATGATTGCAAAATTCTGACTTCAAATTTGAGTTTAGGGAATTTAGTTGAGAAGAGAGAATTTTCCTTTAGTTGCAAAAAAAAAAAAGTTATTATTTACTTTTCAGAGTAAAATATAATTGAAAGCGTCATCACAAATAATTCATGGATTTTTATGAATTTTTGAATGAATTGTGATCGCACGTGGAATTCAGTTATATTCTGTTACATCATTATATTTCGTGATTTCATGAAATATTTGAATATTGTAGAGATTTAATGAAATCCTTTACCAACCAGATTTTTTATGAAGTTGCTGAAATGTCAAAGGATTTCACGAAATCTCTAGTCCTACAATCTTACTGTAACATATGTACAATGTGGGTTGAAAAACTATCGAGATTGAACCTGTATTTACAAGACCACAGTTAACAATGAATGAAATGTTAATTTTCTTCCAAATTAATATTCACATGTTCTAAAACGCAATGTGCGCGCGCACACACACACACACGCACACACACACACACACACACACACACACACACACACACACACACACACACACACACACACATATATATATTTATGTGTGTGTTTGTATGTGTGTATATTTATGTGTAAAACAATTTGCTACGTCACCAGAATATTACGAAGGGATAACGAAATTGTGTTGTAGAAAAAGAAATATTTTTATGAGGTGCTTTTGGTGTCATTAAATACCATAACAAAAAGTCGTAATTAAATAAATCCTATGTTGGAAGGATATCTAAACGCATGTAACTGTCTTATTTACTTTCTTTTTTTATAATCGTCACAGAAATTCAAACATCAGTGAAGTTTTTCCCGAGTAATATCACACACACACACACACACACACACACACACACACACACACACACACACACACACACACACACACAAACAAAACAAACAAAAGCACGCACATATATTTATCGATAAAAATGTATATATATATATATATATATAAAATATATTAGAACCTAAGTTGTAATATCCCTACAACGCACCAAAGGCTTGATATATAACCTGTCTTTATGTGGGCGATATGTCGATAGGCAAATCCATTAATCAACAGATAATCGATTAGATAATCTTTTTTTTTCTCTTCTATCTTTATCATCCTTTTGCTTGCCAATCTTTCTGGCAATATCGGTCTCGGATATTCCCGATCTACATGAGTCGTCTTTTCTTTTCATTTCCTGTCATATATAACTGGCCAATAATGGATCGCTCTTCATTTACTCCAGAAATAAAAATCAGCTTTTACTTTGGTTTTCAATCTTTTTTCTCGGCTCAAGCACAATGGTATTTCCTAATTACTTGATCTCACTTCGTCAAATGTCGGGGAGATCTTGACATTAAGTGAAGCTCAAATTTCAAAAAGAAAATGTAAATACTATTTTCACAACAATCATATATGTAAAGATGGTCACAAAGTCAGAATCCAGTTTTCGATTACTTAATGCCAACTTCTGAGTCACTTACTTTAATATTTTCGAAAATAGAAAAAAAAAAAATCACAAAGAAATGATGATGATATATAGACAAAGATCAAATTACATAGAAAAATACATTTTCCTAAAAAAATATTTCTCTGACTTGCTAAACAAAATCTTTAATAAATCTTATTCAGTAATTTTTGTCATGTAGAGTATTCGGACAATTGTCTTTATCTTTAATTGTTATATTCACAACGTTTCGCTCGATTCGTCCTTTGGCCGTCTTCAGATATTTCTTGTCAAACCTGGGAGGATGTAGGTAAAAATAACAAGGAATACTTATTAGAGCTTAACACCTATATCCGGTTTTGGTAAAATAAAACAATCTATCCCTGTTGATTAAGTAAAGTGTTTAGTTCAAAGTTCTATTTAAGGTCCAAAGTTATATATATCGTTATCCACAGATAGACTACATCGTTGTATCACAACTCATCAGTGTGGCTTGACACACGAGATGCTTTAAGCTGCGTTTGAAATCCGGCAAACTTTACGTCAGCCTGATAATAAAACCTCACCGCCATCAGCAATCTCAGCATAAGTTTTAACTTATATGAATTAATTTTCCTTTGGTTTACATATTTTTTTCTTTTTTTCTTGGACAATTGCCACTCTAGAATAATCCTCATCAAAAGCAAATGATTCTTCTAAGCCGGAATAGAGTTAAAGATAGAAAGAAACGAAACAACTTAAGTAAAAGATAAAAACTTTTACAGAGAAAGGAGGATTGTTATAAGAAAAGAAAACAAAAGGAAGAGTATAGAGAGTTGCAACGACAGTTTGATGTAAAAAACATTCAAGACGTCTACATGTCCTCTTTTCTGTAGATTAAGCGATTGTATTTGTCTGGTAGGAATGTTGTGATTGTGCCTACATGTATTGGACATTTTCTATACATGACATGTATAGAGATCTGATATGGCTGTCCCTTTTTGAGTTTATCTATTTATATCTTACTATGTCTATATGTCTATCCTTAGCCGATATACCTGTCCGCCATTCACCAAATAGAACGTTTTAGTTCGTGATCGATGATTCATCTTGTTATAGCATTGATCAGCCAAACCATATTTCCCTGAACGAGGATGCAGAGAGAGAGAGAGAGAGAGAGAGAGAGAGAGAGAGATTTGTTTGGTATTAGATAGATACAAATCAGCAACGATCTTGTAAATTTCAATTTCGATTTTGTGTGGTTTGATTTGCTGTCTTGCCTATCTGAAGCCGGAATTTTCTTTTCCTTTCGTTGATGCCATCAAAAAGAGGAAACAAAATTAAACAACGTATGGTCTTGTGAGTCTTCAGATAGAACTTTCTGGTGAAACGGGGCAGACACCTTTCACACTAAGTATTCATGAAAATGATATTTGTTGTATGGACGAGATTTCTCTCTGGATTTTTCAGATAAATTTGTATTGTTATTATTTAATGGATTTTCCAAATTAACATCCTTATTGTTATTTTATCCAAACATATTGGTAAGTGTATTTTTTCAACCTTCATCAGATTTGTGCTGTATTCCACGTGACTTGAATAAATGCGACAAACGTCTGAAGAAGATTGGAGACTACAACAGTGAACGCACTCTGATGAAAATATTGACTTAATTTTTGGATATTATTTCTAGACAGGACCGGATTAAAACAACTGGGTACCCGGGGATATAGAACATTTGCGGTCACCAGAAACTGCCCGCAAGAAATTTAATGGAAAGAAAAAATAAGATAAATCTCACTAGTCTGATCAATATGGTCTATTTGATCAACTTGTCTTTAAACGTAAAACCAAACGTCGTGAATTCAAGGGAACAGAAAACTAATAAAACAGAAAATAAATTAACTTTAAAAATACATAAATTAATTGCAATATTTTATATTATCTTAAACTGATTTACTTGGAATGGAATATCTAAATAATTTTGTCACCTTTATACATTCAATTATTTTTATATGTTCATTTGTTTTATTGTCATGTGTTTAATTCTCCTTTGACCATGAAACCACTTAGCTCATATGTAAACCTGGCATCGTTACTAGAGTTTTAAATGTAGCACACTTTATAGGTGTCTATCACATGCATTAACCTCTAAGGAGTTGCGATCTGATCTGTTTGTCAAGGTGTGATCATTTTATGAAAGAGACAAAGACGATGTAACAATACATAATAACATTGAAGATATAGATATTAAGAATAGTTACGATGAAGACTATGATGATGGCAAGGGAACAAGACGTCTGGACTAAAGAGAATTATTGATTGATTGGAAGGCAGATATTCAGCTGGTCTAAAGGATTTTAATAGCATCATCTTCGCCAGTAGGATGCTGAGCGTTTTTCTCTCTCACCGTGGGAAATTGTTTCTGTCATTTTAGAGTTCATAACGAGAATATATATCAAATCAAATAATCCACCACTTTACCACAATTAAACAGATTCTCAGAACAGGAAAAAAAGACGCAAATTCTTCTTCTTCTTCTTCTTCTTCTTCTTCTTCTTCTTCTTCTTCTTCTTCTTCTTCTTCTTCTTCTTCTTCTTCTTCTTCTTCTTCTTCTTCTTCTTCTTCTTCTTCTTCTTCTTCTTCTTCTTCTTCTTCTTCTTCTTCTTCTTCTTCTTCTTCTTCTTCTTCTTCTTCGTAAATCTATTACAGTCAGAATCCATTATATTTTTTATTGCCATTTTTCTCCTTATTTTATTTGAAATGTTTGTAGATTTATCACTTTTGGTGGTTTGTATAGCTATTAGGGTTTTGTATGGTTGAAGGGAAAATCTTTTCTCGTATGTTCTTTTGTGCGAGTGTGAATATTTGTAGGTAATTGTGAGTATGCGTTTTACACTTGTGTCTTTGCAAGTTAGAATATACGCATCTGTGTGAAGCCCAAAAGCAGTCTTTGCCATGCAAAAGGAAATAAAAATCACTTCTATCACTGAAAGATATCTATGCAGTCAATATCTTGCTGGTCAACTTCTAAATTCAATCATTCAAACTATTTGTGTCTTTTTAAGTTACTTGGTTCTTTCTTTCTTTCTTTCTTTCTTTCTTTCTTTCTTTCTTTTAATAATTCAGTCATCTGCTAAGTTTTCTCTTCTTCATTGTTTGATTTTCTTTTAGTTGATTCTTAGTGTGGCACAAGGGTATTCATCATATTTTGAAAAATTACTTAAACACTTTGATTAACGCCCCATCATCAAGAATTGAACAGAAACGTTTTCGTTTGATACAAAGAAAAGGTTGTATCATGACAAGGGATCCTCTTTTATTTACATTTTTAAGAGAAATTCTGATGTAAATATTTACCGTTTGAAAATAAATTGTTCGACATAAAACTGAAAATATTTATTCTTAAAAGTGTGTGCATGTAAATATATATCTTACACGAGAAAACCTCGATAATATATATCGAGGTTCTCTCGTGTAATATATATATATATATATATGTGTGTGTGTGTGTGTGTGTGTGTGTGTGTGTGTGTGTGTGTGAGAGAGAGAGAGAGAGAGAGAGAGAGAGAGAGAGAGAGAGAAAGAGATGGGGAGGGAAAGAGAAAGAAAGTGGTATTGGATAGGGAGAGAGAGAATCAAATCTGAAAGTCGGGTCAGAAAAGATTAGAAAAAGTTGCTTGTAATTCCCATACCAACGAGAACCTTTTCGGCAAGAGCCATAAATTGCAAAGAAAATGGTAAATACATAAGAATCGCTAGAAAGATTTATGGACAAAGAACAGGCTAAAATATTCTAATTCTATGATTATGGGTTGTAGCCAATTCGGAGGACACACCATTCAAGAAAATTTTATATTTCATTCGTCTTATTGTTCTTGAATTTATATACATCAATTTACTTCACTGTATTCATTATTTTTCTAATTATGCTTGTATGTAGCAATTGATCGATAAATCTCAGTAATTTCTTATCTATATTAATTCGATCGCTATAGGTATATGAACAAGAAATAAATTTATAGATACACACGAAAATTGAAATGCATATAAATGTATGTATGTGTGTGTGTGTGTGTGTGTGTGTGTGTGTGTGTGTGTGAACGATTAAGCAAAATAATTGATCGATATCGACAAATATAGATCAATAAGCAAAGATTGAGTGGAATGCAGGTTAAACATAAAAGTGGAGAGAAAGGTCAGTATCTGTAAAGAATCGATATAAATATAGACCGAGAATAGATATATAAATATAAATAATATATTTATCAGATCTGAATTTGGTACATTCACAAGTTGTTCATTATGAGAGCGATGATAAAATGTATATAATACACACATCAGTTTTCCACCAGTAAGGTAAATAAAATTTGGAATTCTCAGACAGGCAAGGCTGGTTTATTTGAAAGACAGAACAAAAGATTATTTTAACTCTACATTTTCTCTTTGTCCTTGTTCCATACAAGAGAGAGTCCCATAAATACCATCAGCACACAAATATCGATAGCAGATGACCTTCGCTATTTTGGCTCAACATTGCTTTTGGTCAAGCGTTGCTGAGAAAAGCTGCCTGTTTGTTGATGGATGTATTGATCTTACTGTCACTCTTTTCAGTCAGACGCTAAATCACCAACAGACCACAAATGATCGCTTCCCAATTATGCACTTCTCGGCCCTGGGAGCAGTGGTAGGGGAAGGCAAAGTCTTCGCGCGTATAGCTTCATCATAGTCTATCAGCAACTTGTCGAAAACACCTTATCATATTTCAGCATGAGAATGGCGTCGACGCTTGGCATCTATGATTAGATCGGTTGATTGACCAATCAGTGATCAACACTTTAAACGTCAAGCCGCGGCCTGAACGCAGTGTGAGACGGTAAATATTATTAAGCATTATGTCACGATATGTTGAACGATTTTACCAATGTTGACTGAGAAGCAGAATGGAATGAATTCACGAGATTAGTGAATTTTACGACGATATTAATCGATGTTTAGAGATAACTGGTGTTTATTGATTTCAAATTTTACGCTTGCATTCCTGTCATGGTCTGTAAATAATACGTGTTATTGTGTATTATGTGCAATGTTAATTGTGTGGAAATTGTTTTTTGAATGGAAAACCAGATTTTTAAATTCAAATTGATTTTTTTCGTGTTGGTTTAATTTCATAGTTTACTAAAAGTAGAGCTTATGTTAAAACTTGAATTTTTCAACTGTAAAATAATTTACAAAATATCAAATTTACGGTTGAATACAATTCTGAAAAAGCTTATTGGTAAATTATATATAATAAATAAAATGAAAAGAAAAAATGTGAATTTTGTTCATTCTAATTTTATCTTTTTAACATTTTAATACATTCATTGTTTTGTTTAAAGCATTTTAGTCGATAGGCTTTCTGGTATTCATGATTTCTATGTTGCATCGAGTCCTTTTTAAGGAAATTTCAACGTTTTTTCATTTCACTTTGCACGTAAATGAGGATATAAATTCAAATAATTAATGGAATAATGGTAATATTTTATCCAGTTTCTTTGTTGATATGATGATATTTGTTTTTGTAATCATTATAAAGGATCAGAGCAAGGGTCAGGGTGATGTTCAGTCTATGACTGAAGAGGACGAGATGCTATTCTTGATTGTGTCGTCAGTTTAATATCTTGACCTTTATGACATTACAGTAAAGAATGAGAATTAATTGGCAAATTATATTTGACCGATTTGGATTGGGTTACATAGAATTAACATCAGAAAAAAATTTCCATCTTTTAATCTCATTTCGAATTATTTTTGACAATGTTTGGCCTACCTATGAGGTGCTGATTCCTTTAATCAACTAATGTGAGAATTCTAAATCGTAAATGCATTGGGTTTTGCGAAATCTATAAGCGTTAACGATAAAATCCATATACCTATGCGAAGCTTATTGTTTAGAGGCAACGTACATAAATCTAAGTTTGCCCGAAAAGTAATGTTGCGAGAAAATTTGTGAAGGATATGAAATGGTCGTGAGAAGAAGGGAGAATTACAAGATTCATTTATTTTTATAGGATCGAGTAAGGGATAATAAAATTGTGAATTTTGCGCAAAAAAAAACAAAAAAAACAGTTGCTGGGACTTGTCAGAGAACTTGTGGTCGAAGTTGCTGAGGGCTAAAATTCACAGAGCTGACCTGGTCGAAGCAGTAAGATTTTCCTTTTTTTTTTTACGAGTTGCAACAGGCTGATGGTTACTGTGTTACGCTGAAATTTAAAGTTGTCAAGACTGCCAGGATTCATCTAAATTTTTTTACTCTTGCTAAGTCTGAAAACACCAACCCGAAGATTGCAGCATCCTGAAGAACTATACTTTTAACTTTACTCGGCTGAATAAACAATTTGCTTTTCGTCATAATAAGAGTGGTTGTTTTGGGCCAGTTGAATGAATTTTTATTTTGTTTTGAACAGTCTGATTCCAATAAAATTGTGGTGCTGGTTTCTTACTCCTAGACATTTCAACAACATTTGCCGAGACGTTCTTCTGATTTAAAGAACAAAACATCGGTGGAGCAAGGTAAATTAAGAAAGAGAAACACCGACCAAACTAAAAGAGAAGATTGCTCCCTTTGGCCATGATAAAGAATCTCGAGAGGAATAAGTGTCACAATACCAATTAATATCCGTTTTGTTTGTATAATGGTTCACAAGAAATAATGGAATTTCGGTATCTTTAGTTTAGAAGAAAATTACCTTTTTATAAAAATGTTTGGTGTATGTTTATTTATTGGGAATACTGTATATATATATATATATATATATATATATATATATATATATATATATATATATATATATATAGTAAATAATGGTGTAAAATCCGACAATTTAGAGAAAAATTGATAACAAGTTAATCCAAGCAGGATAGATTTATTGAGAAATAAAGTCGACACTATAGCGTTTCGGTTCTAATGAACCATCATCAAGACTGTTAGAGATAATATCATCCCTCACAGCCCTGATGATGGTTCATTAGAACCGAAACGCTATAGTGTCGACTTTGCTTCTCAATGAATCTATCCTGCTTGGATTAACTTGTTATCAACTTCTCTCTCATTACACACACAAACACACACACACACACACACACACACACACACACACACACACACACATATACATATATACATTGAGAGAGAGAGAGAGAGAGAGAGAGAGAGAGAGAGAGAGAGAGAGAGAGGTTGCGAGAGAGACGGAGAGAAGGATAAGTTGAGAGATAGACATAAGGAGAAAGACAGAGAAGGTGATATGTAAGAAAAGAGACAAATAAGAAAAGAGGGGAATAGAAGAGAGAGAGAGAGAGAGAGAGAGAGAGAGAGAGAGAGAGAGAGAGAGAGAGAATTTAGAAAGAAATGAATTCATTCGTGGCAAAAGCAGATTAAGCTAGATTGATCGATGGATTCATAGACACGAATGATTGGTTTATCGACCAATCAACAAAAGCAAAGAAAAAGAAATGTAAATATAACTTGGTATGAATGCGATTGGTTGGTTTTACGGTATGTCAACTTTTGCTGGGATATTTTAAGCTGAAGTCACTAAAACAGTTATAATCTACAATTATATGAGGTACAAAAATGTATCTTTACAATCATTTTAAAAAGGTAAGTACTTCATACTGAGTTGCTATATTAATGTTTTAAGTGCCATTGTATTAATGTAGTTAAAACACTTTTTAAACATAATCTGCTGTAGATCTATTTGACCTCTTGATAAAAACCCTAACATGGCAATACCCACTTCTGGTCAGAGTAATGATAACAAGGAGGGGGGCTTCCACACTCCCTAGATCTTCAGAACCTGAGCCTTACCACCAGATGCAGTTTTGTGTCATATCCGGGGTACATATACGGATGTAGATGATGGGGAGATAGTTAATCGATATAAACATACTGTGTCCGTAAAGTAATCAATATTTATTCATCCAGGGTTTCTTCCTGTCTGTTAGAGAGTAAAAAGATTGTGTTGCAATAATTTACTAGTTTTTATTGATATTTATTTTTTATTTTCTTCTTTTCATTTTGCTTTCTTTCTTCTTTTTTTCTATCGCCTTTAAATATTTTTTACATTTCACGGTTTGACAAATTATATATATTTGAAAAACAATATGTTCTGAAGATGTATTCTTTGTATGAAATTGGCCAACGTTTTGGTTTATCCGACCAACTTCAGAGCAGTGTGATTGATTCACCTGGAAAAAGTAATTTTCAAATAAAAAAAAATGAATTTTTTTTGCGTTTCATCGTTAAACGCCTTCCATTTCAAATTAGACAGACATCAATTCTTTTTTTTTTGTGGCCGAAAAAAAGTTATTGTAGTGTAGAAGATACTGAAATAATCTTATCAGATGAATTGAACATCCATCACACCGCCCTGAAGATGGTCGTATAGACTGAAACGTTGGCAAATTTCATATAGATAATATATCCTCTGAATATTTTGATTTTTATAATTTACATATCGTCGGATTTATTATAATCTTTCTCTAACACACACACACACACACACACACACACACACACACACACACACACACACACACACACACACACACACACACACACAGTTCTTTTAAATATTACCCTGTTAAATATAAGTTCTAATTGAAAATTTCAAGGAATATATGATTTTTTAAGAAACAGAACTCTTTCTTGGTGATTGTAAGTCGTCGTTTACCGGATTGAAAAAGCACGAGTGTGTCATATTCCCTAACTATAGTTTGACTGAAGAATTTAATTTTAAACTTTTTCTTCTTCAAATTGCCTTTGTTTATATTACAGGAACAGGCTTTGGACAATTATTATAATTATTGTTTTTGTTGTTGCTACCCTCTAAATGTCATCTGCAAAGAAACTATAAAAATAGATCAACGTTATTTAGTTATATCCGAAGAGACTGATATCAAAGCGAACGAGCTGTTTAAGTAATAAATAGTAAATGAATAGTTCGCTATTGTTTTGAAACCGCCGACACTTTGAATAAAACAAAATCTAAAATGATAGTTATGTTGTCTTAATGGCGTTTGGAAAGAGATATTTTTTTTACATTTTCATGAGATTTATTTTTCATTTGATGACCATCTTTAGGTAAAAACTACGAGGGTCGTTTAAAAAGTTATAAGCCTTACCCAGAAAGAAGAGCATGGCAGAACATTTTTGTTGCAGTAATTCACTACCAGTTCTTAGAAAACGAGAAAAAATAATTGGAATTTTTTTAGTTTTATAAGAAGTGGTAGAGTGTTGCCACAACAAAATTGTTCAGCAATACTCTTCTTTCTGAGAGTGGGGTTATGTTAAGGGATAGTTATCTCCCCTAACGAATGATCGACTATTCACGGAAAAAAGCTAGTTTCCGACGACAAAATGACTGCTTGATAACACACTATGTGAATACAGTCAATTGCTAAACAGTCTTCCCTTACCCTGGTCGGTGTTAAAGAATATATCGAACTTTTTTTATTACATTTTGTTGTTCCTAAATCTTTGGTTAATTACAATTTTTTCGCGATGAAGAAGATAAACACCATCTAATTGAAATAGCGATATCACTAGACATGCTAAAAGAAATATCAAATCAACAATAAGAACAGTTTTGACTATGATGACTCAACAATTCAATCACCAACTGGAAATCTTACAAGAAGGAAAGAATTTGAATGAATTTGAATACAAATTCTATGGATAACATAGCAAACACTATAACAGAAATCTTTTACGATACTGAAAGCGGAAAAACTTTTGTTTCGTGTTACAAAAGATGGATTGACATTTTCCAAAACGAACTTCCATAGAAAGACGAACATTAGAAAATTCGTCTATTAATTCGAAAACTTGGTACCGAGGAACACGACCGTTTTACAGGCAACATCCTATCAATGCAACCCACGGATTTCACATTCACTTGCTAAAAGAAATCTTTGGGAGAAATCATTGTTTAATACTCCGTTTAATTGTTTTGAATTAGAAAAAAATGACGAAGACGATTATGTGACGTTTGCTGGTAGCGTGAAGCAGGAATGCGAAAAATTTACTCTAAATTCCCTCAGAGGACTAGTTTAAATGTTTGATTTTTATCGCATGACTGACGTCTGAATCACACAGTGATAATCGGACCAGACGACTTTTCAAACTGGAACTCGATAAAGACATTACAATTCGAGCGCTAACAACTGAATGTAACACTCTTTTAAGCTTTAAAAGAGATACCATGTGAGTGCAAAAACCAAACACCCGTCATTAACCGGAAACTCCCCAGCGAAAAAATATAAGATGACTCCACCAACTTGTTGGTTTTGTGGCGACTGGCATTATGGATGTTTTTGCTCGTTTAAGAAACATAAGTGCTATATTTGCCACCAGGTTGGACATAAAGAAAATTCTTGCAACTCAAATGAAAAAAATGCTGAAATCTACTGGAAATTTGAAAACAAAAACAGAAATACGAAGCCAACAAATTCAATGTTTGCAACATTCAAAGCGGACTATATATTGTTGTTTCAGGGAACAACAAGCCATTTCCAGTTTGACATAGCGTCGGATATTACATTAATATCTGTCATCTTGGAAATTACTTGGAAAGTCTGCATAGTGAGGATCGCCTCTGGGGATCAAATTCATGTAACTGGTGAGTTAACTTGTTATGTTACATTTCAAGCTTCCACGTTTTTAGTGGGTATTCTATTTTGCTGAAAATTCTGAACTGAATTTAATCAGTCTCGACTGGATTGAACAGCTTAATCTTTTCGAAATCCCTTTCAAGTCTATGTTAAACACGTTTAGCCTTATGACTGTTTTGGACATTGAAAAACATTTTACGGACAAATTTAAAAATAAGTTGGGTGACGTTTTCCAAGAGGGTTTTGGTTGTTATACTAAAAGTAAGGCTATCTTGAAATCAAAAGATGACTAAACCAATTTTTAGACTAAAACGACCTGTGCCTTATGTCTGACTTGATATGGTTGAAAAGGAACTTCAACGTTTTCCAAAAAAAGCAAATGAAAACGTTCGGATATATGCTGACTTCTCAATTGGTTTGAATAATTCTTTGGATGCACATCAGTATCCATTTCCAGTTCCGGAAGATCTTTTTACCAAATTAAATGGCGAAAAAATTGACCTTTTCGATGCTTTTCTCCTACTGGAAGTTGAAGAGGAGTCTAAGGAGCTTCTCATTATCAACACCCACAAGGGTTTGTTCAGATTTAACCGTCTTAGCTTCGGAGTTAAACCAGCGTCTGCCATAAACAATGGACGCTATGCTCACCAGATTGAATTTATATATATATATATTGAAATTTCCGGGACAAAATCAAATATCTTGGTTTTATATTTGACAAAAATGGTAGGAAACCAGATCCAGAAAATACTTCGGAAAAAAAAAGGCGGCACCAACAAATGTAAAAACATTACGTTCCTTTCATAGCGTGGTTAGCCACTACAGTACTTTTTGACCCGAAATTCATCGAGATTGTGCACCTTTCAGGAATCTTTTGAAAAAACATTACATGAGACTAGTTTGATGCATGTCAGTCAACTTTCAAAAAGGTAAAGTCCTTACTTTTTTCAAATCTTTTACTGATACATTACGACCCATCCATAGATATTGTCGTTGTCTCAGATACTTCTAAATATGGTGGTGGGGCTATCATTTTGCATGTTTTTCCTGATGGCGGACAAAAGGCAATAGCTCATGAATTCAGATCACTGACACCTGCAGAACGCAATTATAACCAAATAGAAAAGGAAATCTTAACAATAGTCTTTGCTATCAAAAGGTTCCATAAAATGCTGTATGGACACCATTTTACTCTGATCACAGACCACAAGCCTCTTCTTAGCATTTTGGGATCCAAAGAAAGCATTCCCGTGTATACAGCAAACCGTCTGCAAAGACGGACTACTATACAATTAGACTACTATAAAGTATAATTGAACTGATTCAATTGGTTACGCTGATGCATTATCTTGGCTTACGAAAATACATAATAAAGTACCAGAGGACTCTGTCATTACAGCAGTATCTATGGAGCCAGAAATCACTTCAGTATTTGCATCTACTGTAAGAGCCTTAACTGTCACTTCTATAATGATTCGTGAACCCACAGTTTCCGATCCAGTGCTATAAAAAGTGATGCGTTTCTATCGTACAAAACAGTCAAAAGTTGGCAAAGTCAAAAGAATTTACGCCTTCACATTGATTTCGCTGGACTTATCAATAGACATTTTTTCAAATGAATTGCATCACTACAGATTAAACAATTCTAAAGTTGAAACAGATTTTCAGTCGTTTTGTAATCCCACAGATATTATTTTCTGATAATTCGGTCTGCATTCACTTCAGTTACATTTTCAAATTTCCGTGCACTTAATGGCATTTAACATATTAGAACACCAACTTTTCATCTACAATCAAATGGACAGGTGGAGCGTTTTGTAGATACTTTTAAGAGGGCACTTATAAAAAGACAAAGGGGAGGGAACCACACAAGAAATATAAATATTCCTCAGTAGTTACAGAGCCACATCAAATCCAAACCTACCAACTGGTAACTCATCAGCAAAAGCACTGATGAATGCTCAAATTCGTTTACATATGAACGTCATCCATACTACTCCTAAACATTCCCCCAAAAGGAACATGGTAATGGAGAAACAATTTAACCAATACCATGGAGCAGTGAATCACATGTCTACAAGAACAATCTGTACTTGCAAAAGACTACTGCAATGGTAAAGAAAAAATGGATTTAAGGACGCATTCAACGTCGATCTGGGAAAGTCACATATAATGTAGATATACAAGTTAACAGTTTGGGTTTGACATGAAAACCAATTACGATCCTCTCATCTTTCAGAGACCAAATAAAACTTCACTTTACCACTAGATATCCAATTGGACACTTTCGAACTGCTTCCACAATATTCCCAATATATACCAAAAGATAATCCTAGGACTCTGCCTAAACATATACTTTAGAAATCGTATAGACTTCGGAGAAAACCCTATCAACTGCAAATAAATTTCCAAAACAAGTCATACGAGCAAAAGGCTAAAAAGGGAAAGTGTTTATGAATGATTGACTCTTCACGGGAAAAAGCTAGTATCAGACTTCAAGATGGCTGCTTGACAGTAAATTGGTAATCCAAACAATCCTCCAGTATCCTGGTCGGTGAGAAATGAATGAATAATTCACTTCTTAACAAATTGTTTCTTTTTTTTTTTCAACAACGATTCTTTCGGACTTGAAATTTTATCAATATTCATTTTATCATAACATTTCGATTAGCCAACTCTTCAGGTTACTTAACGGAGTGCAGATCTGATATGCTCGATAACATTTCAGCAACTTAAAGGAATGTTTCTATTTGATTAACAGAAAGAGGAGGAAGAACATTTATTATCCTTTCTTATATGGCGTTGTCCCCAGGAAACAGGAAGATAGAGTGATCGTTTGGTGGTCGGTAGAAGCAAATCAATTACAAAAATTGATTCTTTAGATAGGACATTGACATAATTTTTTAAATTTTATTTCAATATTGATATTTACCAAACCTTGACTGTTAAATGCGTTAACTCATAGCACTTACTTGCTATGCTCTATGCACATCACCAACCAAGTAGATAGCTAATACGGTGTTTTGTACTTTGTTTATGGAAAAGATAGTTTTGTGACGTAAAGTAGTCTTTTTTTCAACAGTTTATATTTAAGAAAATTTCAATCGAATCGCTATTCCACTATTATCTCTACTTTTGTTATTTTGATAACGTTTCAGCCGATCTACTCTTATTGCTAGTTTTCCAAATTTTGGAGTTTCGTTCACGATAGCTTTATTTGTTTTGAAGAAACAGTTTACTAAATAAGAAAATTTCGTTTCCACAAAAACAGCGAAAAAAGGAAAATAAATAAATAAATGAATAAATAAATAAATGAATAAATAAAAAGCCCAAACAAACAAACAAACAAACAAACAAACAAACAAACAAACATTGCGGTAAAAATGATACAAACGAATATACTAGTCCAAATATTCCGTGAAGTAAGGTTTAGCTAAAAGAAATAAATACTCATCCCTTTAGTGTTGTTCCAAATCAAGCTAATCTTATTAAATATCAAGAAATGTTTGTGTCAGCCATATGTAAATGTTGGGCCAGTATAATGTACTTTGTCACTTGTTAGATTATTGGACGCTTTTTGTAGCCCACAAAGGAGCAATTATGTTGGCTGATTCTTTCTAGGAGTCAAGAAGAGAACATGGTTGTACCATTCAGCCTCGAAGCAGAACATTAAATCACATGACTTTCAAAATGGTTGTTCGCGGATAACATTATTCTTAATCCAACATTCTGTCTTTTAGTCTAGACAGATGAAGAGGTTTTATCATCAAACTAATGATGTGTGTTTCGTTGAGTAGGAAAAACGGTAGTCAGAGAGAAGAGGGTGGTTGAAGTGGCGGTGTAGAGAAACTGAAGAAAATGGAAGAAGAAAAAGGAAAGTATGAGTCAAATAACGTAAATTATTTTCTAAAAGGCTAAAAATAGGAGAACAGAAAAAGGTAAAACCGGAAAAGAAGAAATTGAATATATATATATATATATATATATATATATATATATATATATATATATATAAAATTTGGTGAACCGAGGATTCTAAAAAATAAAATAAAGGTGACAGATTGAAAAAAAAAAAGAGAAATAAAAGAATAAAGGAAAGGAAGTGAGAAGAAAAAATGAATTTAGAAAACGATATGGTAGAAACAATTATAAAATGACAAAATATAAAATGAATTACGGACCAAAGAGACATTGAAAGAAAAAAAAAGAGTCAAAAACAAACATGAGAGAGAAAAAAATTAAAATAAACTGCAACATCTATCTATCTTAGTAACAGCTTATACAAAGAGTACATGCACTAAAATTTTATTTGGCATTCCTGCGAATATAAATTCGACACAAGGCCGATTTTGCATGGTGTTCCTCACGCTTGGCCAAGATAAAAATCGCCCTCTACCAATGATCTGACTCATAACTAGATAATCATGACTTATTCATATTAGCAATCTTAAAGAAAGATGGAATCCTCAAGACATGGATTGTTCAGTATTTTTGATTGAATTGGTTTGTTTAATTGAATTGTCTAATATTTTGATTGGATTGGATCGTTTGAATTGTTTTTATTTAATATTTTGATTGGATTGGATCAGCTTGATTAATTGATTAGATTGTTTATTATTTGGTTGGATTGTTTAATATTTTGATTGGATTGGATCATTTGATTGTTTGATTGGATTGTTTGATATTTTGATTGGATTGGATCGTTTGATCGGATTGTTTATTATTTTGATTGGATTGGATCGTTTGTTTGATTGGATTTTTAAAATTATTCTAATTGGATTGGATTGTTTGATTGGATTGTTTAGTATTTTGTTTGGATTGGATCGTTTGATTATTTGATTGGATTGTTTAGTATTTTGATTAGATTGGATTGGATCTATTTGATTGGATTGTTTAGTATTTTGATTGGATTGGATTGTTTGATTGGATTATTTAGTATTTTGATATGTAATCCTCAAGACATGGATTATTTAGTATTTCGATCGGATTGGATTTTTTTATTGTTTGATTGGATTGTTTAGTATTCTGGTACTTATCACCTGAAGATGCATCACTGAGGAAGAAAATATTTCTTTAATTATAGCATGAAGCCGGTTAGCTACACATTGTTCCTATGTATTTATTCACCACCCCCACGATGCCAAATTTTCCCCATGATTGGTTTATCGTGAGAACCCTTAC
This sequence comes from Sepioteuthis lessoniana, assembly GCA_963585895.1. Classification (NCBI taxonomy): domain Eukaryota; kingdom Metazoa; phylum Mollusca; class Cephalopoda; order Myopsida; family Loliginidae; genus Sepioteuthis; species Sepioteuthis lessoniana. The sequence continues at coordinate 21,843,735 of OY757925.1, read as the reverse complement.
ATGCCCGTGTGTCGGTGTCCCAAAGTCATCTGCTTACACCAATCTTCTCTTTTGTTTAATGGGGAGGTGTAGCTCGGAATTGCAATCTTCAGGGCTAGTATTGTCTTGCTTTGCGTCATTCGTTAGCGAGAACACAGTTGATGAGGAAGAAAAGATGATACAATCGAAGATCGTTCAGTGAAGCGTATATTCTAAGCAAAATATGCTTGGATGCAAAGAAAAACCGCGTTCATAGTCTCATTGAAGAATGTTCCAGTTCATGTCATTTTTACGGGTACTATGCCAAAGACAAATAAAAATCGGATGAAATAAAGAAAATATATAAGAAAGTAAAGTAAAAATGATGGAATAATGAAGGAAAATGAAAACGAGAAAAAAATAAAATAAAAGGAAGTGAAAGAAGTGAAAGAATAAAAATACTGAAAGAAGCAAAACAGAAAACGTCAATCCCCCCAACAACGCAGAAATAAAGAAGTATAATAGAAGTAAAATAGTTGGTAGAGAGGAGTTTAATGTTGGTAGTTCGTAGATATCTTGCTAAGGGGAACATCTTTGTACATAGTGAACTAAATGAAGAGGTCGGCCTAAAGTCGGCTAATAGATCAGGAGATCATTTTGAAAACTCTGAAAAGTTCCGTTCTACTTGCTTCACTCGGTTTTGCATCTATCAAACAAGCGTATTTTCCTATGCCTGGGCCTGCAGCAATGGACAGTGACGAGAAATAATTAGGCAGCAATGGAGTTCTTCATCAAGACTTCATAAGTCGCTTTAGGCAGGTTTCTGAGAGTTTGTGTTTCGATTCCTGGTAAGATAGTAGTAAAAGACAAGAAGAAGTGCTGTTTATTGTGGTCAAGAAGAGAGAAGGCTTTAATGATGAAGGAGAAGAAGAAAAAGGAATTAGAAGCTTTTTACCAAAGAGCAAAGAGGCGATTTTATAATTGGCGAAGAAAAAGTTTTTTCGTTCCTTGACCATCTATGATCGATTTACAATGATTTAATTTTATTTTGTGGTGGTTTTGTATTAACTGGGATGTATTCAGGCGCATCAAAACGTCGAGACACAGAATTGGACAGCGTGCTGCATTGGTAAATACATATCAACACACGAAAGCCGATTAAAGATTTAGAGGCGAATCTACTTAAGAAAATTTTTTTTTATCTATCTATCTATCTATCTATCTATCTATCTATCTATCCCCCCCCAACTAAAAAAAAAAAAACAGACTCAAAAACATGAATTAATGTATAATTTTGTTTACATCTTTAGAAATACATACATATATACTTAGAAATACATACATATATACTTATAAAGTTTCGCAAACTGTTTTCTAGACACTTCATAATCTTATTTCAATTAAAAAGAAATTTTCAAAAAATCGCAGAAATAGCTCTAAAGTTTTCTATCTTGACTGATAAGTAAACAAAAGAAGTCCATCGAACAGAAGATTAGTCAAGGATTAAATAGACTTATCACAAATGCAGGACATCCTATTAGATCCTGTCAGTATTCAAAGATATTGTTGGGTCTTTGTCACTAAAAAAAAAAGATAAAGATGCAGTAAATGCTAAATCTATATCAGGTCAGCGATGATGTTGCAGTTTCAGTATCAAGCAGGTTTTTTATGGGGTGAAGTTGCCCGTCCCACTCTCCTTAATATCAATATAGATTTTTCGATAATTCCTTGAAATCCTAATTCGCTTGGAAATATGCTTTTCTGCCATATTTCCCAGATCCTCTTTACAGATTTTTTGATTTTCAAGCAGATCTTAATGTATCATCTGGAGATTAGAAACCCTTAATTCAACGGTGTAGAGATTTTTTTGAATTAACCAATCATGATATCCGGACGCTGATCATTTACAGTGATCTCTTTAGATGTCTACAGGTAGATTTACGCTATTTTATGCTTGCATAGATATCTTTTCACAACTATAGACATCTCTTGTAATACGCATAAAATCTGTAACAAATTATCTCAAATAACACACACACACACACACACACACACACACACACACACACACACACATTCATTTTCGTTTTCACTTTAATTTAATGTATTTTTAGAGTGCTCAAAATATAATAGAGCAGCTAATTAGTTTAGCTTATAGCAGTCTTATTCATGTAATTTACGATTTAAATAAAACAAACGAACGAAAAATAAATAATAAGAAACAAATTAACATAAAAACAAAAGCAAAAAGAGCGTGAAACAGATTGTTATAAGCCAAATTAGTGAATATATAATATAATATAATATGATATAATATAATGGTTTGATATATATATATATATATATATATATATATATATAATCTGCGTTTTATGATGTTGAATATAAAATTACAGTTACTATTTGTTTATCTATCAATCTATTGCCGACTGTTCACATATATCTATACGCAGATGCATTTATTCATATATTCTTATCTATCAATTCTGTTTTGCATCGACGAAATACGAGTATTATAAAAGAAAATTGTTTTTATTTTATTCACTTTAATTGGCAGGATTTTTGTATCACGTTCATAATATGAGAGTTATTTTGAAATCTCTTTGGATTATAGTGCTTTTCCTTTCCTGATCTTTGAGAGAGAGTCTCCACCTTTTTAAAGGTCAACTCCTGGTCAATAAACGTCCCTTGACTCTCTATGTTCCTTATAAAAAATATCATTCTCTTTTTATTTTCATAAGAAAAGAAAATACATTCGATAATGCGGTCTTATTTTTTCTGATTTTGTTTCTTTTCCGAGGTCCATATAAGAGGAAAAGCATTCAGTATGTACTTGAAACAGAGTATCTTATGTAAATGCTTGAGGTAAAGTCTCGATTGTCTTATTTGTTATTGTTTTTTTATTTATGTAAAAAAGGGAAATGTCTGCTTTTTGTAAAGAAAGTCAGTTCGGAAACTGTGAACCTCGTACATTCAATGAACATACTTTAATTCATATGCATTGTCTTACCTGAAAATGAGGAAAACAGTGCGACTAAAAGAAGACGATAAATGGTTCGTTCCATTACATCAGTAATGAGTTAAATTCGAAAAGAGATTATATGGTTTACACACACACACACACACACACATATATATATGCGTATATATTGTGTTGAATCCTAAATAATTCCAGTTTTAGTAAAATATAATTTACTCAAAAATAATTTAATAATGAATTAATTTCAATCAATTGTATATTCGCTAATTATTTTGAATCAACTCTTGCCATTTATCAGGTAGCTTGTTGATTCCTTTCAAGTAAAATTCAACTGATTTTGAGGACAGGAAAATTTCCTCAAACGTTTTTACCTGATCATTTTGATAAAATTTATTGTCATTTGTGGTATTTTGTGGGGACTAAAAAAGATGAAAATCACAAGCTACAATGTCTGATGAATATGGCAGATGTGGTAGAATATCTAGTATTTCTTCTCGTGTGATTCTTGTTGAATGTGAACTTGAGTTATCATAGAGAAGCATACTGTCTATTCTGTTGACAAGTATGGCGCGCTTTCTTAGAAGATTTTCATGTACATTTTGCAGCTATTAAGAATATAAGTCTGTATTGAGTGTCCTATTGTGATTTAAAAACTCAAAAAGGAATAATGCCTAAGTACTTTCACCATACACACAGCATAGCTTTTCTTCCTTAAAGCTCCGCCTTTGGGATAGACCGCGGAGATTCTTCCTTGTCAATCCACTACCTTTTGCTTCGAATATTGTTATTAAAGATACATTTTCGTCAATTGTAATGATATTATTGAGCTATTTATCTGCCTTGAAAAAAGACTCGTCGCTATCGATATGCAATCTTCCTTATTTTCAGTATTATGAGGAACCCAAACGCCCAGTTTGCCCACTTTTCCTATCTTTTTCAAATGGAGACAGATTGTTGAGTGGGATATGTTAAGGTCATATGCATATTCCCTGAGTACTTTTACACAGACTGCATTTCATCAATTCTCTTAAAGCATCTTTTGATCGAGGTCTCATGAACATCCTGCTCTGTATGGAAGTATCACCTGAGCGAAACTTTAAAAACTAGTTTCAGACTTAGTGGCTAATAATAATATGGTCATAAATACAAGAAATTTTCTTTGCTTTTTCTGTAGTGTTGTCTACTTATGCTAAACTGAATTGTTTGAAATAGAACTGTTTATATGCATAAAAATGAATTTGGCATTAAATAACCTACAAAGGTTGATATGCAATAAAACCCAAACAACCAAACACAAGATCATAAATTGAACTATAGTGTGCGCTCTGAAATAAGAATGACCGATGAAGGTAGTATTTCATTTGGTAATTTCCAGTTGCGTTTAAAGCGTGGGAATTTTGAAATGCATTGTTACAACTTGCCCTTAAAAAACGGAAAATATTCATGACTCAAGCCAATATATATATATATATATATATATATATATATATATATATTACTATTCTTGATATTTTTCTCGAGTCCTTGTATTGATATATCCACGCAAACCTCAATGGAGATGAGTTTTCTTTCTTTTCTTGACACAGTTTGTCTATCTTATCTATCGGATGTACACCGTCATCAATTCCCTTGTCCTTTGGTTCCATAGTTCGAGTTTCTTCCTTGTTTATTTTTAAGAATGGTCCCGAGTATCTTACAAGGGAGACAACCCAGATGTTTATTCCTTTGATTAGATTTCTGTTGCAGTGCTTGGTTTCGAGAAGCTTTCTCGTTCTTCTGAGATACTCTTTTTAAAATTTTTTCCTTCATATCCACTTGTTTGATGGTGTCTGTTTCCAATATTGCCAAGTACTTGTAGTTTTCCTTTTCTCCAAGCGTCCTAATGCGTTCTTGATTTGGTAGTTCTATTCCTTCCGTTGATTTTCTTAACTCATTTCTCATTATTAGTATGTCACATTTTTCAATGCCAAATTTCCTCCCTAAATCCAGTATATATATGTTTAACGTTTGTATCAAGTTCTCCAATTCTTTTTCATTTTTTGCAAATACATTTTTACATCAATATACATGAGGTGATTAATATTTTCTTGTGATTTTGAAAATTTTCAGCCTCCACGTCTGTGGTTGAGTGGCATCCTTGCTATAACGAATAGTAGTGGCGAGAATGAGTCTCTCTGGAAGATGCCTCTTTGGATTTTTACCTCTGCAAGGGTTTGACCACCCAATATTGATTTCACCCTTCAGTTTTCCATAGGATTAAAGGTGAAGTTTATGATTTTGTTGGATATTTTGTACATTTTCGAACAATCTATTATCTACGGGACCATATTATATGACTTTTTGTTGTAAATTTTTGCCATTGTCATATTTTTCCGCTTCGTTTTGGCTTTTTTTAGGATGTACTCTTCTGTATATAGTAAGTCATTTGTTCCTCGTTTTCTCCTACGGTATGCTTTCTGTTCTTCGGGAAATAGTTCGCGATATACAAGTGAGTAATAGATTTCTTCTCTTATCAGTGCAGTCACAGTTTTCCACATTACAGGTAAACACGTTATCTGTCTATAGTTGCTGGGGATGATCCCTTATTTGAGGTCGATCTGGATTAGGTTAGTTTTACCTTTCGTTATTCATTCAGGTATGTATGCTTCTTGTAGGTATTCACTCAGTTGCTGGGCTAGTCTGTTGTGAATGGAAGTGAATTTTTTTTTAAAAAACCAGACATTTTCAAGTTTGGTATTTTCTTGAGTGTTGCTTTTAGCGAGTCCAGGTGTATGTTCACCTCAGGATTTTCTTCGACTTCTTGCAATTCTTTTTTCTTCTTTGACTTCTTTCAATTCTTTTTACATGTTATTTATCCATTCAGCATTTTTGTTATATTCTTTCTGTTCCCATATTTTACTCCAAAACCAGTTATATTCTCAGACTTATCTGCTGTTTTCTTTCTTGGTTTTTCATTTCAATGTATCCTGGTGTGCTTTCCCTTCTTTAGTAGTTTTGCTTGTTGACTCAGTTTCTTTATCTATCCCATCAAGGTTTTGCATTTCTGTTTGGCTTCCTCTGGTGGGATATCAATTTTATCACTGACTAATTTTGCTCCTGCATAAATTAACTCGTTCAATTCCGTGATGTTGTCCGTTGGGATATGTTGCAATACATAATTTACGTTTTCGATCACTAACTTGACTTTTTTTCCTGTCTTCATTTCTTCAGGATTGAATGTAGTCTTCTGTTCACTAACATATCTGTATATATATATATTTTTTATTAATTCTACATTTGTCCTATCTTGTGTTAATATTGATGTGTTTCTGGTTTCAGTGGTGATATATTTTTTTAATATTTTATGTTTCAATTCGTTTAGGGAATTCTCTTTGAGTATGTTCTTCACAATTTACCTATTGACTTATTTCTATTATTTCAAAGTCGAACAACCAGCCTTTATTTAAAATTAACCTGGCATGGCTGGTCATCCTTTGACTTGAATTAAATTTAGCAGATTCTTTCCAGACCCTTTCGTCCGTTTCCTATATCGTTTTAGCGGAAGAATGCTTTTAAAATCAGAGTTGATTACTTGTTTGTCTTCTATAGTCCATTTAAAAATTTTTTCTCTCAGATGCATTGTTATTTTGGTTTTTGTGTACTTAAAATAAGAACAACAATCAACATTTGCAGGTTGCAGACGGGTCCTCCATGTTGCCAATCTTGGGAGCACTTACCGATGATGACACTCAAATCTGTTATCTGGGTCTCACGTTGATTTGGATTTGGAATTGTCATTTGTCATGAGTAGTATAATTCGGCTATATCAAACCCAACGGTTGATTAATATCTGATATAGATGTAACCTGGCACTGTTTCAAGAAAAAGAACACTTAAGCGAGCCACCAAAACAAACAAAAAACAAAACAAGATAAAACAGAAAATATTAAGAAATATTAAGTTTTAACTTAGTATAAATCATGTGGCCATTCTTTTTAACTGACTTTTAGAGATTAAAAATCCCTTCTTTAAGTAAGCTACAAGAGTTCTTGTGACTTTGCGGACGACTGATGCTAATGTTTAGAAACTTGCACAGTAGATATTTAGATGAACCAACGATTTTTCATCTCTTAAAAGACATTTTGTTCATTTATACCTATCTATCACTCTTCGTTAGCTATTTTGCAAAAATAATTCCATTTACGTGACCTAAGGGAGAGAAGAGAGAAATAGAGAAAGAGAGAAAAAAATCCCAGACAGAACGTTGGTTGTAGAATTACAACCATTCTATTTTTTCACATCCTTCTTTTCCATTTGTTTCCTTATGTTCATTTACTAGGTTACAACAACAACAACAACTACTACGACTACGACTAATTATTATTATCATTATTGATATTATTTCTTCTTCTTCTTTGATTTGCTGTTTTATACAATTGTTTACCAAGTTTTTCCTCGGAGGTAAATAAAAGCTTTTGATAAAATTATTGAGTTTATGAAACTCTGAGATTTTTTCTAATTTGGTGAGCAGCTTGCTTCTTAGCATAATTTTTTTTAGTTCCCATAAAGATGGATTTTTGAGGTTTTCCTAATGTGCACACTTAAGAAAATCTCCGGAAATTAGTGTCCTAAATCCAAGTGTTTCTTTTTCTATTGGAACAGTGATCATATATAAATGATACATTCTTGTTATTGCTATTTTCAGAACCTTATATTTTGAAATTTTATCAAATTCATTTACTGGGGTGTTTTTATCTGATAGCCTTTATATTCTTTAAAATCTTTTATTATTCTATCTAGTCCACTGGCTTTTATTGTGCGGTCGGAATATAAAATGAAGCCCCACATCTTCACTTTCTCGTAGAGTTGGTGGTTTTTGCTCATACCATTATTCTGTACTGAGTCAGCTTATCTTCCAATACAGGTGTTGTCCTTCGTAAACTTCATTTGGTGCTAGGTTAGATCCTCCATATTTTACATTTTTAATAGTCATCTCAGCATGTGTATAGAATCGACATTTTGAATCTGTACCATTAATTAGAATATAGGATAAGTAAGATTTTGTTAGAAGGTTTTGATCTCGATCAATTAAGATAAACTTTTCTTTTTCTGGTGTCAACTCAGAGCTCCACAATCTCTGATGGATTAAATCTTTGTCAACATCAAGGTCCTGTGTCTCCAATCGGTATCTGACAAGGCTATAACATCCAGTTATTTGTTAATCATATGTATATTTGAAGACCTATATGGTTATAGTGTTATATTTGAGTTCTAGTTCGGTCGAATTTCTATCTCAATCTGCCTGAGGAAGGTACATACGATCTACATGTGTTTTGGGACGATGCATGCTAAACATAATTAAAAGTTTTCGAATGTTTCTATCTGTTTCCTCTTTTAGATTCTTATCTATTACATTAAAAAAGTTTCCAACAACAGGTATTGCTTAGACGTAAAGAGTTTCAAAATTTTTTGTTTAATTTGTTTATTTCTCTTATTCGTTCAAAACATTCTTTTTTTATTTTATTTCATTGCTGCACCTTGGAGTTCTTGTCTTTCATTGAATGCATCCGCCGGAATGTAGAAACTAAACAGGAAAGATGAGAATATATGTTCAAATAACTGTACAACAAATGAAGAATCGCTTATCAAATAATCTTTCACAGCCAGTTTCTACCAGTGATTTCTCGTTTATTTCTTTTTTGCGTATTTCACACAGTGAATCGTAGAAATTACTGGACGACATTTCTGCATTGATTAATGCAAATTGAATACAACATAGCCGGTTATTTGCATATTTTCAAATTCATAAATACTGTAAGTTTCAGCATCATCTTTTGTTATATTTCTCGAGTTCGCTGTCAGGTTTTTTTCAACGTCAATATTTTAGAGAAAGAAAGTGTGCTTCCGAGGGCACATTATTGGCAATTTCCCCTATAGCAGCTTTTAAATAGAAAATTTGATAAATAGCAGGCCATCCTCCATGGGCATAATGTAACGAGAGAGAGAGAGAGAGAGAGAGAGAGAGAGAGAGAGAGAGAGAGAGAGAGAGAGAGAGAGAGAGAGAGAGAGACTCAAGATATTGACATCGTGTCAGTTTTGATGTTAGGTAGAAGCAATTATCAGTGATAGAAGAATGATTATACTAGAAACATTTTCTAAAATTCATATTTGACGATTAACAATAAAACTGAAAAAAATTAATAAAACGAAAAAAGTATAAACAAGAGAATTATTATTTTTTTTATATAAATGTTGGATACCAAATAACAGTTATTGATATTTATTTATTTGCAGAAAAATCCGGATCAGCGATATCATTCGCGTAGTATTTTTTCTGTAATAAAGCACAGAATTCATTTAGCAGTAGAAGCATATTTGAATAATGATGAAAACATTCAAAAATTAGAATGAAGATTATTGGAGCTTACAAGCCAAGAAGTGGATATGATGTCAATCCTCATACACTATAGACACTTTCGAGTTGTTAGGGATCGAAATTCATTAACGATATAAACGAAAAAGCCGTTTAAATATTCAACGAGATTGATGTTAGATCAGATGCTTAATAAATAAAAAAAATAATTTGGAAAAAAATCACTTAATATGAGCAACATATTTAATCTTTTCGATCTTCGTTTAGTGTCAGAATTTAGCTTTCGATATCTCTCATGATGTTTTCTAAAGTAACTTTAATTCACATCATTACGGGATCACACATTCGTTCTTTTTCATGAATATATAAACAGGCACATTAGAGAGTTTCTTTCGGTGCGATCAGAAGCACGGGAACAGAAAAATTATTTTCCATTCTGATTTTATTTTCTTTCTTTTTGTTAGATTGGCACAAGGGTAGAGCAGCCATATTTTAGATTTTCAATAGTTACCTCAGCATGTTGACAGAATCGACATTTTGGATCAGTCCCATTCATTAAAATATGGGATAAGTAAGATCCAAAAGTATTATGACGTTGTCAGGGAAATATTGACCACATGGTCAATCTTTCATCGGCCCAATTCGCTTGGATGAGCAGATCGAGGTGTTCCTAATTTCATTGGTTGAGAGGTATATTGAACATAGCTTGTCATTCACATCACAATTGCCACTGCTGAAATGCATTACCCATCACCTTACTGTAATCAGATTGGTCTCCGTAAACGTTCACTTACTGTTGATGGATGTCAATAGGTAAAGTTTTTTCTTCATGGAAAATTCAGTGTAATTCAATGCCAAATATCTGCTTCTATGTCGGACGCCATTTTGACAAACTGACCCTCAATAGCTATCTGTAACAAATTAAACAATTATGAATTAGTGGTGGGAAGGTCCATTCCCATACCAATAACATTATACCCCCATATATATATATATATATATATAACTGTTCCCGTTCTCCTCGTAACATAACTGTACCAAATAGAAGGTTGTAATGTTACACACCAAATGTACAGTTGTACCACGACGTGCTCGAACGTGTTAATGGCTGAATCAGCTCGTCTTTAGTAGTAGTCGGACCCTGTTGTAATCTCGCCGTAGGGAAAGTTGATTAACACACGAAACTCTGTCTTAGTTCATTAACACAAAAATTTATTTGTTACTGCAGTTATGAAGTAGTCACCAGGAGAAAGAAAGAGAGTATGAAAGTTGAGTCAACTGCGTTAGTTGGACAAAGAGCAACAACATGCCATGAAAAGAAGGAAAGAGAAGACACAGACCTTGATTTTTCTTCATGGTTTTCTGTTGTAGTTATAACATGCTTGTCCGCTGTTTTCGTTTTCACAGGTTCGCATCTGCGGTGAGAATTCTTTTCGGAGCTTACTTCAAAATAAGGGCCACTATTTTCGACTATTTTTACACTGTTCTGGCTTGTGTTCCCTCGTGTTTTTACCTAATTTCGTCCGGCTGCCAACTCACTTTCAAACTCGAGTCGTCCTCTACTTCCCCCTGGTGTCTGAGGGAGGACATACCCGTTCCAGAGGTTCCACACCTGCGTAGAAGATTTGGGATCTCCGTTTTTTAGTATTTTTTAATTACCGTAGTAATTACCGTAGTAATTATCGTAGTAAGACTGGCCGACCTACAACAAGTGCTTTGGCCTGACTCACCTGCTGTCAGCTGGCTGCCCGTTCGTAGATTCTCTGTCTATTTTTTAAAATTTTTTTTCTCTCTCTCCTTCACCAGAAATTTACCTCGCGTCGCTTTTTAACTTCAACTCTTCATATCATGTTACAACCTGATTAAATATTACATCTGATTTTATTGGCAAAGTAGGTAAGTCAGTTATGGAACGAATTTCTATGGCAGTGAAAGAGAAGTGGGAGCTGGGAACACATTTTTCTGGGGAAATCATCTCCATCGAAATGAAACTTTTGTTTATTCGACGTGTCGACAACAAAATGACTGATGTCCATTTTTTAAGAGCGTTACTTCTTAACTTGTCTGGAAAACAAGCAAAATTCTCTTCACTTTTTATCGCCTCTGTTCACATAATTCTCTACGATCACTTTTCCATAAATATCTTTGAGAAGAAACACCTTTTAACTTTGCTAGAAGAATTTAACTTTTTACAGAAGCTATTTCTGGGAGAAGCATTTTTAACTACACCAGCATCAAAATACCTTCCCCTATTGATTAAGAGCCAGGCAAAAAACTTTAACGTAAAGATTTAGAACATCGAAATATCTCCTACTTTTTATTAAGAGCCACGCACAGACCTTACCAGAAAGATTTATAACATCGAAATAACGCCACCAATTCTTTAAGAGCTACGTGCTGACCTTAACAGAATGATTAAGAACATTAAAATACCTCCCCCTATTCATTAAGAACCATGTACAGACCTTAACAGAAAGCAGAATTTAACTTTCTTCAGAAGCTATTTCTGGGAGAAGCATTTTTAACAACAAAATAAGTAAACTTTCATCAGGAGATATCCCTAGGATATATATATATATATATATATATGTGTGTGTGTGTGCATGCATCCTTCCACTATTTTGCTCTTTATTGCGAGCCCCTTGAGAAATAAATCCTCTTGAGTATAGTTCGCTATTTTTTCTCAGAACGCATTTATTTTTATATTCAATAAAAATAAATGCGTTCTGAGAAAAATCCATTCATCGATTACATTAAATGTACAGATCAATGCATAACATCAAAAAATTCTCCCTCTTCTTTAAGAGCCACGTACAGATCTTAACGGAAAGATTTAGAACATCAGAATACCCACCGCCTCTTCATCAAGAGCCACGCATAGACCTTAAAAGAATCTTTTAGAACATCAAAATACCTCCCCCTATTCTTTAGGAGCTCGGTTCAAATTTATTCTATTCTAATGTTATGTAGATTTTTATCAATACTTGATTTAGAGTTATAATGTTTATGCCAGATGCTAAATAATATTCGCCTACGGGATTTTCTTTGACATTTCTATATAGGAAAGGTCTCTGAAGAATTAGTAGTACAAAATCTTTTAAGAAACAACCATGTGATACTTTTGGCCATTTACCGATCTTATATATATATATATATAGAAAGAGAGAGAGAGAGAGGTGTGGCATTGCATCATTTTCATGGCCTTTAGCCACTTAAAATCGAATAACGCAGCCAAGAGTTCAGTTTTTCTTCCATTAATCGAAGGGATACATCGATCTGTGCTCGTCTAGGGAATCATGTCGTTCCGGAAGGCACATTTCTCTCTTTAGATGTTCAGCCAAATCGTAAAACGAATCGGCATCATAGAAAGTTTCACTTTTAGGAACTCAGATTAATTTACACATCCATGCCCACGCAAGCTAATGCGTACAAAGGCATCCAATTGGCTTACTCCTCCCATATATATATATATATATATATATATATATATATATATATATATATATATATAATAAACAGTGTGATTTATTCTGTCTTTTTCTATGTGCAATTGTCCATAACTTCTGCTGGGATGAGAAAGTATTATCGCGGATCAAAATGTCACTCTTCCATACTTCTGCTTAGGGACATAGATTAGAATAAATATTTTACAAAAATAAAATTAAATCGAAATTAATAAATTCAAATATTAATATATAAATTTTTATATGTTTTTTAAATTTCATATTTATTTATGGGCCGGTATTAGATTTTATTATCTTTTCATCTACATAATTTTTATTTTTCAAACACGCGTATTAATTAAAAGAAATTAATCGTATGATTTTATTGGTACAGATAATATACTTTGATCCTAAGCAGAAGTGCTAATCCTTACGTAAATATGACATTCAACTATTTCAAATATATCATAATAAACAGTACGAATTTTATTGGATATTTCTGTTACGCTAAAGCAAGTACATATTCAATTATATATATATATATATATATATATATATATATATATATATATATATAAAGGATTCAATTATATATATTAGTTGAATCCTTTTTTGATGCAAACTGGCTCAAGTCAAACAGGTATGTGATATAAATGCTACTTAATATGACAGAAGAATAAAATTGAAAATGTTAAACTTAGCTGGATGCACATACATTCCATAGATGTTAGGTAAAGGCTCAGTGAACGGCAACTCGCACAGATACTTTTGATCTAAAAGTAAATTCATCATCATATGGTCAGTTTAACGGAAATGTCCCAGGCGTATGGAAAAGGAGATGACTAATCCCCTGACCAGTACCCCAAACGTTTTACACAATTTTGAACCTCTCCTAATGGAATAATGAAGAAAATTTGACTCGACATTGGAAATCGACAGAAAAAGGATGACGTTTTTTTCTGTGTTCTGTCTGAAGGTGATAGCACAAAGGCTTGGTAGCGAAACTGATTGTGGATAAAGATCTGAGAGCGAGGGAAATTTTAATCCTAGACACAGATACCGGATTCTTGCCAGAAGTGGTGATCCTACGAGATTATATATATATTCGCTTGAAAGAGCACAAAAGAGACATAAGAATTGGCAACTCAAACAATGCATTATTCCTACACATTTCTCAACATAATCATAACTTCGACTTCAACTCGGCTAAGATGCTCACTTACATCCATAATAAAAATCTTAGACGAACTTTCGAAGCCGCCACTATCTCATTCCTTAATTCCCTAAATATTCGTCCTGGCTTTTATAATATTTCTCCTTACTTGAGCAAACACATTTTAAATAGCTACAATATATTCCATCCTTTGTTAATATTTTCCATATATCTCATAATTTCCATGCTTTCTATTCTTCTTTTGGTTCTTTATATCTTTTCTTCCTTCTGACTCGAAATCTTTCTCGTTAAACAACGTACATAAATTCTAGACAATATTCCTAATAAGTCAAATGACGTAATTTAAACATCAAACGCTGATTCGCCAGTTAAACGGCCAACTTTTTCTTACTATACATATTTTCCCGTAGGTTTTTGTATTTCACATTTCTAATCATCCATCGTTAACTTAAAATTATTGATATCACCCCTCATGGTCCTGATGATGGTTCAGTAGAACCGAAACGCTATAGTGTCGACCCGTTAATAAATCATTCCTTCCACTTGGATCGTTGTTATCAGTTTTTCTACATATTGTCGGATTACAATCCTTTATTTACTCTTCATATATATACACACACACACGAGAGAGAGAGAGAGAGAGAGAGAGAGAGAGAGAGAGAGAGAGAGAGAGAGAGAGAGAATGTGTGTATGTGTAGTAAACTAATACATTTTCTAACAGAAAATAAGTTTTTACTGTTGTGATGTGCAAGGTTAGCGTTAGCGGCTAATCAAGCTTATATTTGTCTCTGCTTCCCACCAGACAGGACTTGATGCAAGGTCAAATGACCCGAAGGTCGATTATAGTGGGGGGTTAAGGGAAGCGAAGGTCGGATTATTGTGGGGGTTAGGATAGGGGAAGATCGGACTCAAGCCGATGCTCGAGCCCTGCTGGTCTATGCTGGTCATCGGCCCACTTAGCACAATTTAGGCCTGATGAGCCTAGCTAGACATGGATCCAAACATGGATCCAGGCACAGATGCCTGATTATAGCTTAAACTGGACAGCGACGTCCAGTACTATACAAAAGTGTCAATAATTCAGCTCGCCCACTCGAAGGTGGCCCAACTGAATCCGGGGGCATTTCGGCGTCAAGTCTGTCATTAAGCAGTGACCGTCCGGCACGGATGCCAGACAGGACGCAGAAAAGCCATTGCGTGAAGCTAGAGCCTAATCAAGCTGATATTCGTCTCTGCCTCCCACCAGACAGGACTTGACACACGGTCAATGACGCGAAGATCGATTATAGTGGAGGTTTAGGAGAGGGGAAGGTCGGACACAAGCCAAAACTCGAGCCCTGCTGGACTATGCCGGTCATCGACCTACTTAGTGCAATGCGGGCCTGATGAGCCTAGCTGGACTTGGACCCAAATCTGGGTCTAAGCACGTATGCCTGATTGTAGCTTAAACTGGACAGCAAGGTCCAGCGCTATACAAGGGTGAAAAAGGTGTCAATGATGCAGCTCACCCAGCCGAATCCGAGGTCCTTTTGACCTCAAGTCTGCCTTTAAACATTGGCCGTCCGGCACGGATGCTAGGCAGTCCGCTGAAAAGCCTCCGCGCGAAGCACAGTGGCTAATTAAGTGATATTTGACGAACGTCCCACCAGACGGACGAGTGTGGCCCAAGGCCTTTTTTAGGTGGGTCTGTGCGCAGGGCCGAGGCCAAGACGCGCCCAGCGGTACCAAAATGCCTCGGTCCCTGTCGACATTCCCCTAAAAAGAGTCGCCTCAGGGAGGGTTAAAGCCTGGGGTGGACAGTCCGCTGCCAGATAGTCCGCTGAAAAGTCTTTGCACAAATCAGTGGCTGATTACGCAGTATTTGTCGAGAGTCCCACCAAACGGACGAATATGGTACAAGGCTTTTTTTAGGTGGGTCTGGGCGCAGGTCCGTAGCCTAGACACGCCCAGCGGATCCAAAAATGCCTTGGGATCCGTCGGCATTTCCCTTATAAGGAGCGCCTCAGGTGCCAGGCGATAAACCCAGCCCCTCCAAGTAGAGTTAGAGTCTGGGGGGACGGCCCCCTGAGGCTCGAGGATGCCAGTCAAAGCGCACCTTGACCGACTGCCACCCGAACCAGAACACACCCAACCAGATCCATGCATGCCCAAACACGGCCGATCGAAATGTGTCGTGGCTGGGCGCGCTTCCCATTTATTCTCAATGAGAGACTTATATAGGTTCTCTCTTACGCTCATGGAAATTAGGCAGATTAATTTGCCAGTATCACCACATCTCCCTGAAACGTATGGGTCTTATGCTCCTAGTAGGTCTTGTACTTCTGATGATTGTTTCGTTTTCGGGATTACTTTGCTCTCCTTGTCTCTCTCTCGTATTTCTTTCTCTGGGAGATCTAGATCTGTCTCGCACTGAGTTGTAATCAGGGTCGTCTTCTTGCATTATTTGATCTTCGTCCGAGTTTTCGAACTCATTCAGACCCACCTGATCATGCATTATTTTGTCTTCTGACGTTTCATTCTGTAAAGGTTGATCTAATAAATTATTAACGAAAGGAATTGTTGAGATTTCTTCCTCATTTTTCTCTTCATATTCGCCCTGGGGCTTTATTTAATCTGCATGGGCTTATATACTGTTCCCCTTTTCTCTGTTTATTACAACTGTGTTGTGGCATTTTTGTATGATAAACTCAGTCCTTTCTAGATTGGATTCTTTGTTCTTTTTGTAACAAATTTTTTCATTTGTAGAATACAACATCGTTAGCGGAGCTCTAATTTGCCATCCCATTAAAAAGCTGTTGGGCTTTCTAGTCTTCCAGCGTGTGGTATTGTGTGATAGCTTAAAAGCAGCCTTTTTGCTGAGAACATGCTTTCAGTCCCATTTTTACGGTCCGCACCATTCTTTTCACCAACCCATTCGACTGAGGATGATATGGCGGGGTCTTATACTGTTTACACCCTATTTTTTCCAACCATAAATCAAGATCTTCATCACAAAATTCTGGTGCATTGTCGAATACCAGGGTTTTTGGTATGGCATTTCTGGAAAATATGACCCTTAGAATCTGTTTTATCGTAGAAGTTTTCTTTTCTAGCACACAGATTACTTCGGACCAGCCTAAAAAAGAGTCTACTAGTATTCATAAGAGTCCCACTCTAGTAATGTATGCATGATCCATATGCACACGACTCCCTGGATCCACTTCTCTTGGCCATGAATGAATGTAGTCTGTGTAAAATTTCTTAATTCTTTACATTTTTTACATCATTTTATATATTCTTCGACATCTGAATATCACGACCACAATGCTTCAAATTTTATCCTTTCTTGTGTGGCCGCCACTCTACAGTGTATATCATCATGTACGCTTTTTATCACCAATTTTCTTTGTGTTTCTGGGGGAACAATCAACTCTCCTTTACAAATCACTCTAGGTTCTATCGTTAACTTATGTCTTATTTCTTTGTAGCAATTTCCCCGTATGTTTTTTTTTCTTATTCTCGATGTTATCTTACCTGTTCGATGGCTCTTTGAAATATGGCGTTTGCTATTTTTATTTCACAAGGCACCCTCCTCTATTTCAGTAACCCTATTGGCATGTTTATCGTTGTTACTTCTTTGAAGTTATCGTCTTTTAGTATTTGGTGGTATGCCGTTTTCAGATCGATTTTTGTAAAAACGCTCATACCTGCCAGTGTATGAATTGCAACTTCAACATTAAGTATAGGATATGAGTCCGAGTTAACGTTGTGATTTACGCCTATTCTATAATCTCCACATATACCTATGTCTCCATCTGACTTTCTTAAAACTACAGAGGGAATATGTTCAAGAATGTCCAGTTCTATTAATTTTCATAGTTTTGTTACTACAAATGGTAACAAATGTATTGGTAATTTTCGTGCCTCATATTAAGAAGGGTAACATTTTCTTTTAATCTCAAACTCGCTTTATAGTTTTTTTTAACTTTCTGATTTTTTCCATTTTTTTTCTCATTAATTTATTTGGTAGAATTTATGTTAAGCACATCGTTTCCATGAAATCCGTGGCTCTTTTTACAAGTTTTGACAATTATAGGTATTATTTCAAATTTATTTTCTAATTCCAAGGAACCTTCAAAGTACCTTAAAGTTTTTATGACCAACCCATCAAATTGACGGAATTGTAAATTGCCCTTTCGTAAAGTTGGCTTTCCAATGCGTTCTCAGTAATTTTTTTGGTATAAGCGTTACCTCGCTGCCGGTATCCATTTGCATATCCAAAGAGAAAGTTGTTGATTTTAAGTTTTAGTATAATGTCTTTTTCTTTTGTTCAATTTTTTTCTACATTCTTGTTTTTATTTTTTACTAAAAAGACTTGCATATTGTTTTCATTTTCTTCCAACGTTTTTATTTTTGAATTTGCATGCTGCTTGAAAATGGTTCTTTTTTAAGCAATTTGTACAAGTTTTCCCAAATGCTGAACATTTTTCCATTTTTATTTCATGTTCACGTCCACAATACGAACATTTTTAAAAATCTTTTTTAACATGTAAGTATCGGCGAATATTTGTTGGCTGGGTTGACTAGAATTAATACAGAAATAAAATCATTATGATTTTATTTCTGTATTAATTCTAGTTGCTGTATAAAGTCTCTGCAGGTATTTGAAGACATATTTCCTATATGTAGTTGTTCCATTATGTTATATCGGTGAGATATATTGTACACACCTTCAATTAACCTAAATTGAATTAAGTCCTCTTCAATCGTCTGTTCTTTTTGTCCAAGTTTTTCAAACTTGCAATATTTTCTCTCATTTTGTAGACGCTGTTGATGATATTTTATGATTGGTTCGTCAATTTCTTGTTTCATCGACATGAACTTTGTTCTTTCTGCCATAATCGCCTCGCATCCAGCTGTAGCCAAAAAGAGATCCGTAGTTTCATTTTCTCCACCATTTTCCTTGCCATCTTTTAGCTTTTTAGTTCTTGCGCTTGCAGCAAAATATCGTAGCCAGGTATCAACAAAATCGGGATCCTCGAGAGAGAATTGTTATCCTATCGGCGATGCCATTGTTGTGATGTGAAAAGTTAGCTTTAGATAGTGCCCAATCAAGCTTCCTTTGTTTTTGTAAATTTTGAGAATCACAAGGCCCCAAAATTTTTTGTGGGAGAGGGGAAGGGGAGCGGTCATGTTAAACAATGAAACTAAGGGTCCTTAGCTAGCTACATTCGCCGACTCATTCATTCAATACAATAAAGCATTCATCCTTCGCCAGGCACGCCGCAACCACCAAAATGTCGCATTTTCTCTATGAGAAAAACCCTACTTAAAAACCCCGGATGGAAAATGAATGAATTTTATTTACAAAATGAGATATATATATATATATATATATATATATATATATATATATATAATTGATGAAAACATGATGAGGATGGGAGAAAACACCCCGAAAGAAAAAGGTATATAGAACGAAACAAAAACCCGTTTGGTTACCTTCCAATTTCCCTGTCTATAAAATGGAGGCTGACTCTTTTCCGGTCTCCGATTGGACCGAAAACAAGTTGGAAGAGATACTAGACTAATGGGATAAAAAAAAAAAAAAAAACGTAGGGAAGGGCGCGGTGCAGGAAATTTATATGGGTTTCAGAAATGAAAATATAATTTATGAATTCTAAAATCTTCAGAAAAATGGGGCTGGATCGGGCGTTGAAGAACAACAAAGAATGATGGCAGGGAAGATCCTGGAGGCTAACAACTAGATGACGGGAATAATGATTCGCAACATACTGCTAACTAGGGAATTAGGGAGACAAGCAATCCTACTTACCGGGGTTGGGGTCCCGAAGGATCCGTTCCGTAGTCACTATGCGCAGGAATAGGAGAGAAGGATGACTCCAACATTTCCCTCTTTCATACGACCAAGCTCGCTGTATGCACCTATCTTCTGTCGAATGTTATGCAGTCTAAGCGTTTTCTATCGCATCTAATTTTGACCCTAAGCTGATGCCTGAAGAAAAAAATCAGCTCACGATTAAAAAAGTTTGCACTGTCATACAATCTCCGTGCTTCTCATTTTGAAACTGAGGTAAAACGTTGTCTACGATGTAACCCTCCCCACTCAAAAAAATAGACCTTGTGTCGCATCCTGCTCATGTGGAGGAGTTAGGTAAATATATACGTACAGCTTAACTTTTGAACAGCAGGCAAATATGAGTGTAGAGATTGCTTCCTTGTTGAGAATTCTGCTTTAACCCTTTGAGTTCGGAGCAGTTTGTGAACCGGTCTTACAGTAGGGGGAAATAAATGTAGCACCGGTAAACCGGTGTATCAAGCTCAAAAAGTTTATTGAATGTTGACAGATATCGAGTACGCTAGGCTTTTGGTTAAAGTGAGGCGTGCAATATTAAATACTGGTCATTACAATGCAAAGAAAATCCAGAATAGCTCACCAGAAAAAATATAAAAAATAAAGACATTTATGATCAAGTTAATTTCTTTACAGGATTCTATTGAACATGTTTATAAGATTTGTGATAGATAAATAAGCAGCAGTCTTTTAACAAGGAATACCAACTTTCATTTTTGCATCACATTGATGAAAAATGGGTTCTGCATGTCTACAGAAAACGAAAAGGACAGTACTTATCCTAAAATGAGAAGCCAGTGCTAACACTAGAACAAGGGTTTCATCTATAGAAGTTTTGTCCGGTGAAAAAGGCGTTGTCCATTACGAGATTTTGAACCATAGAAAGACGATGATCACAGCATTTGTTTATTGTCAGCAACTTAATTGGGTAAATAAGCATTCCGTTGAAAGTGTTCGGCTTTGTTCAACAGAAAACGAGTTATTCCCTAGTTGAACAATACCAGAGAACAGTCTACAAAACAAAAACAATAAAAGATAAAATCGTTCGGAGACGAAGTTCTTTCTCCATACTCATTATATTAAGCGCCAACAGATTTTCATTTGTTTCAATCATTAGAACATTTCAATAGTGACAGACAGAACATTCAGAATCAAATAAGAAATTGAAAATGATCTTTGAAAATTTTTAGCAGAGGAAACCATAGATTTCTTTTAGAGTAGAAACTTGCTTTGCCGTTGAACTGTAAACTCATTGAATATGGAGATGATTACATTTTTGATAATACTTAAATAAATTTAACTTACTTTTGTTTTTAAATCTTCTTCGGTAAAACGTAATTACTCCCCTAACACCTTAATGCACCACACACACACACACACACACATACAAACATACACACATATATATACATATATATAATCTAAGTAGTCCGGTTGGTGATTTCCAGGTACTCAGGGTATATAATTGAGATGCTTTTTAATCATAGTTTCGCTGAGAGATATGAATCAACTTTTTCTTTAAAATACTTTTTGGTTGATCCCTTATGAAGTAAAATTTCTTGGTTCTTCATTTTTCACTTCTATTTCTTTCTTATATATTGAACTTATTTATTTTTACAGTTGAAAAGGATATGAATATTGCATTGAAATACCTTGCTTCATTTAAAAAAATTCCTTTAACACTGGTTTATTGTAAAAGTATTTATGATGTTCTTACAGTTTTCAGAAGTAAAAGGTATAAACTGTTCAGTGTAAATCACGTCTCAGGTCTCCTATGTCGGAACATAAGACACTTTGACACTGAACTGACGTTGCAGATAATCAATTCCTTTTTACTATTTTTTTTGTCTCAAACTTCTTGTGTCTTGGTGCGATTCTCTTTCATTAGTTAGATTATAAAGTCAGAAAAAATCACGTTCATTTTGAAACAAGTGGAAGTAAAAGAAAATAGTTAATGAAATTTTAGGATCTTTGCTGTTCGATGGCAATTGAATAATCACCAGACAAAATATCTATCTATCTATCTATCTATTTTAAGGGTTGTGCTATAGTGCATCTTTTAAGCTTATTTTTTGAACTCTTTAAAAGCGTTACTCAACGCAGAATAAGTCGAATTTACGTTCGAAATATTTCTGTTTATAAACGAACTTAAATTGAAAAGCACACTAAAACACAAGAAATACTAAACATTCAATTTTAAGACATTGAAAATTTAAGAGAATTTTATAGAACTTATACGTGGTGCATTCAATAAGTTTCCAGACTTTTTTGTACAGGCATCTAAAATTGCCGTAGACTCTTGAAAATTCATTGTTATTGCTATACATCTAATGAGATGACTGACCAATTTTTATGATTTCAGGTTTAAATGCACAGCTACAGCAGCAATTGGAATACACCCTACTAAATCCTGATTGTCACAGCTGGTGCATTTCAAAAATGCAATCTGACACTTTAGAAGAATCATATGCAATAAAATTCTGCTTTCAACTTGGAAAAAATACCACAGAAACGTATAGAATGCTTCAAACTGCTTTTGGAGCATCTTGCATGAATCGAGCATCAGTTTTTGAGTGGCATAAGAGATTCAAGGAAGGCAGGGAGTTTGTGAGGGATGATGAGAGGTGTAGGAGGAGTAAGGAAGTCAATACACCAGAGTTGATTGGCTAAAGGTTTAGGGCTAGGGTTATTATGTTGAGGTTTTAAGAGAGTTCAGGCAGAGATTCCGCCGGAAGAGGCCAGCACTCTTCAAATCGGGTCAGTGGCATTTCCACGTGGACAATGCACCAGTCCACAACTCCATCCTTGTCACAGACTATTTGACCCAGATGGGCATCAAGACAGTTCCTCACCCTTCCTATAGTCCAGACCTTGCTTCCTGTGACTTTTGGTTATTCCCTAAGCTCAGAGGCTGTCGTTATGAGACAATTGAGAAGATGAAAGAGGCTGTGACGAAGGTCATTGACATGCTCACACAAGAGGACTTCCATGGGGCCTTCCAGAAGTTGTTGGAACGGTACAGCAAGTGTATTGCAGCCGGAGGAGATTACTTCGAATGGGACAAGAGTTTCATGTGTGTACTATCAATAAAAGTGTCAATATGAAATAAGTCTGGAAACTTATTTAATGATCCTCGTATTTTACTGAAATAACTATGTCAAGTGTTACACTTCAAATTACATGTATATTGTAAATTTGGCCAAATTTTGAGTTTTATTAATATATTGTGAATTTTTGGATAATCTTTATTTTCGAATATAACCAACTTTAGACCCCTCTGACAGTCAAAAAATATCTTTATCTTTGGTACTCACATTTTCTGTTAACATTTAATCATGACAAAAATCAATTCAATTCTCTGGCTTTGTAACCTAACTTAGCATGATGACAAGCTGTTTCGAAATTAAAGAGTCATTCAAGTTTGGGGTTGACACACTAGAAATCTATGAAATGGCGATTTCTGTTATTGCAAAAGAGAGATTCGATTTTTGACACAATAATGGATATCGAGCATAAGACAATTGAGAATTTGTCATGGAAATGTCTCCGAAGATTGTGTAGCATCATTTTGTGAATCTGGGCTTCATGCATGTTATCTCATCATCAAACTCTTTATCAGAGAGACGCAAAAGATAAACCTGTGATAGTACCGCCGCCACCATCACCAAATACGGGGATGATTCTGTTTCCAATCCGCTGATTGTTCCACAGGTCGGATATATCTTCGAAGAGCGCAATCAATTCGTTATTTGTCCACGTTATGTTTTTTAGATCCAGACAACAGATCAATCGCTAATCGGAGTCGCCGGTTGGCGAATAGACGAATGAGACCGTACAATTAAGAAAGTAAAAAAGGTCGATGCCAAGAAACGGTACAAACTTTCACTCATCCCGGAGGTGGAGGAGGGGTTAAGTCAGAGAACCGGTTCAATTCTTTGTATAAGTTTAGGCTTTTCTATTCTCGCTGTCTACAGTCTGGCGTAAGGAAATCTCAATGGCGGCTATGTTTGGTTCATCTCAGTCCTTGGTATTTTTCACAAGGTTGTAATACGACAAGCTTTCATCACTTTCTGTAACCAAGGTAATCTGGTAAAAAGTCATGACTCAAAGCGGCGGACGATTCTAGCAGTTGCCTTCTGCTATTGCCGTGTTATTTCCAGCTGTCTCTGTCTAATTGTTGTGTTTTCTTAATTCACTTCGCTTTTTCTACACCCTGGGTAGTCTGATAGAAAGTCAGGTCTCATAGCGACGGGGGAATTCTCGTAGTCAACTGGTTTTCTCTTCCTGGGAATTTCTTCTCTTTCTAGGCGTGAAATCTCTTGTATTTTATGTATATCTTCCATCTCAGAGGTGGTGGTAGTGGTGAGCGAAGCTAAGAAATATCAGTCTTCTCTTAATTTGGTTTCCAACAATTAATTCCGCCTCTCATTTTTTGTGGTACTTTTCACACCTATTTTTCATCTTATTTTTACTTAAAAGGGGCAGTCCTCCCCAAATTTGGAATCATTACAATTTTTTGTTTACGTGACATGACGTCAGTAATCGTTACATCATAACAGTAAGAGAATTGAATTAAAATTTTACATACATCAATTGATAAAAAAATTATTCCTGAAAGTAGTTCTCAGGCCGTTGATAGACAAGCTTGGACTTCCAGATCAAATCCCGAGCTGATTCCTACTTATTCTGGCTTGTAGACAAAACAATCTTTTCCTCATTTTTCAATGTATATTTTTCCGTCGTTTTTTTTTTCTCATCAAAACAACATATTTCCAATTTATTCCTTCTATATCAATTTTTGTTTATTTTCACTTTTTAAAATGTACTGAGTTCATTTTTCTAGAATCCGTTCTGGTTTATTCTTATTTTTATGGTCAATAAGTTTCTTCGACTGACTTCCATTGAGCTACAGACTAACCTTTGTAAACGAGCATGTTGTCAGGACCAATGAAAATTGGTCAAGAGTTTTGTTCAATGATGGATATAAAGTTAATTTGGTTATTTCGGAGAACAAACAGTATGTCAGGTGACGTAAAGGTGAGATATTGCTTCCCAAATGTGTGAAAAATCAGTAGAATTTAGAGGTGATAGCGAATTAGATTTGAGCGTGTTCTTTGACGCTGATGTTTGTCCATTCATGGTAAAGTGAATGCTGCAGTATAAAGAAAATTATTGTTCCTTCATTGAGAGCATATCATGTCCCTGAGTCAATTGTTATGCAATGCTTCTTGTCATACAGTAAAAACGATAAAACTATTTATCACAAATTAAAATACCGTGGCCTAGTCAGCCCAAACCTCGATCCAACTGTGAATCATTTCTGACAGAAAATGCAGGAAGAATCTGACAAGAAGATTATTTATTGCTATCTCTGTAAGCTTTGGGGAATTAGAAATTTTTGATTTTTAACGTCCGTTCACTATTGCTTGACGATAACATATATATATATATATATAGAGAGAGAGAGAGAGAGAGACAGAGACAGAGACAGAGAGAGAAATTGTAAAGTACCCCCTAGAGAATCTTTAAGAGTTTGAAAAATTGTATGGAAGGTTGTAAACTTTCCCTTTTTTTTGGAAGTATTAGAATGCATCTTTACTAATTCAGAATAGTCAGTTTTCATTGTGTATAATCAGCTTTTATTGTGCATATATAAGCGAGTGTGTATCTTTGTTTATATGTAAATAGAATACTGTAAAACAAATACGTTTGTGAACTTACATAAACTTACATATTGACTGTTTACACACACATGATTGGAAACATACGCACACATAAATGCATGTATGTATGTTTGTGTGTATGTGTGAGGAGCACCTTGTAGTACAAATAGTTTAATATTTTTGTGATTATACGTACATGCGCGCGCGCGCACACACACACACACACATATATATATATATCGTTTGCTACATTTATGTGCAAAGTGTGCTCAATATCGGTGATATATTTATATTAGAATAGCGTAGACTCATCGTCAATGGGCCTTTCTGTGTGTCCGCAATTTTAACTTATATATGCTCTTTCACCGATATTGAGCTATCTTTATTTACAATACATATAGATGTACATATTGCTCAATGGATATATTACTGAATCCTGTAGAATCCCCTGAGAAGCGTGAACTATGAATACTAGTTATGATCTGTGATCGTAAAATTTCTCATCTATTGACTCGGCACTGATGGAAATGAGGCAAAAGAACACCAACGTTTTGTTAAGTAAAACAGTTAAATTTTGTGCCAATTTCCCATCAATTCGCTGCATTAGGAAAATCTGATTTTCATGATTAGCTTTAGCGAGAGGAGAAAACGAGAATGTTCTTCATCTCAGCGAGGAATTCAGTTTGGACGAATTATTTAGTCATCTTTGCTTCGAAAACTAGCCTTAAAGAGGCAAATTAAACTATTTTCTGTAAAACGAGATGCCTTTCATTCATTTTGAAGTTTTTTTTACAGTTTTCTATTTTTCCACTTTCACTATTCTTTCTTTCTTTCTTTCTTTCTTTCTTTCTTTCTTTCTTTCTTTCTTTCTTTCTTTCTTTTCATGTTACTTTCGTTCATAATCTATTTTAGTCTAATTTTTTTACCTTCTGTTCGTTTCTTTTTTTCTATCTCTTCCCATCATATTTTTCTCTCTCTCTTTCTTTCCCTCTTTCTTCTCTCTCTTTCTTTCCCTCTTTCTTCTCTCTCTTTAAACCTTTCTTTAACTCAACATCGTACATAAATCTCTTTTTTGTTCAGACAGTTTATTTGTCTGTTTCCATTCACATATTATGAGTCTTGGAAATTTAATCGGCTGTCGTCACAAATCGTGCACTTTCAGTTTCTATGGCTGTTAAAAAAACAGGCAGACAAAGATACATTTTTCAACTGCATTTTTAGATTTAAATTCGAGGAGCCGATGATTGTACGACAGTTTTAGATTTCAGCATAAATCAAAATTATCTTCATAATTCCTCATGTCGTTTGTTTTTTATGCTCTTATCTATCACACACGTTAACCGAAAGAATATATATTTCTTGTATCTCTGTGAGTAAATATAATATTACATACCTGACGTTTGTCTTGCATGATACATTTATCCACGTTTTCTCCATTGAAATCCTACGTTTTTCAGATTCACTTGTTCTGTTATATCATGACCACAAGAACGATAAAATTCGCATTAACTTGGTGGATGATTGTATTTATTTTAATTGGATCCAGTCGTGATTGGTATTCCTTTTTAGTTAGAAAGGTTGAGAGTAATTAATTTATTCTGATGATTTTTAACACCAGGATAATGCGCTACCTTAATTTAGATGCTGAATTTTATTCTTGGAAAACCTATCTCTCAAAGAGGAACGTTTCTGTCTTCATGTATAATCCTGTTTTATTCTTGAAAAACACGAATGACTGTTACATGAGATTTGAAGGAAATCAGGTTTTTGCCTGGCTCTTCCTTTTCCAGCAATCTGTCCTTTCTTTAAACGAAATACCCAGATCTTAATTTTTGACCAATCTGTTATTCCCATATACCAAATCCCCAGCACTTTCATTTCCGTGAATGTATCCTATCCTTATACCAACTACCCAGCTCTATTTTTTCTATCAATCTGTATTTTCTTTACTTCAAATCTCAAGGTCTTTTTTCTATCATTTTTTTCTTTTCGTATACAAAATCCTCAGCTCTTTCTTTTCCATCAGTCTGTCCTTTCCTTTTAACAAATACCCACCTTTTTTTCCCCATCAATCTGTCATTTTCTCATACCAAATCCACCACTCTTTCTTTTTAATTGATTTTTATTTTCTATATACCAAATGCTCAGCTCTTACTTTTCCATCTATATGTCGTTTACTTATACCAAATTCCCAACTAGTCATTTTCCATCAATCTTTTTTTCCGTATACCAAATCCCCAGTAATCTTTCCTTGTTCTTTTAGGTACTATTTACCAACCCCTCCGCTCGGGCAGGATATGACACAAGGTCAGAGTTTAACAGGTTTGAATTCAGAGTTTTTCCTTCTCCTAGACTAGTTGCCTCACCAAGGCTGAAGAACCTAGTCCGTCCTACTATTTACCCATAGCTGGAGGGAGAATAAGGGGGTTCATACCTTTCCCAAGGGTATTTGCCCGAAAGTGAACGTAATAGCGCGACTGGAGTACGAACTCGCGTACTACGATTCCGCAGTTCATCGCTTTAACCATTACACCACGAGGACACCCTCCTTGTTCTTTTAGGTAATCCCTAGCTCTTCCTTTGCCATCAATCCCTAGCCATCAATCCCTAGCTCTTCCTTTGCCATCAATCCGTCCTTTCTTAATACCAAATCTCCAGCTCTTCCTTTGCCATCAATCTGTCCTTTTCTTACCAAATGCCCAAAAATATGTCCTTTTTTATATTCAGCCCACATCGGCTGGAGCTGTCGAATACACCGACTGCAGCTCAGTAGAACGGTAAGACCCCCGCCCAAGTTTCGTGGATCTGGCTCTAAGCAATCTGTTGGTGAGTAATACTAGAGTTTTGGGGAATGCAGAGTACCTATTCATTGACATCGTTCCCGGTTCCTATTGGTCAAATAGATGTTTTTGACATTTAAACTGAGTGTAAACTAATGAATTTTGCTAAATTAAATTCTTAGAAATAGAACTGTTTGATAATTTAACTGTGTGTCAACAAATGACTAATATTTAATTGAATCGTTGTGATACAAAGCAATATTTGGAACCATCTAACTCTGTGTAAGCGAATGAGTAATGTTGAATTGAATCACTAATGATAAATACCAATAATTGTTGTGCCAACAAATGATAATTACTGAATAGAATCATAGGTGTTAGATAGCAATAATTGAAACCAGTTAATTATGTAGAAAGAATAGCAATACTAGTGTGAGAACAAACTACTTTTAACTCTTTTAAGAATGAAAATACCTACCAACTATGTGCACAAAAAAATGACTGATGTAAAATTGTATTATATAGCAATACTTGAAACCATTTAACTGTGTGCAAATAATATGAGCTCGGGCTCGTTTAAAAATGTTATTGACAAAATGTATTCACAAATCATATATCTAATATATATGTATAAAGAGGATTTGGCATTAAATAACCGACAATAGTTGATTTGCTGTAAAACCAATCTAAACCTAACTAATTTCTCATACCGAATCCCTAACTCTTTTTTTCCCATCAATCTGTCCTTTCTTTTTATCAAATCCGTAACCCCTTCTTTTCCACCAATCTGTTCTTTCTTTAAATCAAATCCCAAACTCCTTTTCCGTCTATATCTCCTTTCCTTATACCAAATCCCCAGCTCTTTTTTTTTTCATCAATCTCTCTTTTTGTTTTCACTACGTCAAGACATAAAATTCTCTTTCTTGACCCGGATCAATGCAACTGAGAACCTTATATCACAGTGAATATTTGAAGATAAGTGTTTGTATATGTGTGTACGTGTCTCTGTGTGTGTATGCATGTGTATGTGGTCGTGGGGAGTTTGAGCACGTGCGTATGTTGCAGAAATAATAAAAAAAGAAGTAATCGTTCACTTTCCATCCTGACCAAAAATGGCGGCCCGTGGCGTCTTTCTCTATTAAAGAATTCTGATTTTGATTCCAGCATTGTTAATTCAAGGCTATATTGCATGGACAGATTGGAAATGGTAGGTTGATGGGTGCAATGTCCAATTCTCTCGGCATCTATTCACTGCTGCCACAAATAAACACTTGTCGCGATTTCTGATAGGAATCTTTTTATAGATTCCCATTCATAGGTCAACATTAAAAAATTTGTCCCTTAATCATCATTAAGGTGTGCCGACGCCACAGATTCCTTTGATTCACTCTCTTTCTCCATCCCTATTGGTCATCACTCTTGTCAAGTTCTTTAGACAGCATACAGTGTTCTTACAGAGCTGATTCTGGTCGGTCGACACTGGTGTATCTTTGTAAAGAAGTCTTAAAAGTAAAATGTGGTTTTTGAGTTCGTGTTTATTTTACCAGCAGTGCCCAAGAATGTTTTCTTCGTCTTGCTTGGTTGATTTGTTTGATGTGAAGAAATTGGCCGTGCACTTGCTATTTTATGGGGTAGTGATTCCAGGATTTATTGAAAATTGCATGCAGCATTCTTGTGTAGTTCTCCTGGCATTTTATTTGAGTCCAAGTGGTGCAAGCATACAATAGTACTGACAGCCACAGCTTGGAAGAATTCTCATCTTATTTTATTTTATCAGAGATATCAGATTTCCATATCGTTAATAACAGTCTATGCCTTTCGTATGTAGACATCGTTTTCAGTACTCATTTTTTAAAAACAGGATTTTACGCAGGATCCCTATCACAATTTTTATTTCTAACGAGACAAATGTAGTGTTCACTTTAAAGACGCATACTTTGTGATTAAAAATATTGCAAAAGTATCGCGTGAAGAACAAATTCCCTATAAATACAAGTAGCTTGCGAGATAGATAAACATGAATTGATATTTATTGCCATTTTCAGCACCGACAGTGCGAAATTTAATGTAGTTATTCGCTACATAAAACAGATTTTACAAGGATAAGAGTTGCAGGTGATTCAGAGACGATGGCATTTTGTATGAATATATTCATCAGAAGATAGAATCAAATTGAGGAAGGCGATGATAGATCTCACTTAGCGAACTCTGTGTTGGATTTGAATTGCAACTTGTTCTCTGGGTTTTGTTTGTTATTGCCAGTCAAGTTTTTGTCCAACAAAACAAAATTCTCTCTCTATGCGAATTGCAAATGGCTGCTATCGACAGTAGATGGCTTCCTTTACAATATAGTTGCTGTTCACACAAAGAAAGTTTCTATTTTATGATTGCTTCTGTGTCTCATCTGAAAGCCAACGCCACACAGTTTTATACAAGCTGTACGCTAGCAGAATCGGAACTCCTCAACATATAAATTTCTCCTTTTCCCACATGTTGCAATTGGCTCTATGAAGTGAACTCTCTATTCAACACAAATGGTAAAAAGTCATTAAGAAAATCATTGACATAAGATTAAGCTGTCATTTATTTTTTGATATTTGATTACAATGTATGCACATAAAAACGTATGACGAATGAGTGCGTAGCAATTCAATTAAAGATCTAAATTAGTTGTGATAACAGAAAAATGGTGCATCAGCGTGTCACATATCCTTTAAACAATACTCCTCATATTTTGTATTTAGAGTTTTTCCTTCTCCTAGACTGGTTGCCTTAACATGATTAAAAGGCCCAGTCAGCCTTACTATTCATCTATACCTGGCGGTGGGAGAAAAGAAAGATTAACGTCTTTTCCAAATACATTACCTCAATGTCAAAGACAAATACCCGTGTCTAGGATTTGAACTTAATTATAAGAATCCATTTATTATGACAATAACCATTACGACACTCACATTTCCTTCCCCTCTTCCTCCCCCTCTCTCTCCTTCGATCTTTCTCTCTCTCTCTCTCTCTCTCTCTCTCCATATATATATATATATATATATGCATTTGTATATATATATGGAAGTAAATAATGGAAAGGAATCCGACAGTATGGAGAAAAACTGAAAAAAAAGTAATCCAAAAGTGATGAATTTATTAGAAGGAAAATCGACGTTAAAATGATGGTCAACACTTGTTTAGCCTTGTTAAAGCCCTGCCGGAGGTTCATTAAAACCGAAACGTCGACTTTCCTTCTAATAAATTCATCACTTTGGTTTACTTTTTTTTCAGTTTTTCTCCACACACACACACACACACACACACACACACACACATATATATATAAATATATATATATGGGAAAATGGAAGTAAATCTGATGGTATGAAAATGTACAAATATGAAAAAACATAAGGTCTTCAGAGGATGAATTTATTTTGTTTGAATTTTTTGCCAAAAGGTTTTTTTGTTTTACATTAAAACTTAATCAGGGCGTATCTTCTGAATTTTATTTGTATTACTTTTTATTTGTTAAGTGAAACGAATGAGAAAATCACAAAGTGTAGAATAATAAATTTAATATGTGAAAATGGATATTGCAGTCACTCCTCGTTCCTTATTAATTATAAAAGGAGTGTCTCTTCTATTGTGATTAAATATCATTATTAAGACGAGGCTAAAATTATCATCGTTGGGACTGGATTCAAAATAGATAATTCTTTGCGGCCTTGTATTGAACAGAATTTGAAACCACTACTTGTAGGTTATAATTTAAATCTTATGATGGTTCTGACATTGCTCCTCCTTTATGGACCGAACCATTAATCTTTTGGCATCTATTCCAGCACTGAACAATGTTTGCACATAGATTACTGAAATTCACGTTATACGGCTGCCTACTTGAGTGAATTATCTTCCCATAGGACGATGCTTGGATACAGATACGAAAGCCACTACTATGTTGGTTGGATTGCTATGCTGCTGTGTGCTACTGATTCATTTGGTTGACAGAAAAGTGAAAGAAATAAAAAATCAACTTTTATCTAGAGCATACGCGAATAAAAAACGATTTTTTGGAAGAGTTGTTCTTGCTTATCGCACCCAAATTGTATTAACTCCTCCTATCTATCTGTCTCTGTCTGTCTCTGTCTCTTTCTCTGTCTCTGTCTCTCTCTATATATATACATAATGTGTGTGCGTTTTTGTTTATTTTGCGTATTTGTTTGTGTGCAAACAGCAGTATTTTAAAATACTTATTACGAATATTATCATGCCTAGAATCTGACTCAGGTTTTTAAGGTATGTCTTTTTTGCCCATATATTAATAAATCATGATTTTCACTAATATTCACATTTGTAATAGCTTATTTCTATTCAATTTTTTTGTTAATAGTTTTTCATTAAAATTGAATTTTTTTGATCAACCAAAGGAAAAGGCTGTTAATATATTTTAATAGTTATCAGTTTTAGTTAATCACTAGTTAATAAAAGTTTCATTGATTTTTGAAAGGTTTTAAAAATCGAGTGAAATAATATGCCACGTCCGTTTAAGCGTGAAATGAATATGCGAAATTACAGACCCATTTTAGGACTCTCGCTCATTCCAGTTTTGGTCGGACCGAGACCTTTTCAGCACCCTCTCGTACGTAATATGAGTTTGTAGATGTAATCATTTTGTCTTGATTCGGTAGCTCATATACTCAGTCAGAAATAGATACACCATTGCCACCAAAATAATGAGTTTTTTTACCTGATTGCCAGAATTGTTCTTAAATTTCTCAACAGATCATGTAGCAGTTATATCCCGGAAGATTTGCCAAGAAACAAATGAAATTGTTAAACAGTACAAATTTAAACAAATAAAGAAGAAATAGCTTTAAACGTGACTTGAACTCGCATGAGGATGCGAGTTCAATTCATTGAACAACACCTTTGGCTACGAACTTCTTTTTCTCTTTGGCTACGAACTTCATTTTCTCTTTGGCTACGAACTTCTTTTTCTCAGAATTTCATATAACTTGACGCTAAACTGCAGAATTATATTGCTAAATTTCCGTGGAGCACAGAAAAAGTGCTTTTGTTTGTTATTAAAAAAAAAACTAATTTTCTCTGCTTCGTTGCTTTACCTCTGATTTGTTTTTTAGATCATTTAAAAGAGGTTGATTATTTTTTGATTTTTATTGCATAAAAAATTGATGCTTTTTAAAGTCTTAAGTAGAATAAACCTTATTTTATACTAGAAAGAAATTTATTTTACGCTTTCTAGTATCTTGATGAAAGTGAATGTCAATATTTTTAACGGAACAATTGATTTGACGGATAGATGCAGTTGAATTTAAAACATCAATAGTTGTTTTTGGAATAATCTAACTTTTTGGATGACTTTTTCGAGTCCTTCACAAAGGCACAAATGTTCCTTCATGAAAAATGTTCCCTTACTAAAAACTTGTATTGTCTTGACCACAGAACATTTTCCGATTTCGATTTTGAAAAATGAAAGCAAAATTTATGTCTTTCATTCCAGTATCATATATATATATTTATATATATATATATATATATATATATATATATATGTAAGTTCTGTTGGTAAAGAAGTGGACAAGTTTTGATTATGAAAGCGTAATTAGTGTTTTATTTAGTGCACATATTGATTTAGTCAGAATGGAAATTGATAAGTTATGAAGTTGGCACAAAAACACTGATTTCTTGTTATCAATTACTTTTCATGAAAAGGAATTTGTGGAAATGTGTAACACATATTAAACTAACAGGTCAGAACAAAAAACTATTTCAGATCGATTTTCATTTAAATAATATGAAGTGTTTCGACAAATATTAAAGAATGATTTTTATGCTTTAAGAAATGTTGTAGCTTTATGCCGGCCAGTAAATATTCAACAATAGA
Organism: Sepioteuthis lessoniana; assembly: GCA_963585895.1. Lineage (NCBI taxonomy): Eukaryota > Metazoa > Mollusca > Cephalopoda > Myopsida > Loliginidae > Sepioteuthis > Sepioteuthis lessoniana. The sequence continues at coordinate 21,809,638 of OY757925.1, read as the reverse complement.
AATGAAATTAAAGTTGAAATATTTTCGCCCATACAGTTAGAATCACAAGAACAAAACACATTTCAAATTCAAAATTTCTCGTCCAAGCAAAGATTTGGTTTGGTTTCTTTGTTTAATGGCATAACAACCTATTTATTATTATTTAATTCCAAAGTCATTTTTGTAGTAGAACAGTGGTGGTAATATCTAACGCGTTTCTGGGCAAATCAGGGGGTTTATACCTTTTCCGAGGGTGTTAGTCCGAAAGTAAACCTAATAGAACGACTGGAGTTTGAACGCACATACTCTTAAGTTGGAATCCAGCAAACTAGCAACTACACCATCGAGACTCCCTCTCCAAACAAAGGATCGACTATTATATTTCTAAATCAAGAGAAAACTTCTAATAAAATTATCACAGGTATTCAAATTCCGACACAAAAGGAAGTTTCACAGCTAATGATTAGAAATTACTTAACAACTATCAATTTTAAAAATGAAAAAAAAAATTCTAAATATTCAATTATTTAACAATAATAATTTAGAATTTATCTTTAGGGATTATCGAAAATCAGCAAAGCTGACAAGTAAAAAATCTAACCTTAGAATTTAAGGAATTTTGAACTTTTTTTGCTAATTATAAACAATAAAGAACTTTACTAAAAAGTTATTCTTATCAAGTCAATTCTTCTATAGACTTCTTTTAAAATCTTTTACAATGTTGATCTTCTCTGTTATATATTCAGTGCTTTCTATGTACCAGCTTATCGTACCACTAGTTAGATTCTTCAGAATGCAGTATGACCTGATGATCGTGAAAACGTGAAACTATTGGTTGCAGCTTTAGTGTTACACTGCTTATCATAGGTATGTATGCGTGTGTTTGTTTCTTCTCTCATAAATATGTATGTGTCTGTATGTTTCGAATGCGTGTATGCTTGTGTCTGTGTGCCTGTATGTGCTGTATGCAAGTATGCGTGTGTCTATCTGTATGTACGGAATGTGTGTGTGTGTGTGTGTGAGTGTGTTTGTATGTGCCGTATGCATGTATGTGTATCTATTCAAATTCTCTTTATACATCGCCTAATCCTTTTCTATAATGCAGACTCACACAAACTCACATTTGATAAAAACAAAAGAATTGACCAAATAAATAAATAAAAAGCAAGAGACAACTCAAAAGCAATATCATCAATTCTTGAGAAAACGCCATTAACTCAGACACCAAAAACGGCACATAAAATTAAGAAAAGGTCAAAGGAATAAATTAATGTTTGGCATTTCTGTGCCAAATTAATAATTTTTCAAAAACAACGATACAAAGGCATCAGAATTATGAAAGAAAATTACCGGATACTCACAATGAATATTGGCGCAAAAATCATTGGCCATATCATGTGTCTGGGAAATTCTTTGATCCAATTCGATAATAGAAAAAATGCCAACTGCTGAGGGATGGGGTTGGGTTCTGGTAGTTCGGGTTTTTCCGTTTACAATGTAGTCGCTCACAAGCTGCAGTCCTAAACTGAATCCACATCGCAGCGTGTCTATGTTAAATTTTTTCATCTACATGGGTCATTCAAAAAGTTTTAAGCCTCACCAAGAAAGAAGAGTCATAACGGAACATTTTTAATGATAAGACACAACCACTTTTTATAAAACTAGAAAATTTAATTCCAATTTCTGTCTTAAGGTGAGGTTCATAAGAAGTGTATGACAAATCTAGAAATGAACAAAACGGAGGCCCGAACAGTAGTAAAGTATTTACAAATTAAAGGCATGAAAGCCAAGGAATTCCATGTGGACAGATACTTGTTGAAGACCCCAACTCTTATGCAACTGTGAAGAAGTGAGCTGCTTAATTCAAACGGGTCAGGGTTAGCATATAAGATGACCTTCAGTAAGATCGTCCTCAGTTGATGCTATTCACAGTTTTAGATGACAGACGTCTTTCTGTTGAGCAAGCAGCTGAGCCCATAAGCATTAGTTATAGTTCATTCCACACTTTTAATAGATCTTGGGAATGAGAAAGCTGTCAGCGTTCTTGGGACCCATCTTTTAAACAGCTTACTCATCCCAAAGATCTCAAATAAAAGTGTGGAACGAACCAGGACTTTGCTATTTGTTGAACAGTGAGACATCTGTCCGACAAAATCCTAAGAATTTCCACTGCAGATAAGTAACCCAAGATGAAACCAAGGTTCACCACTTCAAACATTAATCAAAGTTTGAAAGCAAACATTGGAAACACTCTGGTTCTCCACTCCCGAAAAAGCTTAGGTCTGTTGGGAAGGTGATGGATTCTGTTTTTCTTTTATTTTGAAAGCATAATCATGATAGTCAACTTGAAAAAGGAAAAGAATAACTATTAATGAACAATACTATGTATAAAAATTAAAACAACTGAAGAAAACAGCCAAATCAAAATTCTCAAGGAAGCTGGTAGCAGGTGTGCTCTGGCTCGAGGTTAACTCGCCTATTCGTACTGCTCAGGATGCAGTAGCTGAAGCAGCCAACAATGGCTTGGAATTGCTACCCTACCCCTTTACTTACCAGACTTACTTCCATCTGATTTCTTCCAGGGTGAGCTTTAGAAATTTTTGAACAATCCTCCTATATAATATTTTCTCATCTCTCTATCTTATCATCCATAAATAAGTACTGAATCTCAATTTCTATTTAAAAAAATTATCTTCTAATCTTAAGATATCAGGATTGTATTATTTCAAGTGGAAATTATACAACCAAAACGGATATTTGTAAGTATTATTTACTACCAAGCTTTACAGCATTGAAACTCAGTAGCAAAAAATAAGACAGCAAAACCCGTTGCCAAAAAATAGAATTACATAAATATGCAGAAGAGGTCAGCTTATCTTTGGGCTATTACATATTAATATTTTGGATTACAGTGTTTTAATATTGTAGAAAATGAATTTTCAATAAAAATTGTTTGGGTGTATTTATTTATGGCAATGATCTATCTATGTCACTTTTTTCATACCTCTCTCTCTCTCTCTCTCTCTCTCTCTCATCTGTCAATCAAATTTTGTTTATACCTTATATATATGAGTTGATTAACCTCATTCCGTTTTGATTGCTGTCATAGTTATTCAAAGGTATGCAACAGCTAGCGAGTATTACCAAAAATATCCCTATAAGCACAGTGATAACAGCTTTTATTATTCAGAAGAATTTATAATTTCTTCACGGATGTCTGGATTGGGTTAATGTGAAACATCAGATTTTTATAATTTTCCCAGAGAACAAGTTGAGAAGACAGAGCTGTGACCCCGTAAAGCGAGAAGTCAACCTGTGTTGTTGAATTTGGAACCTGGCAAGTGGTGACAGCCAGATATGGTTTGACAATATTAAAAATATTGTTTTGGGCTAGTGAGTGCGACCCAGGTATAGAGTAGAATTGTTGTTAGCAAAGGAAATGACCCTTGAACCTGACTGATTTGGGATGTGTTTTCAGCGTAGGAATATATTTGGATTATGAAGAGATGGGCATATAATAACAGAGTCTCGACGTCACGAGTTGGTGTTTGGATTGCGAAGAGGACGGAGCAACTTGTATTGAGAAAGACACCCAGAGCAAACTCCCAATTTTGATTGTAGTCGACCGAGATAAAACTCTTCATCATCATCATCATCATCATCTAAGCATCAGCCAACTTACTCACATACTTACGCACTTATGAATAAAAGACTAAAGGATTTCATTCTAAAGTAGCTAAAGTTAAGATATAACCAGTCTAGTTTATTGTAGTTCACTGTTATCAAACTGTTTATATTCAGTTAATTGGTATTATTGTTCCCCCGGAGAAGGAACCGACTTATCCAGTTCAGAACATTCGTCCAGTGGAGATTATCAGTTGGGGGAAACGCCAGCTTAAAAATTACACCACTTTAATAAATATCAAGTTAACCGATCCAAGACTGAAGTTTGTACCATCGGGACGGTTTCGAATAATAAAAGCCCCACCATTGCGACAATTGAGTAGGGATTGAGATTTTGAACGAAGTCCCGACGGAGCTGCGCGGAAACGAGAAATACAGCATGTTTGGAGTGAGAGGGTTATTTTATATTAGTAGCGACCTGTATACATGATCCCTGCAGAGGTGTTCGAGTTTATACTTATTGTAACAGCGATGAGAATGTGATTGTCTTATATATACATATATAATTTTTGTTGGTTCAATGAGAGAAAAATTTAAATACTTTAAAATGGATAGGTCTATAAAGGGATTTGATTTTAAGTTATTTATTTATTTTTAACACGCGTTTCTGGCGTTTTACGCTTTTTTCAGGAAGTAAAATGATTTATTCCCGTATTCCCTTTGATTTAAATTGTGGTGACACTGCAGAGATGAAAATTTGTCATAGACAATTAACTCAAACTGAAAATTGATTGACACAAATCCCGGAATGAAAAAGAACTACTACTTTATCAAAAACCGTCGCCACACTATAAATTAAAGAGAATACAGGAATAAACCATTTTACTTCTTGAAGAAAACGTAGAATGCCAGAAGCACGTGTTGAAGAGAAATAAATAACTTAAAGATAAATCCCCTTGTAGACCCATTCATTTAAAAGTATATATATATATATATATATTTCTTTAAGAAAAAACAAAAGGCCGGTTAATTTAGGATTATAAATTTATTTCCATCCTGTTTTTGAGTAAATTAACCGGTCTTTGTTTTTTTCTTAAAGAAATATTGCTCTGTAAAAAAATTACATTGAGCTCTCCACCAGGAAAATTTAAATGTTCAGCTCCTGAATGATTTTCTTGTCCTGAAGGAATTACTCCCAACTCTGGTTTAACTGGACCGAATAATACCTATATATATATATATATATATATATATATATATATATCTGAGAGCAGAGTTACTGATGAAAATATTTTTGTCTGAGAAAACCATTGATAGATTACATACATGTACATTTATATTGTATATTGCATAAAAAGGATAAAAAATTTAAAATCTCAATCAATTATTTTGTTGACTGCACTTTTATGTTTTCCTGCTCAAAATTGTGTTTTTATTTGTCTTTCCTCCATTTTATTTAATTCATTAGTTTTTATTTTTTTAGATGAAATGAATAAATTTTTATTTTCTAAGCGATCTGGATTTTTTCTTTGCATCTATTTTTTGTTGAAAAATTTTCTACGTTTTAGCAATTTAGAGATTAGATAGCTAATAGAGAACTTTTATATCACCAATAAATAAAAAGGAGATTTCTTATATGTGTGTGTGTGTTTGTGTTTCCGCGCTCGTGTGTATAGGTGTGTGAGGCGGGAAAGGTCAAGATATACATGTGTTTGGTCATATTTCATCGAGTATTCTTTAATGTGAATATGAACTAATATTGCTGAATCAATTTTGTTCCATTTATTTTTTTATACATACAGCTGAATCTCATATGATACGAAATTGCATAAAATTATATCGGGTTTCTAAGTATTTTAGTCACTGCTCTGACAAATTCAGAGCAACGGAATTTTACACTAAGAAAATAAACAAAAACAAATAAAACCGACAAAAAGACAAGCATAAAATAAAAAGGAGGACCTAATTAATATATTTTATGTTTGCAAACATTTTTATCGTAAAGAATTTCCTTTACAGACTTAAGGGCTAGAATTATGAATAGTTATCATTATTACAAAAATGAGACATGGTAATTATTTATCAGAAATAAAAAATAAAATAAAAGTCAATAATGAAAAAATACAAAAAATAAAGGTAGAAATTTTGCAACAGCGATTTCATATTTCTCATCTACCATTTCACCGAGTTTAGCCAATCGTGGGAAATCTTAGCCGATTGAATTTTGATTTCTAAAAAAAGAGGTTGGAAATGTTTTTCTTTTATATCTTTGTATTATATGAAATTGGAGGAAGGAAAAAATCTCTTGTCAAAACTTCTAATATTAAAAGAAGAAAACATAAACGGCAAACAAAAGAATATTAGAAACATTCTAGAAAAATTATACCTGTCATACATTTCCTGTGTGACAGACGTCATAGAAGAAAAAAATCTCCAGAAATCAAATTAGCGAGAGTAGGATTCAAATTGCAAATTGCGACAACGTCACACGGCCATTATGATTATCAGTCACTAGCATTATTTTTGTTAGTGTTGTGATGTAAGAAAATCATCCTTTATGTCAATAAGAGCAAAAATGTTTGAAAAGAAAAAAACTAAAATTATGAACCAGAAATGGGGAGAAAATCAACTTAGTTGAGAATTAAGAAGGCAAACAAAAGGAGTTGCTGTCAGAATTGGTCAGATATGGTTATTGAAAGGTTACTTATAAAGGAAAGCAAATTCCCTGCAAGCGAATTAGACTAAACTTCAACAAAACCAAAATAGATAAAACATATCAAAATAGTGGCAAATCCTCAATAGAGATAAAATTCTAAATCATATAAATGTTTTAAAATCGTTCAAAGTGATTGTAGAAATAATTAGCAGGAATTTACTGCCTATTTTTCTCTTGCCAGGACCAGGGCAGCAATTTTCCTTTTGGAAAATTATCTTTATTTGCAGATTTCATGAAGAAGAAGAAGAAGATTTCTTCTTCTTTGTTTAATGGCATATCACCCTTTGTAGGTTATTTAATGCTAAAGCCATTCTCCTAGAAGAACAGTAGTGGTACTATTTAGCCCTAGCTGTGAGGATAAGGGGGTTCACACCTTTCCCAAGGATATTTGCCCGAAAGCGAACGTAATAGCGTAACTGGAGTACGAACTCGCTTACTACGATTCCGCAGTCCATCGCTTTAACCATTACATCACGAGGACACAAGAAGAAGAAGAAGAAGAAGAAGAAGAAGAAGAAGAAGAAGAAGACGTGAAAACATACTAACAACCTAATGTAAAAGAAACCGAACGATTTTGGACTAAAATATGGCAACCAAAAACATAACGAAAACGCTGAATGGATTATCGATATAACAAGAGAACTAGAAGGACCCGAAGAAGGCCCGAAAGTGGAAATACACATCGATTTACTCAAAACCACACTAAAAATATCCAACTGGAAAACGCCGAGCCACGATGGAATACATAGTTTCTGGTTCAAGAAATTCACATCTATTCACGACAGACTAGCACTAGAAATGAACAGATGCTTACAAGGAGCACAAGTATCCGAATGGATGACCAACCACATTGATATAAAAGGACCCAAGCAAAAGAACCGATCCAAACAATTACAGACCCATAACTTGCCTATCGATGATGTGGAAAATATTAACAGCACAAATAAGAGAAGAGATTTACAAGCCGCGGACAGTTCCCTGAGGAACAGAAAGGATGCTGCAAAGGATCCAGAGGCACAGCAGAGTTACTTTACATAGATCAACACATCATAAATGAGAGCAAAACCAGACGGAAAAAATTTAGCTATGGGCTGGATTGACTACAAAAAGGCACATGGTATGGTTCCGCAAAGCAGGATAATAAACAGCCTCAAAATGTATAAAATATCACATGAACTCATAAACTTTATCGAGAAAACCATGAAAACCTGGAGAGTAGAATTGACAGCAGGAGGAAGAAGCTTAGCTGAAGCAAAGATCCAAAGAGGTATTTTTCAAGGAGATGCACTATCACCCTTACTATTCATAATTTCTACAGCTTTTTCAGCTCTTTGACAAGATCCAAGTATTTGTCTATCATTTTCTTTTATTTTCCTTTTGTGGCCGGTTGAAGCAGTTTATTCGACAAAATTTTGTTTTCCGCTTAATCAATTCTAGGTTCGGTCATCTAGCCAGGAATCAGAGATCCATTTGTATTTCATAGTCTCAGAAGGTTGATATGCCATTAAACAAAGAAACCAAAAACAAAATCAAAATCCTAGAGAATTTCATGTATTTCATTTTCTGGGACAGATTCACAGTGGCTCACCTTTCTTACCCAGTCATGCCTAGTCTTGTTATTGCTTTGTTGTCAGTTTACTATATTCACTTATTATTGCGATCAACCGTTTCATCTCTTCTCCACAAAACATACACTTGCTATCCTTCTGCATATTATCAATTTTTCCTTTGACGTAAGTGGTTCTTATAGAATTATTTGGTGCTGCTATGAGCAGAGATTCAGATTCTCTCTGAATTTTCCCCTTCTTAGTCATATGCAGGTTATCCCATGGTTTTTTTCCTTAGTTTATCGCTTGAAGTAAATTATTTAGTGCTGCTATGAACAGAGATTCAAGATATCTCATTTCAAACATTTTCAAACATTCTATATCTGCAGGATCTTATCCTATGCCTTTATGTTGTCCATGCATGCAATAGCTACATTTTTTCTTTTTCTTGCTACTACATTTAGAATATGTTGGTCTATATGAAATAGATTACTGGTGTCTCTAATCCATTTACGATATTCTTTGTGTTCTTCAGGAAACGATCCGAAGCTTTCAAGAAAGCAATACATTTTTTCTCTTTTTTTGTGAAGTTATACTCTTCCACATCATTGGAAAACATATTATTTGCCTGTAGTTGCTTGTGATTATTTCATTGTTAGGTCTTTCTGATTCCCTTTGGTCATAAATTGATGTATTCTTTTCTCTTGTAGACGTTTAGGTAGTTTCTAGCCATGATCTCATGAATTAGCAAATTTGGACAACGGTTGAACCTAGTTTGAAAATAATACTATCTACAAACTATTTGTTTATTAATCACACACACACACACACACACACACACACACACACACACACACACACACACACACACACACACACATATATATATATATAGCTTTTGGCATTAAATAACCAATAAGAGTTCATCATCATTATCATCATCATGTCATGCTGGAAGCACGGATATCTCTGACCCTCTCTCGCCACTTTTCCCTATCGTTCATCGCCTCAGGCAGGTCTTCTGGACAACATCCTGTATCCTCACATAGTTGCTGAATGTATGTTCGGGCTGGTCGTCCTGCTTTTGCACGGCCATGTGTGGGGGCCCATAAGAGTACATCACTTATGAGTTCGTCCCTGCTTCTCCAGCAGTGTCCTGCATGTCTGGTTCGTCTAACTTGAATAGTTTTCGTGATAGGAGGCAGGTGGCCGTACAGTTGGTGTCTTGTGGGGTGTTGCCGCCAGGACTTGTTCAAGATTGCTCGCAGTATTCTTGTGTAATTGCCGTCTAACTTCTTCTCCAGCCGATTTGTTAGAGTCCATGTAGTGCATCCATATAGCAGTATCGATGCGACCGCTGCCTGGAAGAAACTGCGTTCACAACCAACCAGTTCTTTCTATACCATTTGTAAGGGAAATAGTTTGAAGGTAACATTATTTTTAAATGAGTAATAACTCATTTGTTTTCATATTGCCAAATGATTTCAAGTATTGCTATCTAACATTAATAGATCTATTTATCAAGTATTCCTATCTAATATGAACAATATGGAGATAGTTGTATGGCTTCAAAGAATCAATAATAGGAAATTATCAAACAATTTTATTTGGCTCATAGATGGGACCCTAACAGTAGACCTAGAGTAATGGTAATGAAAGAGTACTCCGTATTCTCCAAGCTCCCTCACCATCAGATGCAGTGCAATATCATTGTCAGGAATATTCAATGATTTTCTCAACGAGATTGACCCTCAGCCACCGCTAAAATCAAGATAAAAAGGGTTTGGTGTTTGCCACTATAACAATTTGAAGAATATGTTTTGGGACTGTCATATAGATGCTAAGGGCTTGACATGACCAGCCGATTGATTAGATCACGCCTCTCCGACTGCCCTTATAGCTCAGGAAGAGCCAAAGTGGAGTCTTTCAAGTCACATGACCACTTCGATTGCCGGGTCACGTACTGCTCAGCCATCAGGATCCAATTCTCAACCATTACGGCAGACCACCCGCGACCAACAGGTGGCTTCCGTGGGGGTGGGGTCTTACTCCTCTGTAGAAGGGCAGTGGGCGTATTCTACAACCCCAGCCGATTAGGTGAGTTTTTTGGGAAATAAGTTTAGTAATAACAGTAAAACTTCACAGAAGTTTAAATAAAACGGATTATTTTTCGTGTTGGCTACAGTGGTGCATAATGCAACAATACTACAAAGAAGTTGATTTTATATGAAAAACCGCAGCTCTACATTGACATTGATGAAAGTGAAAACCTAGGGTCAATATGAATTCAATTTAAAGCACTTTTGACCATGCATATATGTACCCTCAAACTTTTCATCATTTTAGTAACCGCTTCTGTAGTACATATACTAAAACTTGTTCACCATTTGAAGAAAAAAGAGGTCTTAATAAAATATGACTTTTTATTCTGTTTGTAACAATAGCAGGAATAAATAATCTGGGCACTACTATCAACGAAGAAACGCATATTCGATGTCGTATACATGAGCTACAAGGGTGAGTCAAAAGTTTTGCAATATTTTCATAACGTGAGGCTCAATTTGGCTGCTGTGGATGCTTTTGCAAAAGTCATGAAAGTGACAAATCACATTGGAGTAAAGGATACCGGGCTCAACTGATAATCTTCAAATGTTACTTTCAAGATTTGCTTCAATCGTTTGAAACACGGCCTCGGAATCCACGATTTTCTATCGTCGAGGTTCTTAGAAACCGAGTGAAATTTCTTCAGTCATCTGATTATTGTACAATGATTACCTATGCCTTCCCCTTTTTCACAGCAAATGTTTTTGTTTCCTTCTTCGGTATTATGGCTCAGTTTGAACTCGCAAAGTATAAGTTTCTGAATTAGATTTTGTTACTCGTTAATCGGCGTGGCTTGCAAATCACTCGAGTGATACAATACACAACGTGTCAGCGCACCAACTATCTCGATAATATCAACCAGAGCGAGTAGCTTCACGGCTCGGTCACGTGATATACACGCCAAAAACTTGCACGTACTACTAAAATATTGCAAAACTTTTGACTCAGCCTGATACGATTAACAACTCAAATTTACTATACTGTTTCCCTTGTCTGCCAACGGCTGCCAGTTTACACATTTCACTGACTCTTTTGAAAAGAACATGGCACCTTGCACGAAAGAGATTTTTTATCTAATGTTCTTTGGAAATTGCAAAGTGACAACGATTTATAGAGTACCAGGACAAAATTTTTCGGCTTTCTTTAAATTTAGTCCAGGATTTGTTATCTGGATTATGAAGACCCGAGACTAGCGGTGACTTGAAGGAAGACAGGTTGACCATTTTTTATTCATTATCCCAGCTAACTTTTTCAATGGGATTGCCATCTCCCAAAGTAGCTAACACTGGCTGATATTCGAACGGCAACCGTTGCATAAAAATATGATAGCTATCGTCCTCACGATAGTCAGCCAAGAGTTGTAAGTGACGTAGAAATTGCGAAGGCTTTTCCTTTTCCATCGCTAATTTATTGAGAAACTGAGATAATTTCTTCTGTTCAGAAAGCAAAGTCCTAGAAATAACTTTTACTTTAAGCCTATCAAAGAACACAACTGGTGGAGGGATTAATTATTTAATACAAACCTTTGTAACAATGTCTGGAAGAAGTAAAATAAAATTTCTGAATACATTTTACTTCACAACTAAATTCAATCTAAGCTAAATATAACGCCAGAACACTGACAAACATTATATTACTAGCAAGCATATACGTACTGGATAAAAACAAGAAGACATTAATAAATAAGGAATTACAAAACACAACGGAGCTTGGTGATTCAAGTATACAGAAGAAATATAAGATGGCTGCCGTCGTCTTTCTCAAGAACAAATTTGCGCGTAAAACATATACGCACTACAAAGGGGTGGGAGAGAACTCAGGTATAAGTCACGTGCAAGAAGAAGAAGAAGAAGAGGAAGAAGGCAAAAAAAAAAAAAGAAGAAATACCGGCATGAAGCCCATTTAAACCAATTAAGGAAAAAGATCTGAAAAGAGACACCCATGTCAAGCCATCAAACAGGACTAAAAGTTAAGTTATACATATTAGTGATTCAGATCACGTCGAGATCACTCGTTATTCCATTATTCTAGATGAAGATTTTATAAAAAGATGAAAATTGGAAACACAAAAAGAAAGAAGTAAGAGAATTCCTGAACATTGTTATTAGATAAGATTCAATAATATTACCCCGTGAACAGTTAATCACACATCTTCAGACATATGAATTATGTCTGTAAAAGAAAAAGATAACGTTAACATCTTACTTGTCCTACAGGGGGCATAAATAGCAGTTTGCATTTTTTTCATCGTGAGTAGTAGCAATAAAAAATGCTGAATTTTACGCCTTTACATGTAATTAGGCAGAGGAAAAAGACTAGAGGATTATATCGACATTCATCCTATATAGACACAGACACATCGTATAGTCGAGTGATCGATGACTAAATCCATTCTTCCACCATACTTGGTAATGAAGACGACTAGGCACTTAACATGTTAAGAAATGAGACCAGCAAAAGGGCGGATGAACCTTCTGGTTGTTATATACCCCTCTATGAGGGTGTAAACCAGATTATCCTGGATCAGTTAAAATCTTTGATGCAGCGACTTTTTTTTGCTATCTGCTCATACAGATATTTCTTCAAAGCTCTGTGGTAATGGACATCGGCTTTCCAAGGTTTATCCTATTCTTCGAGTTAACATAAGAATTATTTTATAGTGAACTGACAGACGGAAACTGGCATACATATGATACTAAAACACTTTTTAGAGATATTACCAATAGCAAATCTTCAAACGGTTGTCATTGATTATCTAAATGGAGAAATGTTGACGGAAAAAAGTTCATATCAGATGGGTTTGAAAAGAGTAAAATGAAATCATACCATCTTAAAAGGGCCATTGTGAAAGTAAGATCTTAATTCACTTCTGGGTAACTTTCAATTTAAAAATATCCATAGCATCTGTGGTTGGGTTTTCTTATCAAAGGTGGGACTTGTTTGATTTAGAACTCATGAGCAACAAGAGTACCCAGTAGAATACGAAAATTTATTTTAACTGTCGTAACTTTATGTGAGATTTGTGATAAGTTCTGCAAAGACAACGACAGGAATGAAAAGGCATATGAAGATTTTTAATGATAAGGAACAGAATATCGATCATTGTAAAAAATGTAACATCTGCTGGAAAGCGTGCAAAAGTCAGGCTGGCCTTTTCAAACAATTTACCTTGCTGACAGTATAATTAAAGAGACGGCAATCCACACACACACACACACACACACACACACACACACACACACACACACACACATGTATATAGTCACGATGAAAAGCTTCTAAGATATCAAGATAAAAGAAATAGACCCCTCAAATTAATAATGGTTGAAAATGGTTGATTCAATTAAAAAAAGAATCATAAGGTAGACTAATATGTTTAACATTTTCGGCTTTTAATAATGCCGTGATAATTTTGATTTCTGACAACCAAATTCATCTCAGCATTGGATTTCGGAGTTTGACGCTAAAATATAATTAAAAAATACTGTTATAAATATATACACAATATTATTCGATTTTATCTTTCTTTTCTGTTCTTTTATTAATAGATAAAACACACAATCAGTGTCCAGTTATTTTTCCATATGTGGATAGAATAACATTATAGTACAGATTTATCACAAAGAAATTGGTTTCCTATTTCGACGAGGGCGTAAATCTTAAATTGAGATAGTAAATTGGTTTAAGGAATCCAGTGTTTGGATCTTACCACATTGTTTCGTCAAGGTACGGGTTACTAGTTTAAAAAAAGTATTAATGTGAACTTGAACTGTATACAACGTTTTATAACGTCTGCTATCATTGAATTTTCGGTTCATTATAGATCTTTTGTACACTGACTTCACATTTGAATTTCACGGAAATTTCATTTCTAATTCTATGTTCAGTGTCTTGACGTTATTTCGCCAGTTCATTTAAATCTTATATGATTGAATTAACACTTTTTTTGTTAAGCCCATTTACGTTGTCCGGTAACTTGTCAATGCAATAAAAAATTATATGAAGAGTTAACATTTTTATCTGGCATTCCCACGAGGTGACAGAAAATCTATAAAGTTCGATGGCATCATAAGTTTCTGTTGGATTGCTCTGTGTTAGTGGTAATGATACATTTGCTATAAAACCATTCCTGACCTCAGAGACATTTTTCTCATGAAGATTTTTGTGTCGGCACTGCTGTTACTTTACGGCAGCACACACACACACACACACACACACACACACACACACACACACACACATATATATATATATATATATATATATAATTCAGGGGTCATCGGACCAAATCCAAATTCCATAATGCTACCGCACTAATCAACGCACTGTACGGTGTATATTTCCTTCTTTGGGATTTTGCAGACGTCGACTAACAAGGCTGCCATAAATTTCATTATTCAGTTGCTGTCTCTAATTTTTTGGTACTTCAATTTAGAATAATAGATCATATGGATTTTTTGTCTGTTTATGTTTCTAACTTCTGTTACATTTGAGCAAATAGATTTGTAATGTTTACACGGGTTCAAATGCTCGACATAAATTTTGCGCCTTTGCACGTGATTGGGCAGATAAGTAAGAGTAGATGATCATATCAACATCCTTCCTATATAAACACACACACACACACACACGCACACACACACACACAGATACACAGACAGACAGACAGACAGACAGACACACACACACACACACACACACACACACACACACACACACACACACACACACACACACACACAAGAAAGTTAACAAGAAAGTAACATACTCACGGAGCCAACTTTAATACTTTGTTAATAAGCAAAGTAAATAATTCCATAATTTTTACGTGTACTATGCTGATATACATATATATCTCAGTCATAGGAAAACCACGAGACTGATTAATGTAAAAAAGAAAAAAAAACGAATAAAAAAGATCGAGGAAATAACATAATTCAAGCAATAACGCCAAACAAAAACAAAAAGAAAAAAACTAAAAAAGCAAGACCCCCCCACAAAAAAGAAAGAATTGTAGAACATTTTTAAAAAATAAAGAAATTAAAAAGAATTCAAAAATTCCAAATAAATATATAACGATTAAAAAATTTGCCGAAGAAAGAGCAAGAAAGAAGGGAAATAAAAAGAAATAAAAAGAAAGAACAACAAAACAAAGCAAAGAGACAAAAACCAGAAAAAAAAAGAATAAAAAACAACGACAAAAACATTAAAAAACAAAGCAAAAAACAAACAAAAAACAAAGCAAAAAACAAACTAAAAAAACAAAGAATGGCGGACCGACCATCATTCAATTAGATATTTTCTTATTTCTTACGCCTCTTAACGTAACTCTATTTTCCCTTAATTGAAACAAGCCTGGCGATTTTTCAACTCCTATTGTCTGCAGCAGACATTTTTCGATAATACAACTAAAATTACTCAGAGAAACTCTTTATTTAATTTATTTTCTTTGTGTTCTTCGGCCTCCTTGAGACGTTTTGTATGCGGATGAATATAAAGCCTGGCAAAATGGTGGTCAAAGGCCAAGTAGCCACGTGAAACAAAAAATCTCTCAAGATAATTTTCGATGATAAATTAATTTGTACAGAAATAATTCATTTTGAATCACTGTTTTTATAATGTGTGAATATGTATATGCGTATGTATGTGTATATAATTGCTTTTGTATGAGTGAGTTATCGTTATCAACATATATTTAATCATCCTAGTCATGCACAAGGTCATAGTAATGGGAGTACTCTCTAAAAAAAAGAAAGCATTACAATAGCAAACTACTAGGAAGACGTTCTTATATACTGTCAATCTATGACAAGTGTCCTGTTATTTTCAGTTGTAGGGTCATGTTATTTTGGCGCTGCCTCTTTTGGGTGGAACTGTTTCGGCGAATACAACTTTAGCGCCTTTGGCATATATTGAATAAATTGATAAGACTGAAAGAAATGACCAATAATTGATAATTAAAAAAAATTGATTTCTTTCTTACAATAATACTGAAATCAAATAAGTGAATATTAGATTTAATGTATCTCATAGATGTAGTCGAAGCTGCACTTTTATTCAAGTGGCACACGTAAATCAAACTGTTATACAATATTCAAAATGCGTTAATCGGGCCCAATGTATTTCAAACGTTTTTCAATTAAATCATTCCGGTAAAGTCCGAATTCAAACTTAAACCCTAAACTTTGAACACTCTGAAGTATGTTACTTGACGGTTGCTGTTTTTCAGTGCCGGTATCTTAGTCCATTGCGCTGCCCGTCGGTTGCGATCATTCGTTTCTCGTTACTTAGTCCATTGCACTACCCGTCGGTAGCAGTCTTTCGTTTCTCGTTACTTTGTCCCTTGCGCGGCCCGTCGGTTGTAGTCATTTGTTTCTCGTTACTTTTTCCATTGCACTGCCCGTCGGTTGCAGTCATTCGTTTCTCGTTACTTTGTCCATTGCACTGCCCGTCGGTTGCAGTCATTCGTTTCTTGTTAGTTTGGCCATTGCCATGGCCGTCGGTTGCAGTCATTCGTTTCTCGTTACTTTTTCCATCGCACTACCCGTCTGTTACAGTCATTTGTTTCTGGTTACTTTGTCCATTGCACTGACGCTCGGTTGCAGTCATTTGTTTCTTGTTACTTTGTCCATTGCCCTGGCCGTTGGTTGCAGTCATTCGTCTTTCGTTACTTTGTCCATTGCACTGCCCATCGGTTGCAGTCATTCGTTTCTCGTTACTTTGGCTATTGAGCTGACCGTCGGTTGCAGTTATTTGTTTCTTGTTACTTAGTCCATTGCACGGCCCGTCGGTTGCAGTCATTCGTTTCTCGTTACTTTGTCCATTGCACTGACCGTCGGTTGCAGTCATTCGTTTCTCGTTAATTTGTTTAATCCACTTCCCTTCGTTTGACATTCATCACTTTTTTTAATATAAAAATATAATCGACTTTCTAAATTATCACCAAAATAGTTAATTCCTTAAACGGCGGCCCCAAATGGGCAGTGCAAATAATCCCATTCCATTAGTTGTATGCGTCGGAATGAATACCTGTGTATTCTTCTCTGTGTTTGTCTCTATGATTTTGAGCGAAGACTTTTTACAGCAGATTCAATCAGTAAAATAATTGATCAACGATAATATCCCCATTTTGTCCGAGGAATTGAGGGAATCCACACGAAAAGATAAAACTGCACAGTGCTATCTTTTCTAGTGGCACAAAAAGTCTTAGACAGTTGCATAAGTTGTAGCAGCTTGCAAGAATCCAGTCACTACACAGAATCTGCCTTCATATAAATGTACCTAGATTTATTTAGAGTTTTTTCCTTAGATTTATGTTTTCGTCGCGGCCGGGGACTTAAATTTAGAATAGTCCGACGAGACTAATTGTCAACTCAAAGCTAAAGATCCCAATAAGATTTACGCTAGGAGAGAAGTGATCGAGTTATGCATTTCGTAAAGTTATTAGTTAACATAAACAATCTGGGTCGGAATTTGATCACGGTTCGTTGTTTCCATTTCCAGAGCAGATAACCATTACACTTGATGAATCTCAAAATAAACGTCAAATAGAACTTTTTAATCATTTAAACCATTTTACTTAGAGCAAACAGAAGATTAGAATTGAATTGAATTATTAGTATTAGACGCAAATATTTGGAATCCTTTAACTGTGTGCTAATAAATTAGCTCTGGCTCGTTTGAAAATAACCCATAACAGTTGATATGTCATAAAACACAACAAAATAACCAACCATCCAACCAAAGGACTTCAGCTCTTATGTTTTTTCTGAATCTTTTTTTTTGGTAAATTGTTGAATTATTGTATTTTCAAATTTCAACAAATTTTCTCGTTTTTGTTGCTTTTTATGACACGGTTTTAACAACTATATTTTTCGGATTTCCTCGGGTGTTGTACATATATAATGCCAAATTTTGTTCTCTAAGTACTTTTATTTACCAGCAATTCTTGGATCTTTTCTTTCCTGATACTCTAATTTCGTTAATGACCTTACAGTAAATTAGATTAATTTCACCTATACTCTTAGTATTTTGAAACGTCAGATTCATTGTTTTTTTCTTTTTTGTTTTATTAGATCTATATGTTCTTAATATCTATGTATGTAATTGTTTGAATGAACTAATATATCAACAATAACTTCCTCAATGTTTGCTAATGCTTCCTTCAGCCTTCTTGTGGTTAAACACTTCATCTATTTAGTTTTTTTTTCATTAAGAGATCTAAAGCTAAATGATTACAGCAGATCAAGAAATCTTTTAAGTATAAAAAACTACGACTAATCAACCAACCAATCAACCAACCTACCAAACAAGCCAATAACTCTACTAGAATCGGAAACCTAAGGAAAGCCGAAAAACGCGTTATCTACAATATAAAAAAAATAAATATTAAGTTACTAGTCATCCACAATTGAAATCAAGTTAGTGCTTCATAACAAAATCTCATACAATGTTATCAAAACTTCGTAGTTAACAAAAAGACAGAATCACTCTTTGAACTGCTAACTGAATATTAATTGTTAGGTTTCAAAGAGATCTGTTTAAAACTTGTTAGTATTCATTAAGATCGCTCGAAAAAAACCCAACAAAAAACGAAAACAAAAACAAAACAAAAACAACAAAAAGCCCCCCCCCCAAAGATATAACAAAAACTTTTAAGAAACAATTACACAAAAATGTCAATATAAACGTGCAATTCACTAACCTATAGGTATAAAATAACCCTTAACGTTAAAACCAAACAACCAACCAACCAATCAAAGAAAAAGATGAAAAACCATATTTGTACAATGAAGTCTGCTTTAATAAAAATTGATGATCAGTTTTCATTAAAAAAGTATTTTCAACTGATTGTTATTGCTTATATTCTGGTTTGTGTTCCGCTGTCATTGAATATCTTGATTTGACTACACTGGTTTTATTTAGAGCTCAGTATTTCTGTAGTGACACGAAATTTTTGACGACTGCTTGTCGACTGCCTTAGAGAAGAAAGAAATGTGATACAAAAAACAAAATAAAACCAGGACATAAAAAAAAAGAAAAAAATGAGAAATGGGGAACGTACTTTATAGAATAAGATTTATAGACATACAAACATTGTATAAGTAAAGTGTGGATATAGTTATTGCGTCATCATATCAGTTTTTCAGAGTGTAACATAGGACCAACGTGTTGTGCTGTAAAGAAAGAAGTCCGCAGAAAGAGAAATACTCAAACTCGAAGGTAAGGGAAGAAAATATAGCAGTCGTTTATTATTCACTTAGCTATGATCGTTGCAACTCGAAAAGTTCATCTTAGTTACGTTCTTCTTCTCCCTTCCTCTTGGTGGTGTCGGCGGTGTGGGTGAGAACTGACTGTTGACACACGCCCGACAGATAGGTCGTAGCAGACTGGGGTAGGACGGGTCGGGGCCTCGGAACCTTTAACGCACCCGTTTTGACAACTGCCTTCAACTCCGCCAAAATCTCGTGACTTGTTTTCTTATATAGAGATTTCGGGGAACAAATCGAAGATCCCCGAATGTTCGATGTCACCAATGAAACTGTCGTGAAACACGTGATAGTTCATCTGTGATAATTTTAAAATCACGTCTAACTTTGCAGGTCATTCTGCCCGCACGCGCTAGTCTCGTGACACCTTCACTGATTGACGACAGCACCCGTCCGTAATATTACAAGAGGTTCAAGCGTGCTCTCACAGTGGAATTCAAAAATTGACGAAAAAGTAGCCAAATTTCTAGAAATTGATAGCACACATCAATTTCTAGAAATATAGCTATGTTCTTTTTTGTGTATCGAAAAAGTGTTGATAAAAAAACTCCCCCTTTAAGAATAAATTTAATTTGAACGTGAACATTGATTGTTGGCAACTGATATATCTTGGCAAACAGATGTTTCTATCAAACAATATATACCGTATACATGACTATAGAGTTTTTTACATGAACTACTTTGAAAAAAATCGGACGAATTTATGTTGCATGCAAGAAGTAATTTAGTACAGAACTTTACCGCTATTCTTTGTGTACTACTTTCTTTTTTATACAGGTAGATCTTTTTATACATTCACAAGCAATAATTCCAAGGTGGTGGAAATTATGTGAGGATAATTTTCTTTTTCATTCTTCCATGATCAATTTTCTGAACTTTTGCGCATCACATCGTATCTCCCAATTCATTTCATTTGCTTTCTTCTCAGTTCACTGCCGGTCTGTAAGTCAGAGAACTATGAATTATTGACAGAGTGGTTGTCATTCTTCAAGACTATTTGAAGACCCTATTTTCTGGCATATAAGGAAAAATTTAAGAAGTAACTTTGTGAACTGTTGTTATTCGCAACTAAATTTAATCCCAAAGTTTGTAAATCAATTTGCTATAATCACAGAGTTTAATTCGCTTGACATTGTCTTCAAGATATATAAAGATATGACGTATATAAAAAAGTGCAATCAAGAGGTGAAATTTCAAAGTATTGTGAATTCTTTCAACACGGCAAAGTAGAAATCTAATGAGGATAACTGTGCAATGGTCGTTTGATTGATCACTAATCGAGATTTTCTTTTTTAAACAAAGTTTGAGAAATATAGAGCCATCGTTAATCGATTTTATCGAAATTCTAATGAATAGCCAAAAAAACATAAAACAAAACAACCCCCCGACCCCCCCCCCAAAAAAAAACAAAAAACAAAACAAAACCAAAACAAAACAAAAACAGAAATTTGGCAGAAAAAATTATTAGCTTTAGAATATTGATCGCACAGAATAAGAATTGCTCTATCGATGAAGCATCGCAAAATTCAAGTGTTGAAATGAAGAACGGCAAGGAAGAAGACAGAATATTTTTCTCTCAAAATTTGGTCTTTGCTGAAATTGTTGAAAATAAAGCAGCTAAATTGAAATTCGTAAATTTATCTCCTTTTCTGTTATATGAATAACTAGATGTTTTATTCTGAAATGAAGTGCTTTCAATGTTTCATGAGTCTCCTTATGTTATATAAATTAATATTAAATTTCGCAGACAGAAAATCAACATTTATAAATACGTTCTTCTTTTAAAAAAGAATAAATTTCTTGATACATATGCATTCGGTTCAAATAACTAGTACAGTAAAAAAAAATCGAACAGTCATACTTGGTTCATAGAACTGAACTTTTTATTTCCCCCAACCAATATTTAATCAGCCAAAAAATTTGTAGATACACAGGCAAATATCCAACAATTTCTCAGTGCTGAATTAAAGACTAATCTAACATTTCAGGGTTGAAGCATATCCTTTTTAAAACTTTCAAGGGATTATTCTGTTTAAACAACTTTTATTTCTTGACCACTTGTCATTTCGATGGCTTTCTTTGTCGAATTGAGTAACGTCTATCTTGAATGAATATTAGTGTTTCTGCCATGCCTGATGATTGTATTAGCTTCATCCACTGGTTGTGGAGATAAAACAAGTGATATTTGTGGTGGGCTTAGTGATGTCTGGGGTATTACTCCAGACATTTCATTAAAACAGATTGAAGAAATCTTCTGCTCCTCATAAGTATCCCTGGATGACACTCTGCCCTGATCAATTCGACACTTTCACTCGAGTTGATGCATAAAATCAACCTACAAAAAGCCATAGGTTTGTAGGAACCATAAATCCATCTATTAGACTGTTTCTAAATTTCTCTTGGGGCCACGTTTATCTTTTGACCTGGTTTCTGAGAGCTCATCTTTTGTTAAGGTCTCCATCCAGGCTCTTCCATGACGGTACAAATGAGTTTCGATAAAAAACTTTAAAAGAAAATATTATTCAAAATTAATCATGATTGACAGAACTTCATCTTAAAACAGGTAAGTAAATAAATCATATACATAGACAAAAATATTTTTTTCGGTGAGTTCTCCGGTAATTTAAGGGACTAAACAACCTGAATATCGTTCTAAATATCCACTTTTTTAATTTCCTACAATCGTGTATAAGAACTTTCTGATCCATTAGGAAGACACAATAAACTTCAGCTTCTTTGGCTATTCGGCATCAAATATCTTATTTTAAAAACATCGAGTCTGCAACGTAAAGGGTGCTTTGAAAACTTCATTACAGAAGTTTCGCTTGTCATTGGAAGGAATATATTTCAGTACATTAGAAGAAAATTTATCAGCTTTTTCTTTGCTGTTATTCATCTGCTCGTTGATTTGAAGCTTTGTTTCATTATTTGTATAAATATTTCTGCTAGTTCATTTATAACTGCATAAAATGGGGTGAACTGTGAGCCAAGTTGTACATAAGTCTGTTGAATTGTTTGTCAACTGGTTGTACTTTAAATAATATAAACCACGGTTCATTTTAATATTCACAAAAAATATTGTCCCTTGAAATGGGCCATCAAAATCTAAATGGATACTTTGCCATAGCAAATTTGTTTTTTTTCGTGAATTTAGATTCTCCTGTTGAGGTTCTTTTGACATATAAGCACATTTCTGTGTTATTAGTTCGATATATCGATCAGTTGATGATCACCTTACGCAGCTACGCGCCAAGGGTTTAATTTTTAGTATGCCCCAAAATCTTTCATGCTACATCTGTAAAACACATTTTTTTAGAAGTGACGGTATTACCACTGTCATTACCCTAAATGACTTGTAGAACACGTTTTTTTAAGAGGTGTCGGTATTACTTCTCCCATTACCCTTAGTGTCGCGTAGAACATGTTTTCTTAGAGGTAAGCGTATTACAACTCTTGTAGAACACATTTTCTTAGAGGTGACTGTATTACTACTCTCATTACCTTAAATGGTTTGGAGAACACATTTTCTAAGAGATGAGGGTATTACAATTCTCATCACACTAAATGGCTTGTAGAACACATGTAACATTGCCAGATACGGATATGCGAAATGGACATATAATATTCATATATATATATACATAGAACATAGGAATCTCGAAACACGAAAAACACTTACGAATTGTTAGTTCAGGTACGAAACTTTCTTATTACCTTTCAGTTTAAAGGTTCTTAGACATAAGGAAAGAGATACACATTCTTTCTATTCTGGCTTTTTCATCTGCCCCCCCATCTCGTGCGACACCTGCCCAAGGCCTCCACGAGCAAGCGAAAGTCAACCGTCTTCTTTCGAGGCAGGACTCAACTCAACTGACTTTTTCAAAATCTCCAAAATCCTCCGCGCGCTTCCGGTGCGTGATGTCACCCGCACTCTGTAGCCCCGTTTCCCATCTGGGCTATTGTGATATCTCTGAGTGACACGTCCGCTCCTCACGCGCGCGTGAACACCTGTGTTAATGTTGCACCTAAGTAACCCATGCACTGAGCCGAAAGGTTCTCAGCCTAACTAAACCCAAAGGCATAAAACGAATTCCCTCGGCCATTATATTACACACATTTTTTAGAGGTAAGGGTATTACCACTTTCATTATACATTTAGTGTAACGAAAGTGGTAATACCCTTACATATTTTCTTAGAGGTGACGGTACTACCACTCTCATTACCTAAAGTTTCTTATAGAAAACGTTTTCTTAAGGGTGACGGTATTACCACTCTCATTATTCAAAGTGTCTCGTAGAGCACGTTTTTTTTTAGAGGTGACGGTATTACCACTCTCATTACCCTAAATGGCTTGTAGAACACATTTTCTCAGAGCTGACGGTATTACCACTCATTACCCAAAGTGTTTTGTAGAACACTTTTTCTTAGGGGTGACGGTATTACTACTCTCTTTACGCAAAGTGTCTTGTAGAACATGCCTTCTTAGAGGTGACAGTACAACCACTCTGATTACCCAAAGTGGTTTGTAGATGGCTCATTTCTCTTGAAGCAATTGTTTCGATAGTCTCCATCACTTCCGAACACAATCTAAATCATGTGCAACAGTTGAGTTATATCATGTTGCGAATATCATTTCAACACTTCTACCAGTGACGAAATCATACTTAATAAAATTATACTAAATGAAATACATCCATTGTATTCACCTCGTGTTTCGTGTCGGGTTATTTATGTTTTAGAAACTAGAATTTTCTTATATAGATGCAAAGCTGAGGTCAAAGGTTCGTAATCTGTGACAAGATGAAACTTGTTCTCGAAAAGATCCTAAGACGAGCGCTAGTACCTGTTTGTCTATTAAAGAGCTATTGCGTACTGATTTTGGGAATGACTGATATACAAATGCATCTTCCATGGCATAGATAATACACTCCTCACACTATAGTGTGTGTCACTTGACATGTGAATTTGTTTTTCAAGATCATTGTATGTTAACACCTTAAAGTAATTTTCGTAAACACTGTCTCGCACTCCTATGACCCCCATAAAAAAACAAACAAAAAACAAAAATAAGCAACTTTTCTGACAGCTAGTGTAAAAGACGTTGTTCTTTCACTAGAAACTGATGATAATAGTTCATCAGGTTGAGGAATAAGAGAAGCTGTCTTACATCGGCCGTAATACTCAAAGGGACATCCTGTTTCTGTCCTGGACTTTTCTTTCATACCTGAGTATTAATATCATGGACACCAGAGGTATCCTTACCTTAAAAAGTTCACACTTTTATAAACTTACCTTTAATTGTATTCCTTGAAGTGTGTAAGTACTAATTCTATATAATGTAAATATTATTCATCGTTATCTCCTGTGATGATCATGTCATTGATTATGCACACCAGCAAGAATCTGATCAATCGCATGCTGCCAAATGACCGGGCTGATTTCATTGATATAACCAATTGGGAATGTTGAGAATTAAATATGGTTTCGACGAATCAGCCATTTCCATTTGAAGATTGACCTGTTTCAAATCTATCAGTATGAATCGTTTACTCCCCGCAAATTTTGACGAATATACCTTCAATCCTGGTCAGAGGATACTAGCATACCTTCTGATACTGGTTTGCGTTGGATTTGTAATCTCTACAGATTCAAATTACTCCAAACCATTTCATTACTGGAGGATTGGTATAACCCATTCACTAGTCTGCACGTCAGTGAGAACTTCCTAGTTTTGTTACCAGTCTAAATTCCGCTTCGATCACATGTCGCAAGGCATCTGGTAGATACCCAGCTTTCATTAATACTGATGAGTTATTTTCCTTAAAAGTTAGTTTTCCCACTTCACCTGAAAACACTTCTTTGCCATCAAAGTTGTCATTCCTGAGCGGAATTCTGCTCTAGTATCACTGTTAACTTATTTATATCATACCAATTTTGGGGAAGATAACAAGTCACTGCTGAGCAATGTAGGCCTAGATGAATTCCTCACTCAAAAATCCATATTGTGGATTCTAAAACTTTTATAGTTTTTCTTCTAATCACTGTATGTATTCATTGTAACATTCATTTTCAACAAGTTTATTTAGGCAAACTTTTCCTACACTTTTTGTGTCATGACAGATACAAATGATCCAGTGTCCAATTCCATCGCCAGAGAAGTAATCCATATTATATCACTACTTTTTGTGTTCAACCTGTAAATATTAAGCTTTAAGATTTGCAGATTGGACATGGACGGATGATATCGAATGATATCATTCGATATCATCCATTCAAGTTCTGATGATGGTTCATTAGAACTGAAACTTTATAACGTTCACTTACTTTTACATTAGATTCTTCTCTTCGGATTACCTTGTTTTTCAATTTCTCTCTCTCTCTCCCTCCCCACTCTCTCTCTCTTATATATATATATATATTTATATATATATATTATTTTCTTAAAAATAAAATATCGTTCTGATTAACTCAGTAACAGGATTAAAAGTATAGACATAAAGTTAGGAATAAAATAATTTTTTTTTACATTTTGAAATTGTATCTTTCACTTTCTCTGTTGAACAGGATGTCAATGTTTCCCAGTCCGATCTCCACAATCAGTAATTTTGGATTTTGTCTGAGGTAACAAATGTCAACCCGCATTGTTCTCGTAAAATCTCGTTATTGCAATGACGAAAGTAAATGTATATTTCCTCACATATCATAAATCGTCACATATTTAAACAAATGCCGTTGCTCCGTTGCAACTAGCCTATTTCTGCGATTATACTTACTTTGATGAAGAGTCGTATCAGTTCTTCTTCTTCTTCTTCTTCTTCTTCTTCTTCTATTATTATTATTATTTTACTCCTTGAGTCTCCAGGACTCTTCTCAGTATTCTGGCCAACCTCCACAATGCTGTAGTTTGAATAGTCTCCACTCGCCCTCTTATTTTCAAGTCCTCTAGTCCTTTTACCAATCCTTTCGTGACTGTAACAAGAGCAACAATTATAATTGGTAGAGCAATCACTTTTATGCTCTACAGTTTTTTCAATTCTCTAGCAAGGTCCAGGTACTTGTTCTTTTCGCTTTCTTTTAATTTTACTTTGCGGTCAGTCGGGACAGCAAGTCCACAATTCCGCTAGTTCTCTTTTTTTTCTTGATTATAATTATTATAAGGCCTGGTCGTCTGACCGAGATCAGGTGATCCGTTTGTATATCAAAATCCTAGTGGAGTTTATGCGTCTCATTCTCCAGGACAAATTCTGGGCTGTGCATACACCATTTATTCGTGGGCTCAAATTTAAATTTCTTGCACAATTCCCAGTAGATCACCTTGCCCACCCACTCAGGTTTAGTCTTATACTCTTTCTGTGCTAATTTGCTGTTTTATTATTGTTTTGTCTCTATCACCTACATTTGTGATTTTGTTGCGTCATTGAAATGGTTGGTTCTTAGGGCGTTGTTTTGTGTTGCTATTAGAAGACATTCAGTTTCTCTCTTAAAGTTTCCCTTTCTTAGGCACATCTACATTTTCTCGTGTGAGATGTCACTTGTTAGTTGTTTTTCTTCCCATTTTTGTTTTCTGGTTATTTCCGTTGTATGGATGTATTAACACTGGCATATCTCCTTCCTCCCTCTTTTCTTGACTCATATAGTCTGTCAACATCCTCTCTGGGATGTAATGCCTTATGCATGGTAATTAGTTTTCTTGTTATCTGGTCCACTTGTTTAAGTTCTCTGGTTCACTTCCAGAATGGTCCCGAGTATCTTGCAAAGGGACAGCCCGGGTATTTTTCCCTTTTATAAGGTTCATGCTATATAGTTTTTTCTCGTGTAGCTTTCTCGTTCTCTTGAGATTCTCTTTTTTAATTGTTTCCTTTCATCTCCATTTATTTGATGGTGTCAGTCTCCAATATTCCCAAATATTTGTAGGTTTCCTTTTTTCCGAGTGTTCTGATTTTTTTCTTGATTTGGTAGTTCGATTCGTTCTGTCATGTGTCGTTTCCCGCTTTTCATCATTATTATTACTCTTTGAGAAGTTTACTCATCAGCGTTGGCTGATGGTCTTATACTGGTGTTTAAATGACAGAAAGTCTCCTCTTGTCTCCAGGACTCTCCTCAGTAATTTGGCCGTTCTCAACAATGTAGTAGTCTGGATGGTCTCCACTCGTCCTTTTATTTCCAAGTCTTCCAGTCCCTTCATTAATCCTTTGTTGACTGTACCAAGAGCAACAATTATAATTGGTATAAACGTCACTTTCATGTTCCACAGTTTTTTCAGTTCCCTAGTAAGGTCGAGTTATTTATTTTTCTTTTCCCTTACTTTTAATTTTACTCTGGTTAGCCGGGACAGCAAAGTCCATGATTCTGCAAATTCTCTTTTTTTGTTGATCAGTATAAGGTCTGATCGTCTGGCCGAGATTAAGTGATCCGTTTGGATGTCAAAACCCCAGAGGAGTTTGTGTGTGTTGGGTTGTGCATATATCGTTTGTTCGTATGGTCAAATTTAAATTCCTCGCACAATTCCCAAGGGATCACTTTACCCATCCAGTCGTGTTTACTCTTATACTCCTTCTGTGTTAATTTGCTGCACTCACTTATTATGTGATTCATCGTTTCGTCTCTATTACCACATAACCTACATTTGCTATTTTGTTGCGTCTTATCTATTCTTGCTTTGATATCATTGATCCTGATTATTATTATTATTATTATTATTATTCATTGTGGTGGTTTCAGCAATAATGTTTGGTCAGTAAGCTGCCCGTTGACCATGAACACGATTATCACCAAAAGATCAGGGACTGTCACAACTATTCATTATCTACAAATATATATTTCCTCGTAATGATTCGTTCAGCCAGCGAAAAGTTTATCGGCCCAAAGTATTGAGATAATAATAAGATAAGAGCGACAATCATTAGTTGGAGTAAAACTTGTAACAAAATAATAATGAGAATGAAATGCTTTATCAAAAAATAGCACGCGTGCGCGCGCGCACACACAGACACACACATGTATATATACATATATATACTTGCATGGACATATACGCATCTTATACATATATATATATATATATATATATATATATAGATATGTAAAATATATACCCACATAATATGTATGTATAATCATGCAGGTATATATATATATATATATATGCAAATTATTACGATGAGAAAGTTAACCTGAAAATACGTAAGAAATTATAAAACACATTAAGAAATTGACCAAGAAAAGCAGAAATCGTGTTATATGAAGATGGTGATTAGATCTTTTATCACTGTGTCACGAGAACCATTAACAAAGAGATAGAGAAATCAGAAAAAGAAATTATTCAATTGAAAGCACGGCAGTCAATGACTGTGTTGAAGATTTAAGTAGATCACTGTCACTTGTTATTCGATCGCGCTGGTTTAAAGATACAATAATAAGAAAAAGAACAATTAAGTAAATGAAAACATAACGAGGGAATGACGTGGTCACTAATATAAAGCGAGGCATTTTGTAGTCATTTGATTAACCATTGTCGTATATAATCAAAAACATTGTCCTATATAATCTCCTTTCTCATTGATGTTGCAATTTATGAAGCAATAAATATTATGATGTATCAGGATTTTAGTGAATGTGGAATACAGCAAAAAGTAGCAGTTATGATTGTTGTACTGGGAACTATCAAACTCAGTTTAAATTGAATAGATTTCAAGTAAACCACAAACAAAAGAAATAAAAAACATCACTTTCTCAGGAACTGTTCACACCCTGAAGAAATGATTCGTATAAACTGATACCTGTTTGATCTTTTGTTGAGATTAGATTATTATGAAATGCAAATTATGTTATATAAAAATGATTTATCCGTCTGTCCAATGCAAACATATATCGATTTGATGAATTATCAGTTGGTTCTAGATTATGTTGACTTGACTGGGTTAGGATAGCATTTTTAAAGTAGATTAGATCTCATCCAGTGATGATTTTCAACTGTCCCAATGAGTAAACATGTCAAAGAACGATAAGAAATGAATAATTTACGTATTCTTTGTGCTTAAACAAAAATAACATAATATGTAATTATAATCTTACACTAAATAGCTTTTTTTACAAAATAAAGAAACTAATTAGATATCACCAGTAACTGGTGGAGTTGTAATAACTGAATAAATGGTATGTCTAGGTTAGACATCAGCTTAGTTTGAAATGACTTTAAGAAAACCAAATTCCTCTGTCCAAAGATTTATGCTGTAGTGATAATAAGATAAATCTGGGATTTTGCGATAAAAACATCGCCAATTTCCGGCTAAAAAAGGATTTAATAATTAATGAACTAGTAGTTACAGCAGTTGACAGGGTTTAATTAAAAAAAAGTGAAAAACTAGATAAATACCAGGACTTTGATAAAGAGGTAAAAAACAAAACAAAATAAAACAAACCAAAAAACAAAAAACAAAAAAAAAAAACAAAAACAAAAAACAAAAACAGAAACAACATCTATGAAATATGTTGATAATTAAAACAAAAGAACCTGGAAAAAAGTGAGTGAGCGGATTATTTGCGGAAGGATTTAAACAGTTTTGACCACAGCACTGCCGAAATCAATTAACATACTAAAAAGAGAATTGAGGAGGTTTGCTGTTACTTAGACTAGGATAGCTTTGGATATGCTCGTGGTGTAATAGTTATCGTCGTAGGACACGGCGACACGAGTTCAAATCCTGGACGAGACTGATTGCATTTCACATTGGACTAATACCCTTGGGAAAGGTAGGAATCCAATCATTCTCCCTCCAGCTATGGGTAAATAGTAGGGCTGCCTGGGTTCTTCAGCCTTGGTGAGGCAACTAGTCTAGGAGAATGAAAACTCTGAATTCAAACCTGTTAAACTCCGCTCAAAAATTGACCTCGTGTCATATCCTGCTCGAGCGGAGGGGTTGGTAAATATGGATAGGCTTGGGGAAAAAGGCAATGTGTTGCAAAATTGTTGAGTATTTGAAATTCTGAAGGCAACACAGAAGAGTTGTGAGGTTCTTTGTCACTTGATCTCTAGCAAAAGACATCCAATACAACTGATGTAGAAACCAATAATGATGGAACTGAAGTTTAGTGTGTTTGAAGTGTAGGTCGGAGTTTCTTTCAGAAATGCCTTGTATCGGCGTAAGGGTCGATAGAGTTGAATGTTAGTCTTCTATTTTAGTCATTTAGATGAGGTAAATAAACGGGTATCGATGTCAAAACCTGAATTCTTTGATGCGTTTTTCCTTAGTGGAAAAAAAAACAACAAAAAAACAAATAAAGAAAATTAGAAGAAAAAAATGATTATGAAAGAATAAAGTGTCAAAACAAAAGAAAGAAGAAAAGTTGCAAAAAAAAAAAGAGAAAAAAAGAAAAAAAAGGAAATAGGGAAAATAGAGTGAAATAAATAAAGGGGATAACACACACACACACACACACACACACACACACACACACACACACACACACACACACACAGAGGTGAGAAAGAGTGATAAGAAAGAAACTGATTAGAAATGAAAAGTGAGACGGAAGAAAGAAAACAAAAATGTTGGACATTTTAAACTTTCCATTTTATTTTGAATTTTTGAATTTTTTTTCGACTTCTTAGTTTTGTTTATTCAGTTCTTTAAACTGTTATTTATTCTGATTTTCAATTCAGTTTATTTATGCATTTTTATGTTTCTTTTTTTCTTTTGTTTTTCCCTTTTTCTTTACTTCATTCCTCCTCACAAACGGACAACACCAATTCCCTACCTCAATCCTCTACTTTTCTGTGTCGAATTTCATTTTCTGTTGTTGCCAAATGATAAAAAAAAAACCCCAAAGCAAAACAAAAACAATGCGAAGCAACAATAAAGAAAAAAAACTAACAAACAAAAACAAACTTTATTTCCCATTTCTTATATTCATCTACATAAAAAAATTGGAACGCAAATTGAAGATAATTTTTCCCTATCTTTTCTTTCTTCAATATTGAGTTCTTTTTTGCCTTCAATTTTCCTTCTTTGTCGTCTGTAACTTTTGATTCAAACGACTTTCCTCAGCACGGAAAACGTATTTATTTTATTCTTTTTCTCGATCAGATAACAATTTCTTTTTTTATAAAGTCCATTTGCTGAGCGTGTTCTTTTCTTTTTCTTAGTACAATTCTTAATATTACCAAAAACATTTTAACTTATATTTTTTCAATTTTCTGTTCCAAAAAGCTAGACATTTATGTTGAGAAACGATACGTATGCGTATGTAAAAGAGTTTTAAAAAGCTGCTAAACTCTCACACCTTCCGAATTCTTTATGTCCACATCGTTGTAATGTAAATGAAAAAAAGCATGAATCCGCTTCTCCCTTCACTCTGTTCCATCATTAGACATCTTGACCAAATGTCACTAGATATCTTGACAAAACGTCTCATTACTGACATGCTGTGATGATTATCGAAGTGAGAGACTGCATGGGAAAACAACTCTCAAAATATACTTTACTTATCCAAACTGGATCAAATTAATCTGGGACACATATTGTATTGAAGTCATGACCTTAACTTTTAAAGCCACAGTCAGCATAATCTTCAAAGTTTATGAGCTTTTGAAGATCTTACATGTGAAACTCCCTTTGTTATAAATAGATAAAAACATCACGAACAACAGGAAAATTATAAAGTAAAGCATGCACATAAAGCAGTGGTTGTGTTGTCATTCCTCATCAACGAACTCGAACAAAGATAGCACCTCGAGTGACCGGGGCGACAAGATGAGGCGATCAGAGAATTGACGAAAGAAGAACGAACTGAAGGGAAGTGAGAAGATGGGAGCCGACCGATCATAGAATAAAATTCATAATTATGGAAAGACTAATCGGAGTGCAAGGATTTCCTGGAAAGGAAATTTATTTTTTTTACTTATGAATATGCGTATTGAACTCTGAATATCAGAGCATAATTTTCATATTGTCCTTCTTTCTCGCAAAACCAATCTGTTCAAATCTAGATTCTTATTTGTTCTGTTAATATTTATTCATATATTTTTTGGTTTTAAAACTAATCTCATTGATCAATTTTAATGTAGCGTATTCGATTTCCGGTATATGTGTCAGACTTAAAACATATATATGTATATATATATATCTCATCTGTCAATATATCTTTCTATCTATCTATCTATCTATTGACAGCTAGCTGCTTTTCTTTTGAGCATATTTCGGAGAAGATTCCTTTAAAAACTTTTTTCGCTTACAAGATTTCTTAAGTTTGGTTAAATTTTATGTAAAAGATTTCTGAAACTTTTTGTTAGAGCTCTTTCCATCGTCATTGATTATTTTCAAGGTTATAATTAAAATGTTATTTTTTCTCCAAAATCTTGTGAAACTTGTTTTTAATATATGAAATACTTTCTTCACAGAATTTGGAAAAATTAAATATTTTCTATAATTTTCTATAGCATTTGTTAGGCCAGAGGTTTTGAATTTAGATCATTGCATGTTTATGATGTATCTGCATTCATTTTTACGCACAAAGTACAAATGATTGAATGTGATGGCTACTTTTAACATGAAGTAAAAGTAAAAATGATTTTGAAAAATGATCGTAAGTCTATTGATCTGAGTAACTTCAAAACACCAAAAACATTTTTTGCTCACAAGATCAAAATTAGTCGTTGCCGATAGAAACCTTTTTGGTTGTTGTTCGGGTAAAATGAAAGGCCACTTTCCACATGAATGCCTTTTGCAAAGTAATGCACTTGCCTAAATACTTGGCGCCATTTTACTCTCGCAGGCAGCATCAATCATCAATAAAGCCCTCGTTTAAAATAATACAAAACCCGCTTGCTTTTAACTTGCTCGATCTTCATCAGAAGAATCCGCTTTCCGCTTCGGTAGCATTTGAATTGAAATCAAAGAATTCAGTAGGCACTCCTTCCCTTCTAAAAGCTACCTTAAATCCTCAGACAAAACAGAGACAATCTAAAATACCGAATATTTGTATGTATAACTCGAATTTTGTCCGAGAACAGAAGAATGAACAGGACATTTAGGTGAATTGGAATTGAATTGACTGAATCTTCTTCAACTAAATATAAAAGAATACGTTTATAATAGACAAAAAGATAAATACATCAAAAGCTTGAATCAGTAGAAATAATGTTGTGATACATTTTTTGTGTTCAAAACTCGATTTATCAATTTTCCTTTTGTTACAGGAAATCTATTTAATCAGACGAAAGTGGATAGATGTTACGTGATTAGTTTTCTGAGTCCAATGTTTATCGCGGGAATTTTGTAAATCAATGCTTGAAAATTTTGTTTGTCTTGTGCCAGAGTTGGATCAACAACTACATCGACAATTCTCGAAGCAACGTGACGTTTGGGGACAACAACAAAGGAGTTTCTGTTATAAAGGAATTGCTTCAGAGCCGAATACTCCTAAAAATTGTTGGAATTATTCACGAAACGTTGAATAAATTTCGGATGCACAACGAAAAGAAAAAGAGAAAAAGACGTGTTTCCTTTATCTTTAAGTGTTTGATGGTAGTAGGGAGTAGACAATTCCAACAAAATTCAATACTGATCGTGATACTTATCAAACGTGTGATATATGATCAAAAGGAGGAATTGAAGGGACGAAGACTGTGCTATGCAAATCTTCCAAGATTAGGGGAAGGGATTACCTCCCAAAAATTAGCATTTAAAATCCCTAGTTTTACCTGATCGAAAATATTAACACCTGATACACGTAAGATAAAAGTCTTTGTACTACCCTAGTAAATAAACTAAATTACAGATAAGCAGAAAGGACTTCGATCGACAAAATCAGAGAAAATGGCTTCGAGCTGACTAAGAGAAGAAGCAAAAGGTACCCCGCAAAAACAATCACGGACGCCGACTACGCTGATGACTTGGCGATACTAGCGAATACGCCTAATCAAGCAGAGACTCTACTGCATAGTCTGGAACGAGCCGCAGCTGGCATTGGCCTCCATGTCAATGCAAACAAAACTGAATATATGTGTTACAACCAAACGGGCAACATTGCCACACTAGACGGAGCCTCTCTGAAACTAGTCGACAAATTCACCTACCTAGGAAGTAGCATCTCATCAACCGAAAAAGACATCGACACACGACTGACGAAAGCATGGACAGCTATCGATAGGCTCTCGATCATATGGAAGTCGGACCTAACTGATAAAATGAAACGCAGTTTCTTTCAGGCAGCGGTTGTGTCGATACTGCTATATGGATGCACCACATGGACGCTTACAAAGCGGCTGGAGAGGAGGCTGGACGGAAATTACACAAGAATGTTGAGAGCAGTATTAAACAAGTCCTGGCGACAGCACCCCACGAGACTCCAACTATACGGACACTTGCCCCCCATCACGAAAACTATACAAGTTCGACGAACCAGACACGCAGGACACTGCTGGAGAAGCAAGGACGAGCTCATAAGCGATGTACTCCTGTGGACCCCCACATATGGATGTGCAACAGTGGGACGACCAGCACGAACATACATACAGCAACTATGTGAGGACACAGGATGTAACCCTGAAGACCTGCCGGAGGCGATGAATGATAGGGAGAAATGGCGAGAGAGGGTCAAGGATATCCGCGCTGGCGGCGCGACATGATGATGATGATGATGATGATCGTTGAACATTCCGGTCGAATCTTTAACAATATGCAACTTTTGATGATGCTTGTTCGTAAGTGTAAAATGTTTTATTTATGAATTTCGAATGGAAGCGGCCAGTTTTTAAAAATACATTTTCATTTGAGATAATACATCGGTGAAATCTATTACTGACTTGTGATATAGTATTCAAATTAAGTCTTGTGCCATTAAACGCGTGGAAAAACACAAGTCGATTAAGACCTGCCTAGGGCGATGAACGATAGGGAGGAGTGGCGAGAGAGGGTCAGGGATATCCGTGCTGCCAGCACGATATGATGATGATGATGATGATATATATATATATATATATACAGAATGGGTACATAACGATACTGCTCATTATCACCGATAGAGATTAGTCTTTATCTTAAGATTTATAGTTCGGCTGTAGATCTTCGTGGTGGAAACAAAATTGCGGTTTCAGTTTTGTCGATGACGTAAATAAAAAGACTTTCAGTTTTGACGACATATTTCTTTCAATCTTTTTTGTAATCATTTCTTATTTTTTGTATTAAACATTTTTCATTGCATTAGATAACTTCTTATTTTCGTATTTGGTTTTTATTGTTTTGACACTTCTGTCAGAATTAATGTTCATGATATTTAATTCATGTAGATTACTGATCATTTCTGTCTGCATGAATTTGTATAAAAGAGGCAAAGTGGAAAAACACACTAAACATCTTAAGTTGGCCAAAGAGAAATTAGTTCAAATGTTGTGATCAAAACAAGATTGAGGATACCTGTCTGAATAATTAGTTGAATGATCCAATCGACACAAAATCCCAGAACTTTACATGAAATTGCTAATTTTCTTCTCATTTTTGCCGAAACGAATCTCCAAAACGAATGTCAGTGAGTGTTTAGAATTCGAACGAAGGTGATTACTATGAAAATATTGATGACTTCTGAAACATTAAAACTGAGTAATTGTGAGTAAACAATCAAATAAAAAAAAATCAAATATTCAAAACTTTTTAGAAGTTTTTGGTTTTGACTTACAGTTATTGGGGTCAGATTACCGAATTTAGGTGGTGATGAGTCTTCTTGGAGTTTGAATGAGTGAGCACCAAGAAATAACAATTAACAGAATCAACTTGTGTGCTAAATTAAAAAAAAAAACTTTGCAGAGTCTAAGACATTTCTTTCGGATGAACTAATATTTAAAAGTTAATATGAGAGAACTTGAAAATAGTTTGCATAAACCAAGAAATATTATGCTCGGCCGAAAATCATCCGATTATTTTGTTAGCCATTTTATAAAAAATTAGGATGACAAATGATGGGAAGAGCAACGCTCTTTTTTGAATTTATCATTTTGAAAATGAAAGAAAAGTAAAGAATTTCCGCTGATTCCTTTTGCAAAGCAAAAAAAGTCAAAACCAGCTACAATCGTTAATAAAATCTCGACTAGCGCTAAAAAGTGACATTTTTCTTTTCCCTTTTATTTTTTCTTTTTTTTTTTGGTACAAATCAATCTTTTCTTTCTTTCTTTCTTTCTTTCTTTCTTTCTTTCTATGAAATTCCTAGTTTTTCCTTTTTCTTACCATTTTCTTCCGCTCTTTTTTTTCTTTCCTTTTATGATGATGAATACTCAAAAATGACTTCTTCCTTTTGTGATGAAATATGGACATATTTATTATAGTTCCATAAAGAAAAAAGAAAAAAAGGGAAAAAAGTCCAAACGGCTTTGACAAAGAGAGAGTTATAAAAGTTCATGGACTGGAACTGATCATTTGCAAGTCAGCGTGTCTTTTAACAGAAAAACAGCACGGAAATTCAATCTACCCGCATCTATCTATCTATCTATCTATCTATCTATCAAATTGGTTTTCACGTCTTATTCATCTTTCACTAGATAGATAATCTAGTGAAAGATGAATAAGACGCGAAAACCAATTTGGTGGAGTGTTTATATATTTATATGACGTTTCGTTCTGTACGTGCCTCGTCAGACAATGACTTGGAAACATTCTAAATCAAAGGAAAATATTGGTATATGTTACAACTGTCTATGAGGTTGTCATAGCAACCTAATAAGGAACGCCAATCGTTTTGAAACTTTAACCTAATACACACATCTACCAACCCAATTTATAGATACGCGGAGAGACGCACACACTCATGTATGGAACTTTTTTCTAGCGAATAACACTGCATCTAATGGGAACATTTAATCGGTGAGTGTAGAAATAAACCCAAAGATTAGTCGCCTCTTTCTATGCCTCTCTACGGCATTATACCCATCAAATGCCATTATTCTTGCATTATTCTTACACCTATTTCTTCGTTAGATGATTTGTCGGGGAGGGATAAATAAAGGTTCAGATGGGTCGAAGGAATTGTCGAAAAAGTCAACAGAAAATCTAGAATGGATTCTGGTTAGAGATACTATAAACTGACCAACCGGCAGAATAATTAGACGTTGATTTTCTGTATAGACAATCATGGTTAGTACTCTGCTTTTTATTAAAGTGATTATTATAACTGTGGAACATGAAAGTGACGTTTTTACCAATTGTAATTGGTGATCTTGGTACAGTCACCAAAGGATTAATACAAAACTAGAGGACTTGGAATTACAGGACTGGTGGAGACTATCGAAACTACTGCATTATTGAGATCAGATGGAATACTGAGAAGAGTCCTGAAGACTTGAGGAGACTTGCTGTCACTCAAACTCCAGTGAAAGACCATCAGCTAACGCTGATGCGAAAAAATCTCAGGGAAAAGGAAGTTAGCGGACGGGTAGAGACTATCCAAATGACAGCATTACTGAGAACGGCCAGAATACTGACAAGAGTCCTGGAGACTTGATGAGACTTGCTGTCACTCAAACTCCAGTGAAAAACCATCAGCTAATATTGATGTTAAAAACTCTAAAGGAGTTAATAATAATAATAATACAAACTACATTATTTACATTTTTCAGACTATTGTCCTCATCTTTGTCGCCATGTTTATCACAACGTTTCGGCCGTTGTCTGCTCCAGCCTTCTTCTGGTGGTTGGAATGTCGAACATAACCCTTTATTTCGCTTAACAGGCTAGTTCCACAAGTCATGTTTATTGGATGTCAGTTATCAGTTATCTCCTGTTAATTTCCCCTCTGAAAGTTCTCCAAAAAAATGCAATGCTAACAGCGAAATTGCAATATGAGCACTGGTAAAAATGGTTGCTGAAGAGATTAGGGTTTATGATATCCAGAAATTCCCACACAGCTGTACTTAAGGGCACATGATACTGTGGATAAAGATGTTGGTTAGATCCAGTGACATACCCAAAGAGTGTGAGTTCAATACCCGGTGAAGGCAGTGGTAAACTTTCAGAGGGGAAATTAACTGGAGATAACTGATGACTGACATCCATTAAACATGGCTCGTGGAACTAAATCAGTCTACCTCGGTAAGCGAAATAAAGGGTTAAGTTTGATATTCCAACCACCTGAAGAAGGCCGTAGCGTACAACGGTCGAAACGACAAAGATGATCACAATAGTCCGAAAAATGTAAATAATGTACATAACTCCTCGGCTGGATTCATAGGCTTACGTAGTTTCTTAAAACACTACAATCTGGCTGAAAGAGCTTTGAAATGTGACTCGAGTGACTTGGCACCAGCTTTCCACAGTCTAATAACGATGCCCTCTGGTCCAAGTGAA
The DNA here is from genome assembly GCA_963585895.1 of Sepioteuthis lessoniana. Taxonomy (NCBI): domain Eukaryota; kingdom Metazoa; phylum Mollusca; class Cephalopoda; order Myopsida; family Loliginidae; genus Sepioteuthis; species Sepioteuthis lessoniana. The sequence goes on along the minus strand of OY757925.1, from coordinate 21,771,068 downwards.
GTGCAATGTCAGTAATGGTTTCCTTGTTGCTGGAAGAATTGTACACATAATAGAGATAATATTTGCGATAATAATATATGTCTATATTATTTGTTAAGTTAAATATCCTACATAATCTTTCTTTAAGTTTTTAAATAGATATTTGCTAAGCTTAGTCGAACACATAAAATAAATGGATTATCAATAGGGATCACCCTCAAAATGTATCAATGACCAGTTTAATAAACTAACCGACAAAGAACTTCTTTTCTCGCTCTTTCTTTGTTATATATATATATATACATATATATATATATATATATATATATATATATATATATATATATCCAGTCGGTGTCCGAAGACAATCGGTGCGTATTATTCTTGTATAGAAGTATGGCTATTGTTATATATTCTCTATCCAGGATTATATGACAAAACTCACACACAAAGCGTATACAATGCTATTAGAAGAAAACACAAACCTGGTTAAATTGTCTTTATAAATTTATTTTTCAACCTCAAATTAAGTGTGTGAAGTCATCTGATGCGACGAAGAGTATAATATTCTTCGAAGAAATAAATTTATTATGACAATTTAACCAGGTTTGAGTTTTTCTAATTATATATATATATATATATATATATATATATATCATCAAGTCACGCAGCTAACACGGATTTTGCTATCTCTCTCTCGCCATTCGTCCCTATCATCCATTACTCCCGGCATTTCTTCTAGACTACATCTCGTGTCTGTATAGAGCTGTTATACGTATGTTTTTCTTGGTCGGCTAACAATGGCACGACCATATGAAGGGTTCCATAGGAGAACGTCACTTATGAGTTCGTCCTTGCTTTTTCATATATCTATATTGTTGCATGTAATAATCTTGGTAAGAAAAGCAAAAAGCCATAAAGAGATGATAATTTTGTATTTTTTTGTGCATTTTATAAAATACCAAAGTTTTATTTTGTTACAAGAAAACGACAAAATTTTTTCATCCCTTTCTTCTCTTTTCCTCGTTATTTTTGGTTTTAAGAAAACTTTAAAACGTTAAAACTCCAATAAATTTAAAGCGAAAATAAAAAAAAATCGCAAATCATTTGAGAAAGACAAAGAAATTGAACGAAGTTGAATTATAACAAATATACCCGATCCTTTTCGTCGTGACGATGGCCTGAAATCTAATAATGCAAACTGCTAAACCTCTGTTTGGAATACTTTCGCTATGATTAAAATCGAAGGTATTTCCCGTTTGTAAGCGCCAAATGACTTTTAATTGAATTGTACTAAGAACATTAGCGTATTTTTCAGACAGAATTTAATTATTATGAAAGGAATTTATTGTCTTCATAATGGCTTATCTCCCTTGCAAGAAAAAAAAAATGAACCAAATTTAGTATTTCCTCGTACTTTAACATTTTCTAAATTCAAAATTTGCGAGAGTTTCAAGAAGAGTTGATTTATAATCAATTACATGGAAGGAAAAGAGGAGAAGAGCAGAAAGATGAAACAACGAAAAATTTGTTTAAGAAGTTTTGTCATCTTATTTTCTAATGAGAGCAAAATACTCATTATTTTCTGATTCGTCAATTTCTCTACAAAGAAATTTTCGCCCAGTTATGAGTTGCCGGAGACATTGTTTCCATGTTTACTATTACTACATACGCACAATTATTATGTATTGAGATGTTTTCCTGGATGCCGCCTTACTATTCTTTTTTTCTTTTCATTTTCGATGAGTTTTATTTTTACTTGAAGGTTCTAGGAAGCATACTGATTTACTCTGGATGTCATTCACTCCAGACTGAGTGTCATTAACCGCATCATGGTCTGTGTTAAATGATAGCCACTAGTGATTATAGAGCTAAAAGCTACCCGAATGAATAAGTTAAGTGGCCGGAAGACGTAAATCAACAGTGGAGTTATCGTTTCGATGAAGGAAGCGTTTCATTGAAAACTTTAGAGCGTTAAAGCTCCAATAAATTTAAATGTCTCCGACAACTCATGGCTGGGCGAAAATTTCTTTGAAAAGAAATTGACCAATTAGAAAAGAATGATGAGTATTTTGCTCTCATTAAAAAATAAGATGACAAAATTTCTTAAACAAGTTCTTCGTTGTTGCATCTTTCAGATCTTGCCGTTTATCCTCATAGAATTTCTTTAAATTTTTTTGTAAAGGTGGAATTTCGAGGGTCATCAGTGACTTTTAAATGTCAATATGAAGTTACGTTTTCTATTTGGGACTTTGTCATCTTTTTTGTCTTGTTCAGTTGAACCCTACTTTGACGCTCTTTTTGCATCCGGGTTAGTGACTTTTTCGGTCTGTTGCTACCCAGCCTTGATTAAATATACAAGCCTGCATTTACAGTTATCTCGCAGCCGACACACCACTTGGCCATTCAATTATGTCACGTGGTCTCCCACTGAGACGATAGAAATAAGATTACTACTATCCTCGTGTTTGAATTAACAGTGGCAAGCCATCAGAGAATGACCGTTAAGACATCAAAGGAATGTGGGTCAATCCCAAAGTAACAAATCCAAGTCAGAATGGAAAAACAGATGTTTGTACTTGGTGACCTGATGGAAAAAGAATGGGATACGGGGTGACATATAGTAGCCCTAACGGATCGCCTGGCCAAGGGGGAAGAAGAGAGAAGCCAAACGATTGGCTGGGACCCTAAAACGGAAGTGGGGACTCCTTCCCGTCAGCGGAAATAGATAATAAGAAAGTTAGTTGTTGGACAGGGTTCGTGGCGGACGGAACCAAAGCTAAGTACTCCGGGTAAAAGAAGACGAAAAGAATATCTCGGACACGAAGGAGCCATTTCTTCAAGCCAGTATTAAAAATAACATAAAGTCTATTAGACCGTAAAAGAGGAAATATTCTCCACAGGAACTCCATAAAAAAAAAGATAAGTAAACTTTGAGACCGTTTCTCCTTATACCCAATTTTATATACCCTCTCTCTTTCTCTCTCTCTCAATATAAGAAAGACTGAAAACGAAAGAAAAGAAAAGAAGAAAGACATTTATGTTCATGGACTATTCGTTTATGATATATTTGACACGTTGAAGGTGTATATCTATGTGTAGTAAAAGATTGATATATTTTAATGTTCCCACGTGCTTGAAGTTGTTATTTGCAGCGTCTGCTACGAATTTGTTATTTTATGTTTCTTTTCCAGCTTCACGTCGCCTTATGTTATCTTGCTTAAAATTGTCCTATTAATCCCTTTAAAATATCACACGGGAAACCGGAGTTGCCGACAACTACAATATAATATTATTACGTCTAAACCTAGAGTCCATATCTTCCATTGTTCTAGGGGAGGAAGACTAGCGGCCTTGGTGGGTGTGTGTATAGTGTGAAATTTGGAACCCCTTGCCAGCGGCGGTCAGTCTGGCCATAAATTAATCCCCCACATAATATGCCAGTTCCTATATGCTTGAGGAAAACTCTGAACGAGGACTTATTCTACAAGGGATCAAGTGCCAGTCGGTCCCATCTTCACACGTGCGAAAATAAAGTCCCGTTCTTGGAGTTTAAAGAATTTGCCGTCACAATTAAATTGATGTGTCCGTCAAGGCAAATTGAAGATTATTTATATTTTAAAATTCCATGTTTTAACCTCGAAATTACTTTGAATAAAAAACATCCCTGTTTATACGGTCACTTGTCAATCAGATAAACTTTATACGCTTTTACGACATTTACAATTCGGTCTCATTACAAAACAGATGATTGTGAAAGTGTTACAGAAAATAAATTTGATCAGTTTCTGTCTGAAATGATAGTTATTATTTTTTACACAACCCCCCCCCCCAATATATATATATATATATATATATATATATATATATTCTCCCTGGAAGTATGGAATGAGTGAGAAAATTGCATAAATAGAAAAATTATTCTGGTTGGATTATCGTGATAAACTTAGTTTGATCTTTACACCTGGTGATTTATAAATGAATGAGATAACTAATTATAAAGTCTTTGTGCTATAACCGAAATTGACTTATAGAAGAGTGTAAATTGTGGATCAATGTCAGTTTGGATCAGTTGGTAAACAATATGTCAAGACTGGAAGAGCAGATAACTTATAAGCGGCGTTTATCGTGATTCAGTAAATAATATCAAATTCTTGGTGTGAGGTTGACGTTGTACTGCCTGTCATTTTATACAAATCATATTTAGGTTTTCGAATATCATATAAAATGGACCAGAAAGTTGCGTGTACACAGATGTTATCATCGCAGTCACCATGGAAGTCAGGGGCGTGAAGTAGTTTATCTTCTAGTTTGTATTACTAATTTCTTCTTCTTCTTCTTCTTCTTTCAATATTAACTTTGATTTTTTCCCTCAAAATCTTTGGTCTTTTTCTTTCTTTTCAACTTATTCTTATTCTCATTTCCTCCTTTTCCTCTTCTGTTATTTCCTTTTTCCGATTAATCATTCTTCTATTCATGTCTTTTCAATATCTTGTATCCTCTCTAGGTCACTTGATTCCCCCTTGCATAACCAGACGAGACAAGCAAAATTTGATCCTATCACCTATAACCCGAACACCTGATCTGGTTCCAGTTTGATCAGAATTCAATGTCGGGTTTATTCTTATATAATATCATCGAAATCAATCGATCAATTGAAGGTTCACCCGAGATCAGTGGCCGCTCAAGCTTTTTCCATTAAGATATTGCGTGTCGCTTATTGGCCTTCTTTGGTAATCTAAATAGATTTCTTTAAGTTTGAAAGTTCTCGTAAATTCTTGTCTTCTTATTAATCGCCCCTGAATGACTTTTTACTGGATATTTCTTTGACCGTTGGATCAAAATGAAGCTCCACCATTTTGTTTTTAATTCGACCGACTTATGTCTTAATCCGTTCTTCATCCAGTGGAGAAATTTGCACACGAAAACAGTATTTTATTAATTAACATGAAAGCAATTGAAGCAAAATTGCGTCAAAACTAAGTTTGATTGAAATTATGAGTTACATGTTGTTTTGTGTTGTGTTTTGTTTTCCTTTTTCGCCTTTTTGTTTTTGCTTAAGATGATTCGCTTGGATTTTGTTTTTTGTTTTTATTCTTTTGTGGCGTAGAGTCGATAAAAATAATGACTCGAATAAATTCGGCCAGCGTTGTGCGCGTTTCCGTTGCTACTTGTAATAATTCTAACGTTAGATTATCTTTTATGTTTTATCACTCTTTCGTTCTATTCTCTCCTTTTATCCACCTTTCTTTCTTTCTTTCTTTCTTTCTTTCTTTCTTTAATCGTTATCTTTTGAAATAACTATTATTATCGTGGTATATTTTTTAAATGGCTAACCTCACTCAGCACTGATGTAATCATCTTGTCTTTCTTTTTTATTTTAGTTTTTATTCTTTCCTTTGATTTACTTTTTTCATTTTCCTTACCATCCTGTTTTTCTCTTTCTTCACTTCTCTTCCTTTTTCCATTTTTCCTTTTCTTTCTTTACTTTGCACTCATTCTTTCTAGCTTTTACAATCACTCATTTTTATTTGCTCTTTGCTTATTCTTCAATTTTTATTTCATTCTTTATTCTTGATTTCTATTTCCTTCATAATTTTTCATATCTCACTCATTTTTATTTGCTCTTTGCGTATTCTTCAATTTTTATTTCATTCTTTATTCTTGATTTCTATTTCCTTCATAATTTTTCATATCTCACTCATTATTATTAATTCACTAACGTACCCGTAATGATAGTGACAGTAAATACTTTAATAAATTCTCTGCCATTTTTCACACCATTAATGGAATTTTGCTTTCTTTTGTTTGCAACAAGACAATAAAGAGCGGAGAATAAAAACGTACATTCGAGGAAAAAAGTTGGGTAAAGATCCGGAACTTTCTCTAAAAGAAGAAGAAGAAGAAGAAGAAGAAGAAGAAGAAGAACAACAACAACAACAACAACAACAAGAGACTATTGTGTTATATAAAAGTGATAATGGTATTCTTAATTTTTAGATCACTTGGAACAATATTAAAAAGTCTCCAAAAGAAGGTTAGAAATACTGGAACTATTCAGAAAATATTGAAATGTTTTGGAGACGTAGTTATTGGCCAGTCTCTAAGAATTAGATAATAACAATTCTTGTTTGGTGATATTCGACATCAGGTAAAAGCCAATATTCCTATGTAGATAAGAAGATCACTCTGAAGATGTGCCTAAAATCATTTTCTTGCTTCTATTGATTCCAGTTCCATACTAAAATAAGCTTAGATATCAACAATAAAGGCCATCAGCTAGATGGGTGATTTTTTTAGTATTTCTAGAACCAAAATTATTTTAGAGATTTTATTTTCGATCATAGATTCTTGTTTTTGGTTATACTATTTATCTACACCTTCGTATCAAATTCATTTGCGTAATTAATAGTGATATACTAACACTATTTTCTTGTCTGTTTTCATCTTTCTATTCTAAATTGTTACACTTAGTTAAGATTCATAGTTTCAACTCATTTACTTCTGTTTTTCTTGAGATTTATCAATATTTTCTTTGGAATATTTAACTTTTATTCTCTGCGTTTGAGCATCTATTATCCATATTCTTATATTATTCGCTTCTTTCTATTTGGTAAGCTCAGCTTTGGTTCATAGAAATACGGTGTATCTAGTGAGACTCACTAATAATCATCTGCTTGTCTAGTCCACAAATCATTACACCATGCAAGATGCCTTTTTTCAATTTAGTTGTTTGCCAATTTTCACATCCGATTATGTCTGTTTTTTTCTTTTTCTTGTTAATTTTTAATTTCTTTCTATTCTCATATTTCCTTTCCTTCTCTTCAATTTTTTCTAACCTTTTTCGTTACGTTTTGGTCCATTTCTTATGGATTAGATACCTAAAAGTATTTGAAAGTTTAAAAACGAAAAAGGGATAATAAAAAATGATAGGAATACTATGACTCCATTTCCATTTGTCCACTAAAATTTTAATATCATCTCTATCGAATAAAGTGCATGATTTTCTTCTCTTATAGAAGACAAATTGTGCACCAAAAATCTTTTTTCTTCATTTAAAAAAATCAAATATTGATATCTAATCGATCTTACGAATCGATATTGAATAAAACTGATTCATTCAGTTTACAAACCTTTAAAAGATTCAGATAGTTGAAGTGGAAATTAAGCAAATAAAAAAAAAAGGAAAAGAAAAAAGAAAAGAAAAGAAAAACAAATTAGGAACAAAATAATAAAGAAAAACAATTTCTTCTGGTATGAGTGGGCAGTTTATGATGCAATCGTTTACCAGTCCGGTAATTTTTTAGAAAGAAAATTAGCACAAATATGGAAACTCAAGTTTTCATAAAAATTATATCAATACTTTCAGAACTGGAAAAATATCAACGCAAAAATGATGATTTTAAGGGTTTATAATAATGCTGTTCTTTTATAATATATTCATAGAGATACAATTTAAAAAATCACACACACACACACACACACACACACACACACACACACACACACACACACACACACACACACACACACACACACATATATATATATATATGTATATTTGTGTGTGTGTGTGTCTGTGTGCGTGTGCGTGTATGTCTCTGTGAATGTCTGTGTGTATGTGCTTTCTAAGTTTTTTAGTGTCTCGATTCTAAAAACAGGGGACAAGAAATTTTTGCGCAAATAACAACAACAACAAAACCTACACACACACACGCACACACACTGAAAAAAATTGCATAGAGATAAAACTGTTGATAATAGAGTATACTGCATTTGCATAATTTTCTCTTTCCTGTAGATCAAAAAGTATCGACAACTGATACTGATACGTCATTAGTCTGGAAGTTCATAAACCATCACTTTATTGAAAATATGGCAGAGTCTTTCTTTAAATTTGAAATTTGAAAAAAAAAAAAAAAAACAAGATTGTAGCGAGTAATTATTTCATTCAACGGCTTACATGATGAATTCGCTTTTCAGTACATGCCGATAAAGTGACGGCAGATGTTTCATATATAAGCATTTAGTAATCATATCTGCAAATGTACTGTAGATATAGAGCTAAGCCTTCAAAGACATATAAAATTTAAGATTATATAACAAATTATTTGGGCGAGTTTCCGTTTTCTATTTTGTCTTTGTTTTACTTGCTAATTTTTCCGAACTTTTCGCAGTGCGACTTGAATTTAATCATCTTTGAACTGTATTCCCAATTTCGTTCATGATATTTCTTTAAAAATTCTCCAAGACTTCAATAAAGAGAGATCATCGGCAAGATGGTTACTTATTTTTTACCAGTAACAGAGTGCAGTGATCGAGTCGATTGGTATAATACAATCTTCCCTCCTTCAATTTCTTCCTTTCGATATTGTTCAGTAGAAAGTCTGTCATGGATAACATGGCGCAGTAAATAAGGTGTTTGGTTGGAAAGTACTTAAGAGTGAAACCATCTTGAAGGTGCAGGTTTAATCTAAAAATAGGTAAGTTTAGTTTGGTTTTATGGCATATCAACCATTGTAGGTTATTTAATGCCAAATCTATTTTATACATGTAAACACTTCTATTTCAAACAATTTAGTTTAGCATAAATACAGTTTTTTGTTTACATACAGTTAAATGTAAAAATTTTCCATTTCAAACAATTCAGTTTAGCATAAGTACACAGTTTAGTTCTATTTGATCCATCGATAGGACCCTTTCAGGTGCTACCACTCCAGGTCAGAGTAAACCTGGGAATGATAGCAATAAAGGGATACCCAGCATTCTCCAAAGCACCTGCTTGGTTTGGTTTGGTTTTGGTTGGTTTCTTGGTATATCAACCTTTGTAGGTTATTTAATGCCAAAGCCATTCTCCTGGAAGAACGGTACTGGTACTATTTAACCCATAGCTGGGAGGATAAGGGATTTCATACCTTTCCCAAAGGTATTTGCCCGAAAGTGAACGTAATAGCGCGACTGGAGTACGAATTCGCTTACTACGATTCCGCAGTCCATCGCTTTAACCATTACACCACGAAGACCACCCAAAGCTCCTGGCATCACCATCAGATTGCTTAGTGTCATATCAGGACACTTTTTGGGGGAGTCTTACCCCTCTGCATGTTGTATGGTAAAATTTCTTCCTATTTCGAACACAGCATGAATCTTTGACGCGGTGACCACTGTGATATTCTAAAATTAAAAGTGAACTCGAGTATCCACTTTTCATTTTGCATCCAGATTTTTGGTGTTGCATCCAAATTTTTGGTGTTACATCCAATAATCTTTTAAAAGATTACTGGATGCAACACCTACATGTATAGACTTGAAGAACGCATTGACACTTGAAGAAAATCAGCAAACATGACAGTCAGAGAGAAATAATCAAAACAACGAATATAAAATACTAATACGAATAATTCATGTAATAAATAACTTATCAGAGATATTTTGCCAGCAGTAACCAATGAACAAAGTTGTATATCTTTTGTTTATAGTTTCTAATAAAAACGACAAGTTTAACAACATTTTAACTGGAAAAAAGAAAAGAATGAAAAGAAAAGAAGGATTATACAAAAACACCACGGTTTTTCTTACTAAACTTTAATATTAAGAGATTTCATTTCTTCACTTTAGTCTCTCGCTTCTTAACCAATGTTTAATGTTCAAATATTCATTTGACTAATTTTTGTCTGATATAAAGATATCGGTTGTAATCCATGAGATTATTTGGGTAAAAATGATAATTTGCTTAATAGATATTTGTTTAGCTTAGGTAACACTGACAAAAGATCATAGGGTTGAGGGAATATTGCAATAACTTTATATTTTAAGAGGTGAGGGCTTCTCTTTTCTCTACAATTTTTTTAGTAAATGAGCTAGCTGAAGTGATCTTATATATATATATATATATATATATATATATATATATATATATATATATATATATCCCTCTCTCTCTCTCTCTCTATATATATATATATATATATATATGTATGTATGTATGAAAAAAATTAAAATTTTCTGGCGAAAGTAAAGGGGGTTTAAACAATAAAGAATAGGAAAAATTAAGAAACTAGGAAAAGAGTGTTCCTGTAAATGAACCCATCCTAATTTGAACTTATGCTAAATTTTTCGTACATAAATACCCACGTCATACAATACCTGTAATTACTGAAATAAATGTGATTATTTCTTATTAAAATCATCCAAAATTAAAGTTTTTATCTCGTGTCTCAGTCTCCCCCAATCAGAATAATCTAAATTTACCTTTATGTCTACATTTAAACAAAAATTCGTTACGTTCATTAAACTGCCGTCTGCGATCCTTAAAATTAATTATACCAATTTTTTTCGTCGATACCCAAGTTACATCTGCTATTGAAGCTATCAACGGTTGAAGGGGTTAGCTCCTGATCTTTAAGGTTCCAAAAATATTTAGATAGAGCGGTTTGGTTTCTAAGTCACGGATATATATATATATATATTAATATATATTGTGTACTGTTGGTGTAGCATATCTATTACTGTTATGGAATAGCCGAGGGATTTCGGTTCATGTCTTTGAGTTTAGTTAGGCTGAGAACCTTTCGACTCAGCACATGGGTTAGTTAGGTGCAACATTGAGGCAGGTGTTAACGCGGGCGCGCGCGGGCGGATGGAGGTGTCACTCAAATGTCATAATAGTCCAAGACGATATTGGGTGACAGGGTGCGGGTGACGTCACGCACCGGAAGCGCGCGGAGGTTTGTGTGAGAATTTGAAGAAAGTTAGAGTCGAGTACTAGACGCCAAACGAAGAGGTTCGACTTTTGGAGTTCGCAGACGCGAGTCGAACTTGCGCCCTAATGGGGCCGCAAGAGTTGGAAACTAGACACCAAACGAGAAGGATCGATTTTTGGAGCTTGCAGGCGCGACGCGAGCTTGCGCCCTAAGGGGGCCGCTTGAGTTGGGAGCCAAATGAATAAGACAGCATAGAAGATTGTGTCTCTCCTCCTTACGTCGAAACCTTTAACTCAAAGTTAATAAAAGGGTTTCGTATCTGAACAAGAAGTCGTTACGTGTTTTCGAATTTCTAGATTCATATGTTCTATCGTAATCAACATTCGATGTCCATTTCACCCATTTCGCACATAGCGTTAATTGTGTTTATGGCTATGTAACATTAGTCTGAAGTATCTTTGGTTGGATCTATCTATCTATCTATCTATCTATCTATCTATCGTGAGAACACCTGTTTTAATGAGTTTTGGTAAGGTTTGGGTGAAATGTGTTTCAAATTAGCCGTGACTTGACCGGTTTGTTTGTTTTTTCATATGAATTTTTCACCGTGTTATTTTCAAAGGGCCACCTTTCAAATCAGCAACGACTTCTTGTCGGTTTTATTTGTTTATAGATTTTTGTGGTTGTCAAATTTTTATTACTTCCTGGTCAGAGAATTAAATTTCATACCGAATCCAAATGGCACATATGTTTTTCAGACTTTTTATCCATTTATCTTCTTTTTTTCTATTACTGACTTCATGTTAGTAACTTTTTCAATTCTTTCTATGATTGTGAATCAAGCATCTCTGTTGAAATCGTGACCGTTTGTGCGGAAGTGTTGTTAATCGAACAACACTTCCGCACAAACGGTCACGATTTCAACAGAGATGATAAATTATGCTACACTAACAGTAAATTTTACATCGCTTTTCATATAGCATATCAACTCCTTAAAAATTCCTTAAACATTTTTTAATAAAAAAGCTTTAAAACATTTCTAAAATGGCTTTCTTTTCCCCACGAAAACTTTTTCTTCCGACGATGAAACTATTTCAGAATCATCAAAAGAAACACTACACATGAATAATATTCCTATTTGTTTGAACACTTTTGCTGATCATATATATACGAGGATCATTAAATAAGTTTCCAGACTTTTTTCGTATGGGCACTTTTATTGATAATACACACATGAAACTCTAGTTCCCTTCGAAGTAATCCCCCTCGGTTGCAATGCATTTGTTGTACCGTTCCAACAACTTCTGGAAGGCCCCATCGAAGTCCTCTTGTGTGAGTATATCAACGATCTCCGACGCAGCCTCTTTCATCTCCTCAATTGTCTCATAACGACAGCCTGTGAGCTTAGGGAGTAACCAAAAGTCACAGGGAGCAACGTCTGGACTCTAGGGAGGCTGAGGAACTGTCTTGATGCCCTTCTTGGTCAAATAGTCTGTGGCAAGGATGGAGTTGTGGACTGGTGCATTTTCCTGGTGGAAATGCCACTGACCCGATTTGAAGAGTGCTGGCCTCTTCCCTAGGAATCTCTTCTTGAACTCCCTTAAAACCTCAACATAGTAACCCTAACCCTAACCGTTTGGCCAATCAACTCTGGTGTATTGTCTTCCACACCTCTCATCATCCCTCACAAACTCCCTACCTTCCTTGAATCTCTTATGCCACTCAAAAACAGATGCTCGATTCATGCAAGATGGTCTAAAAAGCAGTCTGAAGCATTCCATATGGCATTTTTCCAAGTTTAAAATAAAATTTTATTGCATATCGTTCTTCTAAAGTGTCAGATTGCATTTTTGAAATTCACCGGCTGTGACAATCAGTCTTTAGTAGGGTGTATTCCAATTCGTGCAGTAGCTGTTCATTTGAACCTGAAATCATAAAAATTGGTCAGTCATCTCATAAGATATATAGCAATAACATAGTGAAATTTCAAGTGTCTACAACAATTTTAAATGCCTGTACAAAAAAGTCTGGAAACTTATTGAAGGCACTGCGTCTATCTATGAGTATATGTGAGCATATACATACAAGTAAAGTTAGCGATCGTAGACGAGGGTGACCCGAAGGATCTTTTTTTAATAGCTACTACACTGAGGTGTAGGAAAGGCCGCTTCTCCATTCCTTAAAGTGCCCCACTTTACTCTTGATGTGTGCCTTATAAAGCTGAGTGTATAAAATACGGATTAATATATATATCATCATCATCATGTCGCGCCGTCTGCGCGGATATCCCTGACCGTCTCTCGCCATTTCTCCCTATCACTCATCGCCTCCGGCAGGTCTTCAGGATTACAACCCGTGTCCTCACATAGCTGCTGTATGTAAGTTCGTGCTGGTCGTCCCACACTTGCACATCCATGAGTGGGGGTCCACAGGAGTACATCGCTTATGAGCTCGTCCTTGCTTCTCCAGCAGTGTCCCGCGTGTCTGGTTCGTCGAACTTGTATAGTTTTTGTGATGGGGGGCAAGTGTCCGTATAGTTGGAGTCTCGTGGGGTGTTGTCGCCAGGACTTGTTTAATACTGCTCTCAACATTCTTGTGTAATTTCCGTCCAGCCTCCTCTCCAGCCGCTTCGTAAGCGTCCATGTGGTGCATCCATATAGCAGTATCGACACAACCGCTGCCTGGAAGAAACTGCGTTTCATTTTATCTGTTAGGTCCGACTTCCATATGATCGAGAGCCTATCGATAGCTGTCCATGCCTTCGTCAGTCGTGTGTCGATGTCCTTCTCGGTTGATGAGACGCTGCTTCCTAGGTAGGTGAATTTGTCGACTAGTTTCAGAGAGGCTCCGTCTAGTGTGGCAATGTTGCCTGTTTGGTTGTAACACATATATTCGGTTTTGTTTGCATTGACATGTAGGCCAATGCCAGCTGCAGCTCGTTCCAGACTATGTAGTAGTGTCTCTGCTTGATTAGGCGTATTCGCTAGTAACGCCAAGTCATCAGCGTAGTCGGCGTCCGTGATTGTTTTTGCGGGGTACCTTTTGCTTCTTCTCTTAGTCAGCTCAAAGCCATTTTCTCTGATTTTGTCGATCGAAGTCCTAAGCACATAGTCTAGACAGATGATAAAGAGGTACGGGGCTAGTGTGTCTCCTTGTAGTACTCCTGCAACAATGTCGAAGTATTCCGTGTCTCCATCTGGTGAACGTACTTTTACTTTGGTGTTTCTGTAGAGAATCATTATCGCTGCTACGGTTTCTTTTGGTAGGCCGTAAGCTAGTAGGATTTGCTCCATCTTCCCTCTGTGTATGGAATCGAAGGCCTTGGTAAAGTCGACAAATAGTAATGTCGCCTGTAAGTTTTTTGCCCGTACGCCTTCCAGGATTCTACGGATGGTCAGTATTTGTGAGGTTGTGGATCTATTTCTCCGGAAGCCATTTTGGTTTTTCCTAAGGATGTTTTCCATTTTGGGTTCTATGCGGTTTCGTAGTAGGGCATTGTAGATTTTGGCTGCTATGGATGTAAGTGTTATCCCTCGGTAGTTCTTGGCTAGTCCGAGGTCGCCTTTTTTAGGGAATGGAAGGATGCATCCCTTCGTCCATCGTTCTATCCTATTTTGACTATAGACTGCGTTGCATTGCCGGAGCAGTATATCGTCGAATTGTCTCGTCTTCCACACTTCTGGGGGGATCTCGTCTAGCCCCGCCGCTTTCCTATTTTTAATTCTTCTGAGAACCATGTCGAGTTCTTCTTTGGTGAAAGGACCTAGTTTTACGTCTAATTGCTTACTAATAATTCTGGTGATCGGTTCATCCGTTATTTCCGGTGGGTTTCCTAGTAGATTTTTGAAATGCTGTTCCCACAGTTTTATTCTTTCTTGTTGGCTTGCAGCTTTCAATTTTGCTTTGGCTGTGCTCTTTCTTCCACTTACTTCGTTTATTGTTTGCCAGGCTATCCTGGATTGCCTATCTTCCACCGAGTCTCTAATCTTATCTATCTGATTTTGTACGTATTCTGCCTGTTCTTTTAGGTATATTCCTGTTAATTGATGTTGCGCCTTTTCTAGTTCTCGTGCATTTGTATTTGTTGGGTTCTGTTGATAGTTTTTGGAGGCAGTCTTCACAAGTGCACGTTTTTCTCTAGCCGCTAGCGTTTCCCAAGGGACTCTATATTTAGTTCTAGGTTTTGTTGGAATACACTTTTCTGCCGCCTCCAGGTGCGCTTCTACAAAATTTTCATATTCGTCATTTGGGGTGCCTATTTCTACCTTCTCTTGTAGTGCTTCGAATCTGTTTCTTAATTCTAATGCATATTTGTCTCTAATATCTCTGTTGTTGAGTAGGGCCCAGTCATAGTGCTTGGTCGTGGCTTTACGTGTGGCGTTTTTTCTTAGGCTTAGTCGTACTTTGGCCGTAACTATTCGATGATCGGAGGACACACCCTCGAAGGAGGAGTATGCCTCGCAATTCATCGCACTGTTTCTCCATTTCCTGTTTATAAGGACGTAGTCTATCTGTGCTTTACTCTTATTTGCGTATGTGTAGGTCCATAATTTCCCCTCCCTTTTTTGAAAGTTTGTATTGAGGCAGGTTAATCTATTTTCTATCATGAAATCTATTAAATGCTGTCCATTCCTGTTAGACGTGTAGTGTAGGCTGTATTTGTTGTGTCTGTTTTTCCCGATTTGTGCATTCATATCTCCGCCAATGACTAGCAGGTTGTGTTTCGGAATGCTACGTACTAGGGAGGATAGATCTTCTTAGAAGGTGGCTATTTCGTTTTCTTCGCTAACATTGGTAGGGCTGTAGCAGGAGATAATTGTTGCTTTGGGGTTGCCATTAAACGTTGCGGCCATCATCCTAGGTTGTATTCTCTCAATGCTGTTCAGTGTTTTTAACGCTTTCGGTCCTAGAAGTATTCCCACCCCTCCTACCGATGCATTGACAGAGTTTTTCCATGCCGACACAGTCACCAGCATCCATCCATTTCCAGTTTCGTGATACTTGATATCTTCGGTGTGCGTGTATCGGTGCTCTTGTATGCAAATTATATCTATCTTATGTTCTACGGCTGATGCAGTTAGCTCTGCTAGTTGACCTATTCTATTTAGGGTTCTCACGTTAAATGTCGCTATCTGTATTGTTTGTTTGCATTTTAGTAGTTTATGTTTGTGTTTGAGCTCTGTAGCTGATTTTTCGAACACCGAGGCCAGGGCTCCAACCTCAGCAGGACGCGCCCCTTTTTTACCCGCGCGAAGAGCGATGCGGTTTATGGATCTGGTTTGAGTACTAGTCATGGTTATCTTTCGATGGCTGTTTTTGTTCTCATCTATAGAAGCCACTCTTATAGATGAGCAGCAGTAGTTCCCCGATCGAACTGGCAATCTTGAGCGTTAAGCCGCAAGACTCACACGTACAGCATGCTGCTTCCCATGTGTACGCGGTAGTAATAAAATAAAAAAAAAAATAAATAAAAAATTAAAAAAAAAAAAAAAATTTTTTTTATCTTAAGTTTTAACTTAGTTAAAGTCCAGGACTGCTGGATGTTAAAATTCAAAGAAATTTTGTGGTATATTTCATGGTTATCTAGTGGTGGACAGAGAGAGAGAGAGAGACACAGAGAGAGAGAGAGAAAGAAAGAGAGAGGAGGAGTCAACTCTTTTATGGCTTTCGTCTTTAGCACGTGTTAGACTACATTTGAGGTGTTTTGGATTTTTTTTTTTTCTTTTTCCTTTCTTTTCAGGGGGGGGGGCAATTTTGGGGGTTTTCGTTAGCAAATTTAGAAGTTCGCCTTCCAAAAGTAAAGTTTTCCTGAAAATTAAATCGCATAAGTCTTCATTCTTCATTTAAACACCACAATAATACAGCTGAGATTTAAGACATTACTATTTTAAATCAAATGTGCATTTTTAAATGAATAGTTTAGTAGAATATATATATATATATATATATATATATATATATATATATATATATATATATATATATATATATATCTTTTTTATGTGTGTGCATTTGTTGTTTAATGAATATAACAGATAATTGAAATATCGCAAAACTAATTAACAGTGGTAATTTTGACACTGTCCTGAAAAGGTTTACATCAAAATATGTTTATCAATTAAGAGCCAAAAAACGTGATTTAATTTTGGCATAGTTTTGAGGATAAATTCAAGATGAAATAGTATCAATTTGGAAACTAATATATTTGTGTCATTATATAGAGCGACTTTATTGAATGCACCACGTATATATATATATATATAAAGGAGGCACTCGTGAGTTTATGATTATCGTCGTAAGAAAATTAATATGATGACCTGAGTTCAAATCCAGAACGAGGCAGTTCACATTTCCCATAACACTGATACCCTTCGGAAAAGTACACATCCAGCTATTTTCCTTCCAGCTATGGGTAGAGAGTTGGGCAGACTTGGCTCTTTAATATTGGTTTGGCAACCGATATAGGAGAAGGAAAACTCTGAATCTAAACCCATTAAATTCCGCTTTAAAATTGACATTGTGTCACATCTTGCTTGCGTGGATGAGTTTGGTAAAGACGTTCGCGCGCGCGCGCACACACACACACACACACGTACACACACGTATATAAAACACGTATATACACACACGTATATTAAACCTAACATTGTAAGAAAGATTGTACCATTGAGGTTTTTTAAAATACGAAATCAGTATAAGCAGTACTTTTCTATGATAAGTTTACTCTCAACAAAGTATGAATCATAGGTATTTGAACAAACACAATATCAGTTCTTCTTGCCCAATTTTGCTTAGAGTATTGAGGATTTTGAGTAGGCCTGAATCTAATGTTAGATGTCGAGTTCTTTGTCACCAGGCACCAATTTACGTGGTATTGCATCTCGTCACTTGTGGCCAAATGTTGTATCATCCCTCGCATCGTCACGGCGTTTCATTCGTCGAAGTACCCCTTATCTACTGACATATGATTTTGGAAAGTCTGGAAATGGCTATAAATACTGTTTTCACAATACAACATCTAATACCATGATAATAGTTATCACGCGGCTCTGTGACTTTAACCAAATAAATGATTGCGTTGGTTGTAACAATTAAGGCTTAAGTTGTTCTGTTGCAAAATTGTAAGTTTTAGCATTCAAGTGGGTGACAGCAAATTTCTTTGTAATTTAGATATTCAATTTCTCTTATTGTCTGCGAGAACTTTGTTGAAATATCAGTAAACTACGGCTGATTTTAGTTAAGTGTTTTCTTCGTAGGCGATCGGCACTCTTCTGGGCAAACTTTAACAGCTTTTAAGATGTATTTCCGTTGGCAACCCTGTCCCAACGTGTGTCAAATCTTTTTGGCTAAAGCTTTAGTTTCCGCTACTCTTTGAGACTGGCCAATCCTTGTAACGTGACTTCTCCTAATTAAATCGAATTCTTCCCATATCAATCAATTATATCAGTCCCAGCCAATGGGACTTCGTCATTCTGTAGGAGATAACACACCCCGACATTTTCCACTTTGAAAAATAAATTCTTATTGAAAATGAACTGAACAAAACTTCACCTCAGTCTTCTTGCGTTTTTTCAATGCCCTTGTTAAAATTATCTAAAATATTCCTTTGCCGGTCACTCATTTCTGAACTGTTTGTTTGAAAATTTCTATTTTACTATCATGAAACATAAATCCTATCATTTCATTCTTTTCTTTCCTTTCTTTTCTTTGTGCAACAGACAATGGTTTTTCTCTTTTTGATTAAATCCTTTTATTTTTATCATTTTCAGCTCAGTTTACCTACCGAGAATTTCCTACACCTCGAAAATCCACAATCACACTATTGCCACCCTTGAAACTTCTGCTTTCTTCTAAAATTCGCAACACCAAAGTTCTCATGGCGTAGTTGCTAATGTGCAGGACTGTGACGTCGTAGTAAACGAGTTCGAACTCCAGTCACGCTATTACGTTCACTTTTCGACTAATACCCTTATGAAAAGGTATGGACCCCCGAATCTCTTAGTAATGGATTAAATAGTACTACTACCGTCCTTCTACAAGGATGGCTTTGGCATTAGATAACCCTGAAAGGTTGATATATCATTAAAACAAGGAAGCCAAACCAAACTGAATTAACTTCTAGCTTGTTAATGCTGATTGTAATAAAATGTGGATCTTATTGCGTGATGTTTTTGTTTTAACTCTCAAAACGAAACGATTATAAACAAATTATCAAAGTAGCTGATGATATATAGTGGGTTAGTACAAGTATATATATATATATATATATATATATATATATGTGTGTGTATGTGTGTTGCTTACGTAGTAATAATAATTACAGAAGAAGAAGACCTGTCTATCTTGAAATTCAGCATGTAAAATCCAGGTTTTTTTTTTTCGTGAACTTTAACCCTGAACATTAAGAAATATATAATTATCTCAGCCAGCAAATACACTGATCCTTTCAAATATGACTAATCAGAGAATTCGAGATGGAAGTTCGTCTCCAATGTCTGCTTGGATTTCAAATTAAACTACAATGATCTTTTTCTTAATTCTTTATTTCGAAATGAGGCTATTAACAGCGACGATCGGTGCATATTTTCTACATTGCCAGCAATAATGAAGGATCTTGCTGGTTTTGTTCTGTCGATTGTAATGTTTCTTGTGTGTTAAACTGTGCTTAAATACATCTTTATAGCAAAAAAGAAAAAAAAATCAGTAAATTGTTAAATCGTGAGGTTTCCTGGTGATTTGTATGCCAAACTTGTGAATTATCTCGTTAGGTGCTCGTCAGATATGGCTCTGCCAACGTTAATTCTATTCGATAAATGCCAATTGCAGTTTGCCTAGATATGTTAATTTTCATCTGATAACGAGTGGTTGTTATTATTAGTCATTTGTACCGTATAGACATTTGGATCGTTATTAATATTTCGAAAGTTTGTCTGTACTTAATAGACGAATAAACAAGTTGATGGTTGATCTATCAAATCTGGCAAACTTATTGGACCCTAGGAAAGCTTTTAGTTTAAAAATCTTCCTCATGAAGAAAAAGAGTTCTATCGAGAAATAATTAATAGTTGGAAGTTTGATGATTCTAAAGGCATAACAAATCGTATAGAGTTTGAATTTACAAACTTATAGAAAGTGTAAAGAATTAAAATCCTTACTAACGCCTAGTTTAATCTTACTAAATAGTTTCATTGATTGTTCTTCAAGGTGGAAACACAAAATAATTGTATAGCATTTTGTTTACTTTGGACTAACTTTTTGAATGAAAAATAGATAGTTAATTTGAAAAATTTCTCAAAATTTAGAAATATTATTAATTTCTCAAAATTTAGAAATATTATCTACAAAACAACCGGAAATTTTTCACAGATGATAGACAAATATAATTCTAAGATATCATTTCCTTTTCGTGGATTTATCTTTTATTTATCTTTTTAGTAATTGCCGTTTGTTATCGTTCAGAGGGAACTTTTGATTGACCACGATTATTGTAAAAATAACCAGTTTGTTTTTAAGTCTTCACCTCTGAGTGGTCTACAGTAGGAACTTTTGCTTGTTCATGATATGCCTCGTGTATAAGTAAACCACTTTGTCTTTAAAAAACAATTATTTACCAGAATCAAAATATTTTATATCCTCCGTGAAACACATTTAAGGCAAATGGGATTCATCCTACTACGTCAACCGGGTAATCCTGAAAGAACGAAAACTTTTTATTAATATGTTACTTTACAATAAAACGTGAAATGTTGAAGGAACATTAAAAAATAGTCAATATTCTTATTCAACCCCTTACTCGAATCATTTAGAATCAAATATAAAAGTGGGACAACATTTTTTAACCTGATGAAGAGACTTGAAGTTTTTAGTTAATAAACTTTGACTCGTTTTGGTTGTTAATTCAATTTTAGACCATAAAATATTTGCATAACTTCTCTGTAATCTTTGTTGGTCAATGTAACTATTACTGATATGAGGTGCATACGATAAGTTTCCAGAATTTTTTCGTATGTCCACTTTTATTGGTTATACACACCTGAAACTCTATTCCCCTTCGAAGTAATCTCCTCCGGTTGCAATGTACTTGTACCGTTCCAACAACTTCTGGAAGGCCCCATCGAAGTCCTCTTGTGTGTGCGTGTCAATGACCTTCGTCAAAGCCTCTTTCATCTCCTCAATTGTCTCATAACTGAGCTTAGGGAATAACCAAAAGTCACAGGGAGCAACGTCTGGACTCTAGGGAGGCTGAGGAACTGTCTTGATGCCCATCTTGGTCAAATAGTCTGTAGCAAGGATGGAGTTGTGGACTGGTGCATTTTTCTGGTGAAAATGCCACTGACCCGATTTGAAGAGTGCTGGCCTCTTCCCTAGGAATCTCTCCCTGAACTCCCTTAAAACCTCAACATAGTAACCCTAACCCTAACCGTTTGGCCAATCAACTCTGGTGTATTGACTTCCTTACTCCTCCCACACCTCTCATCATCCCTCACAGACTCCTTGCCTTCCTCGAATCTCTTATGCCACTCAAAAATTGATGCTCGATTCATGCAAGATGGTTGAAAAGCAGTCTGAAGCATTCCATACGTTTCTGTGGCATCATGTTTTCCAAGTTTAAAACAGAATTTTATTGCATAGTGTTTTTCTAAAGTGTCCTCACGTCCAGATTGCATTTTTGAAATTCACCAGCTGTGACAAACAGTCTTTAGTAGGGTGTATTCCAATTCGTGCTGTAGCTGTTCATTTGAACCTGAAATTATAAAAATTGGTCAGTCATCTCATAAGATATACAACAATAACATAGTGAATTTTCAAGAGTCTACGACAATTTTAAATGCCCGTACGAAAAAAGTCTTGAAACTTATCGTATGCACCTCGTATAATGTAAAATTAAATATCTCATTACTGGTGCGTTTGTCTATTGTATTTTTAATATT
Source organism: Sepioteuthis lessoniana (assembly GCA_963585895.1). Lineage (NCBI taxonomy): Eukaryota > Metazoa > Mollusca > Cephalopoda > Myopsida > Loliginidae > Sepioteuthis > Sepioteuthis lessoniana. The sequence goes on along the minus strand of OY757925.1, from coordinate 21,749,455 downwards.
CTTTGAACAAAATTAAAAATCCAAAAGATTATTTCAATAATGTTTCGGAATGTGACGAAATGTTTTTAGTTAGCTTTTTTGTGAGAAAACGAGATAAGTTTCCTTTTTTTTGCATTCGCAGGTAGAACAGAGCTAAAATGGTTCTTAAAAGCCTTTAATAATCATAGTCAGCTGATGAATTCCTAAGAAGACACTTTTTTGATTCCAAGTATTATAGAATTGTTAAGAACGAAAGTAAGTGATCAGAGAGAAAAAACATTTTTTTTATTAGATAGGAATATGTACTGGAAAACCACACAATTGTTTATAAATTATTAGTAATAAAATAGTTTTAATTATTTATAAATGATTATAAGTATTTACGTGAAATGATATAATTGCTTATAAGAAATTTTGGTGTAACGCAAACCAAAACAAATTAAAGTCGTCTTTTTTCTTGTATGCAATAGTTCTTTTAAAAAAACTTATCTCATTTCTCTTATACCTTCATTCTTTCCCTTTTCTTTCTGACACACACGAACAACGCCAGTCGATCATAAAACTTTCTGCATTTTTGATGTTGATACATTTATGATGCGTACCCTAGTGTGGTATAGGGCTTCAACAATGGAAATTTTGTGAAATTAAAACCCACAAATGATGATCTGCAAGACGAAGTTGGTGCTGCTCAACGCATGACATTTTCTTAGTTTTCTAAAATTTAGACCAATATCATAATAATGATAATAGAGCACTCAATAAGGATTAACCTCGCTAGCTTCATTTTTCAAGATTAATTTACTCTTTGACGGGATCTCTTTGTTTACTCTCTGACAAAATCGCTTTGTTTACTCTCTGACAAGATCGCTTTGTTTACTCTCTGACAAGATCTCTTGCCAGAGAGTAAATTAACAGATCTTATCAGTAAGTAAACAAAAAGATCTTGTTTGCTTTCTAACGAGATCTCTTAATTTACTCTCTGACAAGATCCCTATTTACTCTCTGAGAAGAGATCGTGGTATTTACTAAGCTTAGCTGAGCTTGTCACAGGTCTCCAATATTTTATAAACAGGGAACTTAGATTTCAAAATGACTAACGAAATTGAATTTTTAGTCATTGTAATCGGGTAGGTACTCCATTTTATCTACTATATATTTTGATTTAATGCAGATTAAAGAAAACTTGTCACAGAGAAACACTAATGATACATAAATCCATTCATTAGAGTGATCTGTTATAATTTCTTTCAAGAATTCTTCAAGCTGTTTACCTTATTTTGTTTGTTTTCAAGTCAAGATTTCTGCTGATACGTTCTACGATCGTTTTTCTTTTTAAGTATTCTTCAAAGAATTTAAAAAAGATTCTTTTCTGGAATAGCACTTTCTCTTTCTTGTTTTATTTTATTAGTTTCCATTACCATTGCAATGAAAATAATTAATAGATCTGAACGCTAAAGATTTGTATTGCATTGGAATCGGATTAATTCAGGAAGCAGTACCAATGCATTTTTGTGGAATATGACAAACAGCGGTACTAGTTACTAGATTACCGACTGGTCAATTTGATGAACCTAATTTGGATTGATAATACTTGCTCGTAAGCGGAAAGAAATAACCATAAAGGCAAAATCTATCTATCTATCTATCTATCTATCTATCTATCTATCTATCTATCTATCTATCTATCGTCATCAACAGACTGTTTCGTTGTATCAAAACTCTTCAGAGTGGCTAGTCTTGCGAAATGCCTCATGCTGGGATCGAAACCCTGTTGACTTTACGTCAGTCGGATATATTCTCACCGACAACACAACAATACTCGAACATCAAAATAATAAACAAAAACTTCAGATTCTCGAAGCACTATATATTAGAAACCTGCAACTAGCACTTAATAGAATTAATTTTCAAACCAGTGCTAACGTACTTAAATGTCTTTAGCTACTGGCACTATTTACAGAATTACATTTAAAAGCAAGCGCCATAATCTCCAACAGCAAAGACGTCCTTACACAGTAGTAATTTGCTAAAACAAAAGTTACATCACTTTTGTAACAGATTCTCCCCTGATGATGGCCCAAAGTCGGGCAGAAAGTACTAGGGATACATACAACTATGGACAATACCTAAATCAATTCCCCCCGAATACGATAAAAGTAATACGGGAATTCGAACAGATCCAGAAGAAAATATGTAGGCATAAAATGTCTATTATGTTTAATGAAATTTGTATTAACGAAGAAATGCTGCCTAAATATACATATATATATATATATATATATATATATATATATATATATATATATAGAGAGAGAGAGAGAGAGAGAGAGGGTGAGAGAGAGAGAGAGAGAGTGAGTGAGAAAGAGAGCGAAATATACACGGGAATGGGTAGGAAAGCAGATAAAATTTAGAACACACCAGAAACAATTTTCCTCTCTTCATTAATTTTAACCCTATGAATAATTAATGCTTGTTGAGATCCACTATTTTTCACTAGTTAAAATGTATATTCATCTCTCTATCTCTTCTCTTCTCTATCGCTCCTTTTCTCTGTATTTAGTTTGATTAATGATAATTACGGTTATTTTGTATTAATTCTAGGAATGGAGGAAAATTCAATACTTTGACGCATTAATCCATGTACAAACACATAATGAGAGGAAATCCACTTCAACTTTGGTTTAAAATAAAGAAAACTTGTGTTTTTGTTATTTTCAGACTCGCAATTTTATGTTTTGTGAAAACATTTTGGTCGAAATATTACAATTTGTTGATTCCCCCTCGTTTGTTGTGAGACAAAAATTCAGTCTCTTAATTAAGCAAAATGGACTCATAGAAGCTAGGAAACATGCTGAGAACAATTCGCAAGAACAGATATGTGTACTACGGATGCTAGATATAACAGAAAAGAAAGGATAGGAACAATATAATTTCTGCCTTCCTACTGTTCAAAATAAAAGGCTTCATTCAAAATTCATAGATTTGACAGAAACCAGAAGATGATTTTAAAGGACATTGGTTAAAACGTATATTAGACAGATACAGTAACTTATGGACATAATGACACTTTTTGTTTTTAGTTCTCTCTTTCTTCTTTCTTTTTCTTTTTCTTTGATGGTCTTTTTTGTCTTAAAATTATTTTTTCACTTTCTTTTATCTCTTGTAAACATCTCTTAACGATTACATCAGTTACTCTCCCTTATCTTTTACCTCCTCCTACTACCCTTTTTCTTTTCACTTCTTTTATCCTTTTTTGACATGTCTTTTACTTTTCACGAAAACCTTCCTTTTCATGTCTCCTCCCCCGTTACTCCTTATCTTTTCCTTCTTACTACCCTATTCCCTCACACTTCATATCATCGACTTATTCGCACCTTCTAACTTCTCTCTTCTTATTTTAACCTCTGATTTCTATCTTTTTTTCTCACTTATCTTTTACCTCTTACAACCACCATTTCTCCTATTTTCTTCTTTTACCTTATTCCTCCACAATTCTCATTGCAACACACACACACACACACACACACACACACACACACACACACACACACACACACACACACACACACACACACACACATATATATATATATATATATATATATATATATGTATATGTGTGTGTGTATAAAGTTCAATACTCTCTGTCTTTTCGGAGTTGAATTTGCACCTAAATAATGCGATAAAGATAACAGAAAATCGCGCTGTCAAGTTACATTTAAATGACTCATGTCGGCACGTTAGTGTTGGATAATCAGTTGCAAATAAATCACGGTGGTTTCTTCTTGGAAAAAGCAGCAGAAGTAACGGTAATAAATACAAAAAGACAATTTGAGTGATTTTGTTTCTATTGCTACTATCGCTTCTATCACTGTCACTACGATTTCTATTGCAGCTTCTTTTTTTACAATTTACAAAGATGCACTTTGTCTGGTTAGGGGATCACATCAGTTAAAAACTCAGTAATCATGAAACCTCGTACACCAACAAAGGTTTGCTAAATTCGATTACTGAACCACACACAGTAATCTATCTATTCATATATCAATCGTTTTATAGTTTGATTTTTTAGATGAAATAGTTTCATTATTATCTAAATTTTATTATTAGTTTTAATCTAAATTATTAATTCTTTTTATCATGGCAATCTTTGGAAGAAATAGATTATCAAAGTGGCTTTCAATGATATATAAATTCATATTCCAAATTTCAGGAGCCTGTCTTTTATAGACGTATTTTTAACTAATTCGGCCACAGAAGCTTCGACAATTAACGGAGAGCAAATTTTCCACTTTCATGCCATTTGTTCTAGCGGTCAAAGAGTGTATCAATCAAGTGTTGTAATAAAATGTAGCAACAATTAGTTGGAGTAAGACTAGAGATAAAATATCTATCTATCTATCTATCTATCTATCTATCTATCTATCTATCTATCTATCTATCTATCTATCTATCATGTTCCTGCACGTGCCCTCATTTATATAGAGAGTTATAGACATAAGAAAAATAGGATATAGTGTCCAAAATAAATGCTCGCGCCCTTTATTTATTATGATACCATGATACAATAAATACAATACAATGATACAATACAATAAAATAACATGAACTGAATAAACATAATCACCGAAAAACTTAGAAACTTTACTCAATGACAATAAAGAAGAAGAAGAAGAAGAAGAAAGTTGACTGTTGAGAGAATAGAGAATGTCCACCTAAAAAAGATCTATCAGAAAACTTTAAAAGGACTTAATAGATATAATACCAAAAATTACAAAGAAAACGAAGCAATGATTTAAAAAACAAAAGAAAAAGAAACCAACAAAACAAAACAAAACAAAAAACAAATCACCCCCTCCCAAAAAAAACAAACTAAAACAAGACAGTACAAAAATTAAAAACATTTATTTGGTTTCTTTGTTTAATTGCATATCAACCTTCATGGCTTATTTAATGCCAAAGCCTTTCTGTATTTTTCTACTTAACATTTTTCAGCTATGAGTTGAATAGTGCCACAGTAATATTTAACCCACGGTAATATTTAACCCATGGCTGAAGCGGAGTAAGGGTATTCATACCTTTTCCATATTGAACATAATAGAACGACTGGAGTTCGAACTTACTTACTTTGGTGTCGCAAGTCTAATACGTTTGCTATTACGCCACAGGGACCCTCGTCAGCAATATATTATTACATATCGAGAAGAAAAAGAAAAAGATACAGAATAACCACAGTAAAATATGTAAAACCAAAACAAAAAAATAAACAAAATAAACAAAACAATCCCCCACCCAATTACTCCAAACGCGCCACGTAAACTTATATACTTTACGAAAGTTGATATAGAAAAGATCAGCAAAAATATTTGAAAAACCTACAAAAAAAATGCAAAAAACAAAAAACAACAACAAAAAACAACAACAACAAAAAACAAAACAAATTGTGGATCAAATTAGAAATAAACCAATGGAAACAAACTAATGGAGTTTAAAAAAGACAAAACAGAGAAGAAACTTATCGAACGAAATTTTATCCATTGAGGAAAAAATCCTACGACGCAATGAAGACGATTAAAGAAGAGATTAAAATAGACAAAGACAAACAGAAATGATAAAAAAAATAGTAAAAAATAAATGACCATATTATTTCTTAAAAAAGAACAATGAACAAAAAAATATGAGAAACAATTTTGATGCAAAAATGGGGATCTCCGATGGAGGCGAAACGTGCAAAGCAGAGTATATATATATATATATATATATATATATATATATATATATATATATATATATTAAAAAATGAGTAGAAATAGTCGAAATAGAAAAAAAGGATTATATTGAGACGAGAGAGTGATTAAAAAATAAAACAAAAGAAAGAAAGAAACAAACAAACACAAAACATAAAACAAAAACAAAACAAAACAAAACATGATCAATGAAATTACAGCTAAGGAAAACCATTGTTTAAAAACCTTAAAGGAATGAAATCTCATATAAATAAAAAAAGCAACAAAACTTTAAGAAATATATTTCGTTGATGTAACGCTAAAACTAACCAAGAACAACTAAAAACTACTAAAAAAGTACGCCTCCCACTATATAACTAATCTATCCACCTCCATCCACAAAAAGCATTCTTTAAAATTGAACCGTTGGACGACCGACACACGTAATTTGTTTACTGTGATCAAGTTCTGCGTAGAACCTGTCACACTTTTTACAGGGTGCGGAAGCAAAATATGGAATAATTTTTAAAACTAATTTTCTAGCATATTAGTCCAATTTTTAGAAAAAAAAAACGTGATTAGCCTAAATTTTCATGATTGTCTCTATTATTCAAACACTTTTTGAAAGATTAAAATTCAGCCCAATATGAGTGAGCAAGAAAAGAATGACAAAGAATCTATGATTTGCTTAATGCCGAGATCAAGTCAAAGTTTCTTAGTCTATCATATACAAAACAAAGAATTTTTTTTTACAGAGAAAGAGCATTTTAAGGAAAAGGGTGAGTGGAGGATTGAACAAAAAAAAAAAAAAAAACCGAAAAGAAGGCTTTTTATCTTCTCTCTCTACGGCGATTAAGAAGGTCCTTCTTAATCGCCGTAGCGAGAGAAGATAAAACCGTCAATAAGAAAGCACGCTAAAGAATTGAAAGTCCACGAGAAAACTGTGAGGACAGCAATTAAACAAGATTTAAGACCTTAACTCCCTTCATTAGACAATGTGTTTTTTTAGAAAATAAAACATGCAATTTCCCATCCAAATATTGGTTCTCTTAAGACTGCTAGCGAGGAGGAATGGAATAAAATATCAGAAGAATTTATTTTGAAGGCATGCAAATCGTTTCGAAGGTTGATACAATACGTTGATACAATAATTGAAAAAATGGTGGCCATATTGAGTAAATTTAATGCTTTGTGTCTATATTCTTATTTTTTAAAAATCAAAATTAATCTTGTTTCAAAATAAAGTCATTTATTGCTATACTAGAAAATTCCTAATTTTGCTTCCGTCCCGTGTAGATAAGCTGATATCAGAAGAATGGTACACCAACCTACCACAGTTCTTCTGAACAACATTCTTCATATTTGGAATTCAGAGTTTTTTCTTTTAGTAGATAAGTTGCCTTACTAGAGGGCCTAGTATGCCTAATTGTTTACCCATAACAAGAGGGAGAAGACAAGGATCCTTGCCTTTCCCAAAAGACATTAGCACAAATTGAAACGCAAACATACTCGTTCAGGATTTGAATTCGGATTGTCAAATCTACTTCCTGACGACGATAACCGTTACGCTATAAGTGTAATTAGAAAAGTTGTCAAACGTGTAGAGCTGGTTTAAAATCTATCAAAATATCAAAATTATATTCCCATTGAGTCATTTCCACAGAGTGTCACGTGAAAGTAAAATTATTAGACGAAAAGAGGAAAAAAGTAGCTTGAAAACCACCATTCAAAGAATGAGACTGTCAAGTGGTGCAAGTGATCTAGGCGCATATAATTAAAAAAGACACTTATTATTTATTGATTTTTATTATCAATTCAAAATACGTCGAAATATCTAGAAAATATATCTTGTGGTCAATCAGGTAGTAAGTGACAAAAAATGAATTTTTAATATGTTTACTTTTTTAAAAAATATTCACTTTTTGTCCTGCAATTTTTTATGTTCGGGGTATTCTAGAATACATAATCTTTCTTCAAAAATAATCTGTAATTGTAATCTATTCGCAGAAATTTTTTTCATAAAATCCAATTTTATTCTTAACTAGTTTCATCTTTTATTTACCACAAATATTTTGATAATGAGCGTATTTTTGTTGACTATGAGCTTATTTTTGTTGAAGCTAAGTTTATGATTATACATTCTATTTTTACATTTTAATTTTTTTTAGTAATGATGTATATCCTTCATTGTTATCATTATTATCATTATTAGCAACTTTTTTTTCTGATAGTTGCCTTATCAATCAATCAATCAAGCAAGCAATTATCATTCAAAGGGCATCTCTTTCTCTCTCTACAATCGCATCTGATGTTCGGGCTGTTATCTTTTTCATTTGGCTTTTTCAAATTTTGTTTATTGATATTTTTCTTGATATTGCCATGCAACAATAACTTCTTTCTAAATTGTTTTTATTGGGCAACTCGCTAAGTGTTACAGATTTTTTTCTTATCGTTTTTCATCAACTGGAAAAATATTCTCTCCACATTTTTTTTTACAGTTTGAGGAAATGAACCCTTTTATATTTCTACTTCTTGTGTGTTCAGATTCTTTTTTTTATTGTTTTAGATATTTGTCAATTTAGATATGCGATAATGTAGATATAAATCAATGTTAATAGAAGTCAATTTTGATAGAAGTTAATTTAGATTGAAGTCAATGTAGATAGAAATCAATTTGAATAGAAGTTAATTTCGATAGAAATCAATTTAGATATAAATCAATGTAGATAGGAGTCAATTTACATATAAGTCAATGTAGATACAAGTCAATTTATTTTTAGAAGTTTCATATTCCATTTTGGCTTTGTTAAATCCAATATATTTGTGCAGCTGGAATTAGAGGCCGACCATTGTGTCTTACAGATGTATTTTATGATCGTAGGTGGGTAATCTGATTTAATGTTTATATATAACGGTTACTCGTCTGGTTCCTATTATTTGGTTGCCATGTAACATTATCTAAACTGAATGTAACAGTTTTTACATTAGACGTTAATTTTCAATTTAAGTTTGTATTAACTGCTTTCTGGCTCAATCGATTTGTCAACCATTAAAATTCTTTTAACATCGCGTGATATCTTTATCAGATCCATAAGCCATTTTCCACGATAAGAAAATGCCTGTGATTTCATAAGTTTCAAACATCACATTGTGTACAATTTTATTTTTTTCGTCGGATTTAGGAGCCTTTATCATGGATCTGTTTTAAAATTATCCTCATGATTCCTGATTGTATGAAAAGACGCTTTTAAAAAGATATTATCAGCGTAGTTGTTTATTTTCAATCTGCCCACTATATTACTGCTTTGTAGTTTAATTTATTTTCCCAACAATTCAGTGCCTATTTGGATAATCATGACAGCCTCATTTAAAATGTTTGCGATTCTTTTTATCTATTTCAAAGAAATAATTGGATTTATCCCATTTCCCGAATAAAAATTTAAATTTCATGATTTTTTAAGTGTCCTGCTGTAATTGAAAAAACTAATTTAACAAATTTCAGCTTATTCTAAACATATTTTTCGCAAATGGTGGCGCTAAATTAGGATGTTGGGAGGGTTTTTTTTTTGTTTTAAAATCATTGTGGGAGTTGGGTGTTTTACATCTTCTGTTACCTTCCGATCATTGCAACTTTGGGTTGAAATGTCTCTCAAAATAAATATTTATCAGAGGATCATAATATCCCCAGAAGCAGCATCCATAACATCAGTTGACAATATATACTAATTTAGAAATTACCATGACAAGAAAATTCAGCACACACCGACATGCGACATACCACTGGGCCACCGGTTCATTCCACGTACAGGCGACGCCGAATTGACAAATCATGGTAAATTGCGCGACCACTTGACCTAATGTGTCTTTCCCGCCCCCTCATAACATAAGCCAAGTGACCCAGTGGTAGAGTTTCGGCTTCTGCATACTATGGCCGTTGGTTTGATTTCCAATGTTGGAGATCACGGAGTGCTGTACTGATGAGACCTAATAAGGTCGAAACAGCTATTCAGCGCTCCGTATATCGCATGTAGGTGTGTGTCGGATTTTCTTGTCATGGTCATTTCTAAATTAATATATCAATTCCTCCATTCACAATTATATATATATATATATATATATATATATATATATATATATATATATATATATATAAGCAGCACAACACTTTCAAAATACACACAGAATCTTAAAAATAAATTAAACGCATTAATAATAAAATGGAAAAAAAAAACCATCAGCTTATAACATTTCAAAGAATTGCAACCTTTTCCTGAAAGAGAAAATTGTTAGAATCACCGACAGAGAATAACGCAACTTAAAACCTAAAACAAATACTCTTTAAAAAAATTAGTAAACTTCAGGACCTAAGAAAGTGTAACCTTTCCTCGACAACAATTAAATAGTTTAGAGTAGATTAAAATAAATAAATAAAACGTAACTTTATAATCTAAGAAATAAAAAATCCCTAAATCAATTTAAACCCGAAAATCCATATTAAAAAATACAACACTTCTATAACTCTACACAAGAACCATAAACTAAGAAAAAAAATAAAAATAAAAACAATCTCAAACAATTTTATCTATAGATTTATTTTGTTGAGTTTGACTAAAATTTTACTAAAAGGCTAATTTTTAAAAATCATTAAAATTTCCTATTTTTATTTACAAAATCTCCAAGCAGAAAAGACACCACCCAAACAAACAAACAAACAAACAAACAAACAAACAGAAGATCAAGAAAACAAACATAATTTCTTCGAATTCCAAAGGCAATATTCATTAATGGCAGTATTCATTACTTCAGGCCGTTTTAGCGGAAATGAGAGGAATACAACTCTCGCATATTCGCAATAACAAATAAACACCCTGCAGAATGGTTGAAAGTACCCTCTAGCTGATTATTTTCCTAACTGAAGAGTAATCTTTGAACAGACATCGCATTACAAAAGAGATGATATATAGAATCATTTGAAATTTAAGTAATTATGATTCTATAAAGGATATATAACAACGAACAGCGCGCGCGCGCACACACACACACACACACACACACACACACACACACACACACACACACACATATATGTATATATACAAGCAGCACGACATGATGAGAATGATATATGAGAAAAATAAGTGGAAAGGGAATAAACCGAAACCCTGACAACGGATTTAATAAATGATATTTCGTCTGTGTTTCGGTTTATCCCCTTTTTCTCTTATTTTCTCCATGTATCATTATCATCGTGTCGTGTTGCTATATATATATATATATATATATATATATAACATTTTTAGACACCCTAATATATAAGGACAAAAATAGACTATTATAAACAACATTACACACGAAACCCATTAACGCACACAACTATCTCCATACCACATCTTCTCACCCCAAATATCTTAAAGATCGCCCTTCTCTACACACAAACGAACAGTAAAAGAAGAATCTACACCGATACTACGAATTAGATAACGACAACAAAGCAATAAACTTAACAGTTTTCAGCACGCGGGTATTCCCATTCTCTAACAGAAAACTAGACAACCAAAGCCATCTCCATCCCTACACAAAAACGAAAATAAAGATTTATCTTATCCCCTTCATAACAATATTCAACAATACTCTCCCACGACTAATCCATATAATCAAGAACCATTGGGACATTTTGACTTAAAATATATTTTTCAAGAACCAGGCATACTAATCTATCGACGACCAAAAATCCTTTGAGAAATAAGTAGTAATATCTCAACAATAAAGTAATTCATAGAAAACCTAATATAAAATTCACAAAATTTTGCCATCCATGCCATATCAAGAAGATCCTATGCTGCAAACATTTCAATATATCAACTGTTTCCCTAGTTTCACAACCAAAAAGACTTTAAACATTCAACACGAATCAAATTGTAGAAGCAAAAATGTAATTCCTTCCCTGGAATGCACACGCTGCTAAAGAAAGTCAGAATAGCCGTTTTACTTTAGATTAAATAACTGCAGACACAGAATCAAATCTTTGGATGAGAGCAATCTAATATTAGTAGAACAACACTTCCACCAAAATGATCACGACTTCAACAAAGATGCAAAATTCACAATCATAGAAAGAATTGAAAAACTAATAATAATTGAAAAAAGGAAGACAAATGGATGGACAGGCTGAAAAAAAAGTGCGCCATTTGGATTTAATATGAAACTTAATCATCTGAACTGGAAAGAACAAAACCCTAATAAACATAAACATTATTCAAACAAATAAACCTGAATACAAGTCATTATTGATTTGAAATGCCGCCCATTGAAAAGAACAGTCTGAAAAAAAATCCACACAAACAAATCCCAGATAATTTGAAACACACTCTCTTAAAATCTAATAAAAACACATTAAAACAGGTACTTTCACCAGCTAGAAAGAGGTATATATAAATATATATATATATATATATATATATATATATATATATATATATATATATATTTTAAGAGGGTGTTATATATATATATATATATATATATATATATATGTATGTTACGAGCATTCGAGTCACTCTCTACTACGGTTGCCAACTTTACTTACATAGTATATGGTGGTATCTGTGACTGTAGGTTTCATGCTTTTCGCATTCATCAGACAGAAACCGATGGTTACAGATAACACCATGTAATATGTACATACATATTCCTATATATAAAGTTGTTGGCGACCTTAGTCCAGGGTGACCCAAAGGCTCCCTTTTCAATAGCTACTACACAGAGGTGTAGGAGAGGGCGCTATTCATTTCCCTGGATTGCTCCACTTTACCCTTAATCATTACTGCTGTGTTAAGCAAGACAGTATCAAGCACCATTTTTTTGGTCTTTGGTATGACTCGACTTTGGCTTGAACCTCGGTCTCCCGGACCATTGGTGAATACTCGACGCATTAGACCAATGACCCGGTTTTCTATATATATAACTGCTCTATCATTGATATTGAGTACTATTTATAATACAGCAAAATTTAGTCCACTATTGACTCAGCAAGGGAGCTAGTGTTAAATATAAACTATTAACAATACATACGTACATATATATATATATATATATATATATAGTCATCCACAGACAGACTGTTCCGTTGTATCACAATTCTTCAGGGTGGTTAGATAAGCAGGACGCTTCAAGCTGGGATCGAAACCCGCCCAAATTTACGTTAGATTTAATATCTTAATGCTCAGTCATCAGGCGACCTACGTCAGCTCGGGAATTATAACGCATAATGTATGAGTTTTCGTTTGTATACATTTTGCGTTAATGGATACCGAAGAGCTCAATTCGTTAGAAGAGCTTTGTATTACGCGGGTGGCAGCCGTTAATTCCTTCGCCAGAGACCTCAACCTCGGAAGGGGCGCGTATATATTGTTATCCACAGACTGTTTCGTTGTATCACCACAATTCTTCAGTGTGGCTAGACACGCAGGACGCTTCAAGCTGGGATCGAAAGCCGAACAACTTTACGTTAGATTTTGTATCTAACCGCTCAGCCATATATAAGCAAACACATTTTGATTAGACAAAATTCTTCAAACTAACGGGTGTGCTACACCAATAGTACATTTTGCATCACTTTTCATATAGCATATCAACTTCTTTTAAAAACAAATTCTTTTAAAAAATATTCTAAAATGTTTTTAAAAACACTCTAAAAACTTTCTAAAATAATGCTTCCTTTCTTTTCCCCCAAATCTTTTTCCCGACGATGATTTAAAGTCGAAACACGTTAAAAACCAATATATATATATATATATATATATATATATATATATATATATATATATATATATACTTAATATTCCTATTTCTCTTATCACTTTGATCATCTTATATATATATATATATATATATATATATATATTGAAGTAAATAATGAAAAAGAATCCGACTTTATGTGGAAAAATTATTTGACAAAATGAGGAAATATGTTAACAAAGAAAGAACATACACATGTTTACATATTTCCTCCATTATTTCCTATATTTTATTAAACATATATCATTATTCCTTCAACACTAGATGTCAACTTTTAAAATCCTGTTGACTATTAATACCAAAACATTATAGTGCCGACTTTCCTGGTTAATAAATTCATCCCTTTTGGACAACTCTGTCAACATTTTTTTTCTTTCTCTCTCTCTCTCTCAAAATAAAGGACGAGAAAAAATGATGTGCGAATAAAAAATAAAATTCAATCATTTAAGAGAATCGGATAAAATAAAGTATTTGTATATTGGCAAAGCGGCGTCAAATAAAAACTAAAACAATTATCATCTCATCATCCTTAGCTCATCTGTTAATATTAGTTTTCATCCATGTTATTTTTCTAAAAGAAAAAAGAAAAATCTTTTGGAATTGCTTTTTTATTTTTCGTTTTTATAAAAAAACTAAATAATAAATGAATTAAGTGTGATAAAAGTTATCTTAGTTCACACACACACACACACACACACACACACACACACACACACACACTCACGTGCCCAGTCGGCTGAGGCTGTAGAATACACCGACTGCTTCTTTGCCGTGGGGTAAGATCCCAACTCCAACGAGTGTCCGGGATATGACACTAAACAATCTGATGGTGGGGTTCCAGTAATGTTGAGGCTTTGGGGAATGTGGAGTGCTCCTTCATTGCCATCGCTCCCAGGTCCACTCTAGTCCGGAGTGGTAGCACCTGATACGGTCCTATCTATGGGTCAAATAGACCTAAACTGCGTACTTATGCTAAACTGAATTGTTTGAAATGGAACTGTTTTTGACATTGAGACTGTACTTACACTAAACTGAATCATTTGATATAGAACTGTTTTGACATTTAATTTTAAACAAAAATTATACTTATACTAAACTGAATTGTTTAGAATAGAACTGTTTGACCAAACTGAAAAGCTTGAAATAGAAATGTTCTTGACAATTGAACTGTGTACTTATGCTAATCTGAATTGTTTGAAATAAAACTGATTACACTGGTCAACAACAAATTTGTTGTCTGCATTTTTTTTAGCTGATTTAGGACGAATCTGATGCACTGAATCCAAAAATCACATTGGTCTTGCTCAATCTGGTCAAGTTTTTGAGCTATGGCCACATGTCATTTTTTATGTTTTTGTTCACATGTACCCATGTGTGGAGCGTTTTAGAAGAAGTTGGTGGGGGTAAAATGCCATGTCGAATAATTGTTTTGATTGGAAATGATTATTTTAATGACAAGAAGTATTCAGGTCCAATAGTTCTGGGTGATTATGTCGAAAAGGGATCAGTTTGAAGTCATGTTTTTTTGTGCATGTGGGATAGTAGGGACCGTTCTCAGCATTACACGAAGAAGGACTGGCCTTTGCGGGAGGAATTGGTGCCTTGCAAAGAAAGGAACGTCATCAACGACCTTCTGGTGGACAGAGACAGAATACTCTTCCCACCGCTGCACATCAAGCTCGGCTTAATCAAGCAAGGCTCTGGACAAGGATGGTGACTGCTTCACTTTCTTGTGCCAGGCTTTTCCAAGATTGACCATGGAGAAGTTGAAGGCTGGCTTCTTTGGCGGTTCTCAGATCCTGCAGCTCATCAGAGATCCAGAGTTCGAAAACTCAATGAACGAATTGGAACTGAAAGTGTGGAAGGCATTTTTTTCTGGTAGTGGAGAACTTTCTTGGCAACAATAAGGCCAGAAAATACGCAGAACTTGTCAACAACATGCTGATTGCTTTCAGAAACCTGTGCTGCAACATGAGTGTCAAGATGCACTACCTATTTTCACACATGGACCGGTTTCCTGAGAACCTGGGTTGAATGAGTGACGAGCAAGGGGAGAGATTCCATCAGGACCTGAAAGAGATGGAGACCAGGTATCAGGGTCGCTAGGATGCAGTCATGATTACTACTGTTGGAATCTGAAAAGAGACCTCACTGCCGCTGAGCATTCCAGGAGTTCGAAGAAACGGAAGTTCAAGCCCTGAAGTTTGAACAATGGTGAAGCAACATGCAATTTACGTGTACTTACCTTTATCAATATCCACCATTCAGTTTACAGTAATCAATGTTTCGATCAGATATATATATATATATATATATATATCTTTTTTTATGTGTGTGGATTTGTTGTTTAATGAATATAACAGATAATTGAAATATCGCAAAACTAATTGATAGTGGTAATTTTGACACTGTCCTGAAAAAGTTTAGATCAAAATATGTTTATCAATTAAGAGCCAAAAACGTGATTTAATTTCGGCATAGTTTTGAGAATAAATTCAAGATGAAATAGTATCAATTTGGAAACTAATATATTTGTGTCATTATATAGAGCGACTTTACTGAGTGTCGATATATACATCCACATTTTAGACAGCATACCGGCATAAAAATAGACACACACACACACACACACACACACACACACACACACACACACACACACACACACACACACACACACACAGATCCTGACTTGTATATAAAAGTCTTGATTTTCATGCTGATTTTTTTGTTTCTTCTTCTTTCGTTGTTAATGTTCAAAAAACTAAATGAAGTTTCCTCCTAAAAGACTGAAAACTTGTAGCAAAATTAGAGTTACGAAAAAAAAAAAAAAAAAGTGGAAAGCAGCTCCTCTGATATTCTGATTACAATTTATAACAAGTCGACAAAGACAAAGATGGCTTTGATTATTGAAATGATTGATTCAATTACCAATCGTAACTGGATGTGATCTACCTATTTCGGGAACATACATCGTCTGTCAGATAATTTAGTAATATATAAGTTGATTAAAATACGAGAACTCCCTTTCGTAGTGAATATATATATATATATATATAGCTGTCCATCGTATCCGATGATGACGTCCACCTGATTTTTCCTTCAGTTTTAAAAAAATTTTTGGACTGGTATTGCCAATTGTAAAAGATGAAAGATGTTGCTCATCTCCTCTCTGCTACCACTTTCAGCGAATCTGACCCCACATACTGCTGCAATGTAAATGCTGTATTTTTGGTGCTCTTTAAAAATTATGGCATTCCTCCTTTTGTGTCTGTTTGATTTGGGTTTGTCCAATATTTTTCTTATATTCCTTAATGCAAGTTTGAGGTTGTACGTTTGTTGTACTTTTTATCCTGGGCTACTTCCAGCCAGTATGGGTATTTTACATTGTTGAAGTACATGTTTCGCGGAAGAAGCTGGAAAAGTTCTTTTTAGGATGTACAAGGTTTTGCCAGATATGTGAAAACCTGTGAGGGAGGAAGTGATCGCGTCTGAAACCATCCTAGTCGGCACAGCACTTTCTCATGGGAGGAGAAGAGCACACAGGCAACTGCCAAAACCGATATACGAGCTGTATACGATAAGTTTCCAGACTTTTTCGTATGGCATTTAAAATTGTCGTAGACTCTTGAAAATTCACTATGTTATTGCTATATATCTTATGAGATGACTGACCAATTTTTATTATTTCAGGTTCAAATCAACAGCTACAGCACGAATTGGAATACACCCTACTTAATAAAGCCTGATTGTCACAGGTGGTGAATTTCAAAAACGCAATCTGACACTTTAGAAGAACGATATGCAATAAAACTCTGTTTTAAACTTGGAAAAATGATGCCACAGAAACGTATGGAATGCTTCTGACTGCTTTTCGACCATCTTGCATGAATCGATCATCAGTTTTTGAGTGGCATAAGAGATTCAAGGAAGGCAAGGAGTCTGTGAGGGATGATGAGAGGTGTGTGAGGAGTAAGGAAGTCAATACACCAGAGTTGATTGGCCAAACGGTTAGGGTTACTATGTTGAGGTTTTAAGGGAGTTCAGGGAGAGATTCCTAGGGAAGAGGCCAGCACTCTTCAAATCGGGTCAGTGGCATTTCCACCAGGACAATGTACGAGTCCACAACTCCATCCTTATCACAGACTATTTGACCAAGATGGGCGTCAAGACAGTCCCTCAGCCTCCCTATAGTCCAGACGTTGCTTCCTGTGACTTTTGGTTACTCCCTAAGCTCAGAGGCTGTCGTTATGAGACAATTGAAGAGATGAAAGAGGCTGTGACGAAGGTCATTGACACGGTCACACAAGAGGACTTCCATGAGGCTTTCCAGAAGTTGTTGGAACAGTACAACAAGTGCATTGCAACCGGAGGAGATTACTTCGAAGGGGACTAGAGTTTCATGTCTGTACTATCAATAAAAGTGCCCATACGAAAAAAGTCTCGAAACTTATCGTATGCACCTCGTATATATATATATATGTTTGTATGTATGTGTATATATATGTGTGTGTGTATATCTGCACATATGTATATATGTATGCATGTATATATATATATATATATATGTGTGTGTGTGTGTGTGTGTGTGTGTGCGAGTGTGTGTGCGTGTGTGTGATAATGAATGATTTGTTAATTAATCGAATTTGTATATGTAAAATATTGCGTATATATATATATATATATATATATATATATATGTGTGTGTGTGTGTGTGTGTATTATAATGAGCTGAACCAAGCAAAATCTATATCTGTTGTCGTTAATTGAATCTAAAAAATTTCTTTCTGCGTATATCGATTTTAATTATACATTTAATTCATCAGTCTTTATATATGTAAATAAAAATATTGTTATATTTTTTAGAACCTATTTATTCACGTATCTATATCGATTACAAAAAATACTTAATGCATTTTCATGATAAAATATGTTCTCATAAAAGTTTGTATTTACATGTACGTATGTGTGTGAATTGAGTCTTTTTTAAAAATGTATTTTCTACATTTCTACATTTCTTAATCATGGATGTAAATTTTCTTGAGTGAACATTATTTAACAAAGATGCATCGAGTACAGAGATTAGTAAGATTAGCAACGCAGAAAACAACTGTTTCTTAATAATAATTGAATTGCGTTCAATCATAAATACCGATTGTATAAGTACAGCCTAATAATTGACTAATAAATTAAAATAAATCACCAAAAAAGACAAAACAAAAAACAAACAAAAAAACCCTTGGATGTTGACCGATTACCTGATTTAAAGCAAAAGATCAGATGAGGTTGTTATAAACAAGGAAAATAACAGTTGAAGACGAAGCTATTTTAACAGATTACAGGGTGAAGTTGAATTAATGCCCCCTTTCTCTCTCTCTCTCTCTCTATCTATCTATGAGGATCTCATCCGACTTCTGAGGAAATTGTGGAACATAAAATCTATTATCGTGGGTGTTATTATAATTGCACTTGGAACTGTACTAAAATATTTGCGTCTAGGTTGAAGGGAATGGAGATTGAAGAAAGGACTGTGATCATCGAGATCACAGCGAACCCCACTGAGATCATACTGAGAAGGTGATAGAGATTCAAAGTGACTTAACTTTCAGTGATAGAAGTAAGCCAACTCGTGGTAACATGCAATAATAATAATAATAATAATAATAATAATAATAATAATAATAATAATAATAAACGGGAGGAATTCAGCCAAATAGGCCAAAAGCAAAGAACAAGGGAAGTGATGACGATGCACAAAGCCAGAAATCCGTGGGATGACAGAACATAAGTTAAAAAAAAAAAAGATCAAAAAAATAAAAAAAGAAAAGAAGAGGACTTAAGAAATATACCAAAAGATCAAAGAAAGACTAATTACAGCAGCCAATAACAACAATGAACCGAAACAACAGCAAAAAGTAGAAAACAGATAGGAGGAAAACAACCATACGGACATTTCAAGCGACAGACAATGGCAAAGAAAAGGAAACTTGAAGAAGTATAAGAGATCTATTATACATTGATCAACACATCCTCAGAGACAGTAAAAAGAGACTCAAAAATCTAGTTATGGCGTGTGTTGACAACATGAAGGCATTATACGATATGGTTCCGAAAATCTAGACCATAGATTGTCTTAAAATGTACATGATATCGGACGAAGTCATGAAGTTCATCATGAAAACCATAAAAAATCGGAGAATTAAATTGAGAGCAGGAGGGAAAAGTTTAGCTGAGGTAAAAATCTTGAGAGGTATAATATAGGAAGACACGCTTTTATCATTACTATTTGTCATAGCAATGATACCTCTCAATCACGTTCGAAGGAAACTTCATAAATCGCAAGAAAAGATTGACCAACTATTGTCCATGGACGAAATCAAACTGTTTATCAAAAATGAAGAAAAGAATTACAAGTACTTGCGACTATTGGAAGCAGACACCATCAAACAATTGGAAATGAAAGAAAGAAATTAAAAATGAGTATCTCAGGAAAACGAGAAAACTACGCGAAACCAAGCTACATAGCAGAAACCTAATCAAAGGGATAAACACTTGGGTTGTCAACCTCGTAAGATACTCTAGACCATTCTTAAAGTTGACGGGAGAACTTCAACAAATGGAGCAAATAACAAGAAAACTCATGACGATTCATAAAGTCTTACATCCCAGAGATGGCATAGGCGGATCACGTAATCTCGCCTAGACGACCAGACCTAGTGATAGTCAACAATGGCAGAAAAAAAAGAAAAAAAAAAAAAAAGAAATGAGAACCTGCAAAATAGTGAACTTTACTGTCCTGGCAGACCATTGAGTATAAATGAAAGTAGATGAAAAGAAGGACAAATATCTGGAGATTGCTAGAGAGCTAAAGAAGCTATGGAAAAGGAATGTGACGGCGATATCAATTGTAGTTGGTGGACATGGAACGATCCCCAGAGGATTGGTAAAGGGAATGGAGGACTTGGGAATAAGAGGACAAATAGAGACCATCCAGACTACAGCATTACAAAGTTTGAACTGAATACTGAGAAGAGGCCTTAAGACCATCCAGACTATAGCATTACTAAGATCGGCCAGAATACTGAGAAGAGTCCTGGAGACTTGAGGAGACTTGCTGTTACTCAAACTCCAATGAAAAATCATAGGCTAATGTTCGAGTGAAAATCTCTCAAAGGAGTTAAAAATAATAATAAATAATTAGTGCAAACAGATAATAACATATGACTCAAAGAGTATAATGAAATTAGTAGATACCAAGACCTGGAAATAGAAATTGAAAAAAAAAAAATGTGGCACCAGAAAACTACCAGCGTGCCGATAATTGTCGAAGGCCAGGAAAGAGACAAATAAACACATTTACAAGATACCTGGCCATCCCAGTCTATGTGAAATATAAACAAATGCACTTTGTGGAACTGCTAATCTCCCAAGGAAAGTAATATCAATGGGATTTGAAAAGAACAAGCGAAAATATGGATGTAACAAAGAATATATATAATCAATAACTTCCCTCATCCTAGGTCTTGGGTAAAGACTCACAGGACTATTATAAGAAACCGAAAGTAAATCGGAAAATTAAATGATAAAAGTGACGATTATACCAATTGTAAATAGTGTTCTTAGAACAGTCACCAAAGGACTGAGGCGCCTCTGGTGGTGTAATGGTTAGCAAGCTCGACTAGCAAACCTACACGAGTGAGTTCGAGTCTCATTGGGTGCCCCTTTCATATGGCCTTGTGCCACATCTAAGCAAAAAGCTTAGTAAATTTCCACCAAAGGACTGGAGGACTTAAAAATTAGGAAACGAGTGGAGACCATCCAAACTACAACATTGTTGAGATAGGTCAGAATACTATGAGTCCTGGAGACTTGAAGAGATTTGTTGTCACTCAAACTCCATTGGAAAATCATCAGCTTAAGCTTATGTGAAAAACTCTCAATGAGTAAAATTGAACCGTTGAAAAAGGAAAGTAATGAAAAAGCAAAGGAAGGAACAGAACTGTCCAATCAGAAAAACATCAGGACGCTTATAGAGAAGGAAATTTACTAGTCCTTGTGATTATTGGAAGCGGACACCATCAAACTAACGGAGATGAAAGAAAATCAAATGAGAAACGAGTACCTCAGAAGCACGAGAGAAAATCTTACCGAAACTGGGCTCTGTTGGAGAAATCTCATCAAAAGAATAAACGCCCGGGAAGTCAGTTTTTTTAAAGATAATCAGGACCAGAATCCGTCCTTGAGAATGAGACGAATAAAATTCTCTGGGATTTTGAAATACAAAAGGATTATATAATTACGCCCAGAATACCAGGCCTACTGTTAATTAACAATGAAAAAAAAAAGAACTTGCAATGTGGTATATTTCGCCGTTCCGGTAGATCACAGAGTGTGAATTAAAAAAAGCAAAAAGATATACAAATACTTAGCTCTTTCAAGAAAACTGAAAAAATGTAGAACATAAGAGTGACAGTGATACCAATTGTACTTGGTGCACTTGGATGCTCCCTAAAGACTTGTAAAAAAGACTAGAATAACTGGAAATCAGGGAAATAATGGGGACCATCCAAACCACAGTATTGTTGAGAAGAATCCTGGAGATCAGAGGAGACTTATTGTAACACAGACTCCAGTATAAGACCACTAGTGTAAAAAGCTCGCAAGGAGTGAAATACAAATAATAAAAGGGAATGTAATGAATAATAACTAATTAATAACGCACCTGGAACAGTCAACAATACACTAGAGGTGAGTCTAGAAAAATGGAAAGGCACGGAAGTTCGTTTTAGAGGTCCAAAGCTCTGCAAGATCTGAAATGATTTGCTGTTGCCGAGCGATATCTACTCGGTCCGAAAAATAGAAAATCCGACGAAAAAGTGAAACATTCGAAATAATAAAAGTAAAGTTCTCGACCTTAGGTGACCTGAAGGACCCCCTTTTCAACAGCTTGCAGGCCGAGGTGTAGGGGAGGGTGCTACTCCATTCCCTGGGTGCTCCACTTTACCCTTGATCTTTCCCTTATAATGCTAAGCAAGGCGTAATCAAGTACGATTTTTGAGTCTTTGTTATGACTCGACCTGGGATTGAACCCCGGTCACCCGGACCGTTGGTGAACACTCATCTCATTAGGCCAATGGCCCAGTTTTCTAGATAATAGTATAAATAAAATCAGCGATAATCATCAGGTGATTGTTATAGGATTAAAAGAACTTCATCTCCCGTAACCAGATTGTAAAGAAGTGAACAATTGCAAATAATAAAATGGAAGATATGACAAGGAAAACAATAAAAACAGCTTCACTAAAGAAAATACAATTTTTATTTAATTTCTTGATTCAACAGTCGATTCAGTCGGCGATTGTATCGTATCGAAAACGAACGTCGTTGCTTTTAAAATTGGACAGACATTTATTGAGAAATAAGTTGATTAGGAAAGTATTTGAATTGAAAAGAGTGCACACACACACACACACACACACAGATCTTTTTTTTATAAATAAAGAATATTTATCTTTTTTCCTTTTGTTATCAATTTACAAGTATTTATTTAAACGCCTAATAATCTTCACATTCATACATACATACATTACATCACATAGACTTCAAGTGTAAAAATAAGATATAAAACAAGATAAAAACTCCTGACTTATATTTTCATATTTTCGATCCTCAGGTGAGTTCGTATTCAACAATTAACTCATCTCTAATGTTCATTAATTTCTCCGAAATGTTTTTTATTTTCTATAAAATATAAATTTGTTTATTGAAAACTGTAAATGAACTCCACAGTGACGTACATTTATGAATGATTTTAATGATCTATGTAAAATAGAAAAATCATTTTCATTCTGAAAAAGAATATTTCTTAAACAAATTTGCAATGCACAGTAAATAATAATAATAACTTCATCGTTAAAAATCTTTAATGTTGAAATTTTGATAATTTTAAAAGTAATCTTTGTAATTATTATTTGATTAGGAAAACAATGGTCGATTTTATTACATACTGCAATGACAATTAGCTTTGTATAATCAGTAAGGCAAATTTCATGAATGTTTAAAGTAGGCAAAAAAATTGACCAAGAACAAAAAAGTTGATAAATTGAAAAGGCTAATGGCGGTAACAAAAGAAAAGAAAAGAATAAAATGAAGCAGAAGCCAGAATTTTAAATCGGAAACATAAAAAGACGGCCTTCGCATGAGAGAGAGAGAGAGAGAGAGAGAGAGAGAGAGAGAGAGAGAGAGAGAGAGAAAATCAATATATGAGAAGTCTCTTGTAAAGGTTGATTATTTTTCAACTCAAATATAACAACAAAGTATATTTCATGGCATATAGAGCTATCTATCAGAAAAAATAAAATCTCATTATGTCCAATAGAACACTGAGTCAATGGATCGAAAAGTAGCGAAAACCGAATGAAAAAAATTTGGATCATTTACTGTCATTTGTCACTAAAGCAAAGCAACTTTCGACTGAAAAAAATTCTAAATTTCGATTAAAAAATTTAATATCACTTCTGACAGAATATAATTGTAAATGCAACAGTTTCTGAGAATGAAAGTTTTTTTTCTATGTCAGATGCCAATTGCTTATTTTCTTTCCAGCGTGTAAGGATTTCAATCTTACGAAAATATCAACCGTGTCAAACTTTATTCACAACCTAAATTTTCAGCTATCTTATGACTAGTTAGATTTAAGTTTTGTAATTTCAGTCAAATATTTAGTATCCCAAACATCTGTTTGATCAATTGAATGGATCATCTTTATTCGAGAAAAATCATAAAATCTTAAGAACTTTTCATGTTTTAAAACACTCAAGAGTTAATTGGTTGATTGAAAAAAAAACTGAAATCGAATATCGAATAGCTGTCATGAACCAACAAGCCAAAACCAATCGGGTATTGACTGTTGTTTCTGCTTAGAATCCCGCTTAAAAACATCATCTTGTTTTCACGAGTCGGATCATCTTTTGCTTGGCTGCTAACCTTTGGCTGACAAAAAAAAAAAAAAAAAAACCCAAAAAAACTAATCATTGAGCAACAATTTTTCTTATCGAATCAATACAAAAGAAATATCGAACATTTTATTTCTTTCTTTCAGCAATCAATATTTCGGACCGGTTTGAGAGAACGGTCCCACCACTTGTTCTTCTTCTCCTTCCAACAACACCATGACAATAGCCATGAAACTTTTACAAGTTCAGGTCAAGTGGTAAAAGATAGAAGTAGAAGTTGATAGATCAGTTGTTTTCTTGTAATTTTTGACTTCCGATGACAACGTAAAAGACAGTATAACGTTAATCCACCGAGAAAACCTTCCATATTACTGGGGTTATATTAATCATTGCCAGAGTCCCCAAAATATGAGATAAATATTTCTGACGCGTCTGCAGAAAGGCAAACTGTTCCATTTCTAATTAGATGGGTGTTTCGAATATCATTAGTTTAGGTGTTTTCTTCAAAAAGAAATCTTTTTTTCATCAAAACAGAGAAGAGAAAAAATATCTGTAATATGTTGAGGTTAAATACAACAGTTTCCGGATGGCGATGGCTAGTTTTGTCGAAAGTTCACTAGTGGGAAATTTCATTTACCTTCAACCAGATTAAGCTATGGGTAGTTGACGTTTTCTGTTAAATGAAAGATGGCAGTTGCTCGTTAGTGTATTAATGTTTATATTTACTGGATATTTTGTTTTTATGGCCAAAATAGCGAGACACTCGTGAAGATAGAATTCACTAGCAAAGAATTAAATATAGTTTCCGGGTAAAAGATAGATCTTTATTAATCTAAGTTTTGTCCGTCACAACACCACGATTATAGAGAACACACTAAGAATTGAATACAATAGAATAAAACATTTCATATTCTACAAATCAGATTTTTATTTCTCTTTACGTGAGCTACAAGGCAGCACAATCTTCGAGTTATCCTGACCGTCTAATCTACACACGTAAAATGAATGTTGGAGAGGTCAACATCAACACACCAATTTGTACTAATCGTTTGAAAAAAATTCACCCGAAAAAATGAGATAAAAAAGTAAATAAGACAAGAGAATTTTGAATTTTAAGATATATAAAAAATTGTAATAAAAAACTCGGATAAATCCGAATTAATATGAAAGTAATAATGTGCATTTGAGGAAGATATCTGTCTGTCTGTCTTTCTGTGGATATATGAGCTTAAATGGCGTGGGACCAAATGAATATAACTGGAAAATTGTACAAAACTAATCTTTTGATTAAGGAAAATTTAATTGCCATATTTCTCCATTCCTCCCTCCTCACACTGAGTATTACTTAGATAGGAGCGCAATTTCCCTTGGCACATGATCAAGTCGAAGTTATCATTTTCATGGCATAAAAATTGTGACCTCGTGGTGGACCGACTTATATATATATATATATATATATATATATATATATATAAGTCGGTCCACCATGAGGTGACAATTATATATATAATTTAAATTTAAAACTTTTTTATTTGAAACATCTGCTTTAATAGATCTTGTTATATTTTCTTCCGGTTTTGCAGTAAAAACAGGAAATAAAAGATTTGGATATGGCTCATTTACATTCAATAGGATACATGCCAATATACTGAAATTGCCAATCGTAATTATTCAAGACCTTTCAGAACATTTTTAGTTTTTTTCCTCTATTATATCATGTTATACAATGATCCATCCTCTTTAGAAAGGCGCTATTTTCCCTAAATAACTGTAAATGAATATTGGGCGAATGAATCTTGCTAAAAGAATGTTTTCTTTGAATTGTTATCCTCCACTCAATCCAGAAACTTTAAATATAACTTGAAACAAGTTGCTAATCCTTCCATAACTGAACATTGTATCCTGTTAGTGGGAAGAGGGTGGTGAGCTGCTTCCGAAAATGGACAAATGAGACTTCATTTAAAGAAAAAAGAAAGAAAGAAAGAAAGAAAGAAAGAAAGAAACAAATAAACAAAAACTTATGCAAAAAAACTGACAGTGTGCCAAAACATAAACAGTCTGTCTATCATTTCAATTGCCCAATGCTTTCTCTGGTGAATATTGATTAGTTTCGGAAGTGGCCTTTTTCCAACTGTTCTACTATGATAACCTGTGTGATGAATATAATATGTTTGCCGCTTTTCGATAATCGTCATACTTTATACTTTACAATGAGTATTTAAAAATGTATTCTTACACGAAGACAAAACCTTCTCGATAGTCTGGATGGAACGGGATAAAATTCACTGATTTCCTGACTTTTATAAGTACGATCATGGGGTTCACGGGTAAATTTCCTAATATCGATATTTGTTCCTTCCAACTAAGGATTGACCAAGTTGAAGCGCCTTTTCGATATCCAACAATCCTCATCTTGATTCTAGGATACAAGACGCCGTGAAATGCTCTCGTTGTTATTTTTCTTATTTAAAAAAAGCAATAAAAGACATCAAGAAAAACAAAAATAAAAAAACAACAACCCCCAAACAAAAACAGAAAACGAAGAACTGAAAACTGAGTAATTATCAAAACCAATGGATTTATTAAAACCCAAACCTGAGTTAGATAAGAGAGACAATTTGCTCATGTCAGTGTATATAAACCTTTTTATATACTGCATTAATTATTCAAAACTGTTTAGTCGTGATTTATACAGATTCCAGTATTAAATAATGTTCATGAATAAAAGATGATATGTATAAGAATGAACTGTTTTACTAACAGATAATCTGTTAGGTCTATACTCCCTGTTCTTCGTAAATGAGATAATTTTGTCAGACTCCAGTTTTAGAATGAAAGTATTGTTATACTTCTGTTTACACTGCAGACTAGAATTCTCATTATTTTGTCTTTGTTCATTATTTTTTGGCTGACATGTTTTTCGATTTTTCTCGGTTTTTCTGTTGCATCTGGTGGTTGTTAATGGGAAAAAGAAGCAGACTATCTGAAAAGAAGAATTGCCGTAGCATATTTCGAAGGAGCCATGTTTTAAATGAAGATTTTATTCGTTTGTTTGTTTGTTTTTTGCTAAATGTACTGTAGTTTTTTGTTTGGTTGAAATCCGTTCGCGATAAGAAAAGTCAGAAGTAGTTGTTGGTTTTAGGATTGAAAAAAAAAAAGAGAAAAAAAAAAGAAAAAAAGAAAAAAGAAAAATGAAAAAGAAAAAAAAAATTCCAATAAAAAACAAGAAAAACATTTACTCATTGTTAATGAACGATAGGGAAGCTAAACTTATTATGTTCGATGTAGACTTTTTTTTTAATACAGGTTGGCATAGCACGTCATTTATTGTATGAGAGTAGACATCAATCAAGGAAAAGTAATTAAAACTCTTCTGATATTTTCCCGTTTTAATATTATAATCCTTTCTGATGTTTTCTAACTTTAGCTTAGGATGGAACAAAACCAAATAAGTGTTGATGAATGTAAATTGTCTTGAAGATTACGTTTTACTTATTTTCCGGTCTTGAAAATCAAAATTTGAAAAACATCCATCTCTGGCGCAAGCAGGAAATGTGAAAAAACCCATAAAATACAAATTTGTAATCAACAAAATTATTCTTCTTGCTCCTTGAGATGTTGTGCTTTCAGTAATAAGAAGGGAATTGAGTTTGGTTTGGTTTTATGGCAAATCAATCATTGTAGGTTATTTAATGCCAAATCCTCTTTATAAGTAAAAGTTGACGACCTTACACAGTTTTTTTTATCATTAAGGGTTTTCTTCATCTTTATTGTTATTTCCACAACGTTTCGGTCGATATGTCCTCCGGCCTTTTTAGGTGTTTGTCGAACTCGGGAACCTACTCGGAACTTCGAACTACGTCCTTTATTGAATCCACGGGGGTCGCCTGTTCTGATTCCGTTAGCCATAACCAGGTACAAGTGTTCCTGTATTATTACTCGCCTGCAGTCAGGATTGAACCTGCAACTTCGAGATGATTGACTCCTTAGAAGCTTAGGGAACAAACGCCTATAACCGTTTCGCCATGTGTCCTGCTGGACACGAATCGTGAAGATGAAATAAAGCCCGAACGGAATATCACACGTCTAAATCTGAGTTAAGAGTTTAATTCATCCAACTTTCCACATATCTCCATCACACAGTTAAATGTAAAAGCAGTTCTATTTTAATTAAACATCTGTTACTTGTTTACACACAATTAAATGATCTAAGAATTCTATTTCAAACAAGTAAATTTAACACAAGTCATTTGTTTGCACACAGTTTAAATGTCAAACAGTTCTATTTGACCCATTCAGGTACAACCACTCTGGGCATGAGTGGACCTGGAAGAGATGGCAATGAAGGGGTACAAGGCATTCCTTAAGCCCTAGCATTACAAGAACCGCACCATTTGATTGTTTACTGTCATATCCTGGACACTTGCTGAGTGGGGGAGTCTTACCCCTCTGCTGAGATGCAGTCTGTGAAAGAAAATGAGTGTAGCTATGATTTAGTCGTCTTTGCTTATTCCCCCTTATCCCCAATTTATATTGCAGTATAAATTTTCAATTAGTAATTAATTTAATTATTCGGAGATTAATTCCACTGAAGAATAGGAAAAAAATACGTCGAAGATAATGGTCCACCAGCCCAAATCCCCGACGAGGTTGTTTGTATTTCATATTGCGCTAATGTCCGTGAAAAGGTGTGGAAATTTACTAAGCTTTTTGCTCAGATGTGGCACAAGGCCATATGAAAGGGGCACCCAATGAGACTCGAACTCGTCCGTGAAAAGGTGTGATTCCGACTATTCACCCTCCAGCTAAAGGTAAATAGTAAGGCAAAGCTGGCTCTTTAACCTTGACGTAGCAACCACTCTGGTAGAAGGAAATCTCTGAATTTAAATCGGCTTAAAAATTCTCCTTTTACTGCAGCCTGCATGCGCGGAGGGGTTGGGTAAATTCCTACTGTAACATTTTTTTAAACCGATGAGTGGGATAGAAAATTGACAGAGGAAAAATTCAACCAAACAGGAAGTATTCGCATTCCGACTTTTTAAAAACAAATTGCTTTTGTCTCTTTTAAAAAAAAATAACATTAAAAGGTTTTCTTAATTCGATTATTTAAAAATATCTAAAATTTTCTTAAAATTTGATTGATTTTAATGTGACATTTTAATTCCATTTGAATTTTTAACAGTGCAGCAAAATAATCAATTAATAGTTTTGTTAAATTATAAAGTTTTTATAATGTTAATTTGTTAAATTCCTCGAAACTTCTGTTGTTTTTTTTTCTGAACTAAGATTTATATAAGATGTGTTGATTTGAGAGACAAAGATCTCAAAAATAACTGATAAAAAAGACGTAATTTACTTTTTAAATATTGAACATTGAAAGGCCAATAAAATCGAGATAAATAATCCTATCATTTTTCACGGGTAGTATATTAACTTGATATTGCTGTTTACACCAATACACAGCGCATCAACATGTGTTGAAACGTTTTCTCAGAGCACCCTATATCAACCCCAGAGTATATAATGTTTTACTATTTTCATTTACTGTTCTATAAATAAGTTCGAGTTAAGCACGAAAAGTGTAGCTAAATCTTTTTGTTTTCAGTTTGTTCTATTTTTGTTTTCCTCTTTCTTTTAGGCTAATTTCGCACTTTCCCCCTCTTTTACATTCTCTCATCTGTTTTTCCATTTCTCATAATTTCCCAATCAAGGAAATGTCGCGATCTATTGGTTAATAATTGACATAAATTTTCTTTCCTCTCTTTCCAATAGCGTTCTTTTTTTTAATTGATATTTTTCCATCTTGCGAGTATGTTCTTAATTCTATCTCTTTGTTGATTTTTCTTGCTTCTTTTCTTTGCTTTTGCTCTTCTTATTTACCGCCATCTTCTCTCTTCCAGTCATCTTCCCGACCTACGTCGCATAAACCACGTAATACGCTCTCTATTAATTACTAGAAAAAAGACCTACAACTTTATCATTAAGCTAGCGTCCTGCACTGCCATCCCCACCCCTATGACTGCCGGCTAAAGACGTCAAAAGAACAAGACGGCAGGATTCGTGCGAAACAAGATTTGCAATTTCGAGAGAGAGAAGACCACTGAAGACAAAATCACAAGGAATATAAATGGAATTCAAAAATAGATGCAATCCGAACTATCCTTTTTATTCTGAAGAAGCCATAAGTGCATCTTGTCGTGTAGAAGGGACGGCAGCCTGTATTCGTCTATAAACTTTCGACTAAATAAATAAAAATAACTAAATTTCGTGGTCATGTTCTTTATTTACAAAAAGTTCCTGGATCGCAGCCAACTTTTAAGTGGAATATTAAAAATAAATATAAATAAACTTAAGAAAAGAAAAGAAAAGAAAATTTAGTCATAAATTCGAGCAAAACGTTTCTAAATTTATATTCTGAGATTGACCATTAATTTGACGAGGCGTTTTGTTGTAGTTTAGAACTAAAATTTGGAAACTGCCCATTGCATTTTAAATGGTAAACTATCTGCTCAGACGGCTACTTTAATATCTGAGCTAAAATTTGAAAGAGATAAGTTTGCTTCACAATAATCATTGGTTTTTTGAAATTTTTTAGATTGTCAATCGTAATTAATTTTAGACAATCAATCATAATTGTAGTTACTTTATCCGGAATTAATCGGTTCCTCATTTTACGGCTATCTGTAAATAACTGCCCTACCACTTGAGCTACAAAAGCTTTACAGCTGACAGAAGATTGAATCGGACCATTTAAACAAATACTTCATTTTCACCGATCACTCATCACGATGTATGAAGTTATTGCATATATGTACACAAATAGTGTGATTATTATTATTTTTACCCTTTTGACAGTTTTTCACACCAGGGTTATCTAATGGTTTCTTACAGGAGTTTGAGTAACAGAAAGTCTCCTCCAGTCTCCAGGACTCTTCTCAGTATTCTGGCCGATCGTAATCATACTGTATTCAGGATCGTCTCTAATTGTCCTCTTATTTCCAAATCTTCCAGTCCCTTTACCGATCCTTGGGGTGTTGTTCCAAGTGCACACTCCACTATTGGTGTTACTGTAACTTTCATGTTCCATAGTTTTTTAGTTCTCTTGCAAAACTTCTAGTGGATTTCCTTCACCATCCAGTCGTGTCTAGTTTTATACTCTTTTTGTGCTAAGTTACTTCGTTCGCTTATTATACGATTGATCGTATATTATCACATAATCTCATTTACTATTTGGTTGTGTCTTATCTATTTTTGCTTTAACATAGTTGATCCTTATAACGTTGTTTTGTGTATCTATTAGAAGACATTCAGTTTCTCTCTTAAAGTTTCCCTTTCTAAGCCTTGTCCAAGTTTTCTCGTGTGAAATTTTGTTTGTTTGTCGCGTGAAATGTCAATACAATTTCTTTTCTTTCCATTTTTGTTTTCTAGTCATTGTTGTTCCATTGATTAGTATTGTTTGTGTGGTTTCTGGTCGCTGTAATCAGTCTTTTTTGCTCTTTTTTATGTAGTAATCGAATCGTCTTATCGATATATCGACACTATCTTCCATGCTGGTAAATCCTTTTCCTTCATTTCTTGACATATGTAAACCGTCTACATAATCTCTGAGATCTAAAGCTTTATGCATCGTCATGCGTTTTCTTGTTTCTGCTCCATTTGTCGAAGTTCTCCCGTTCACTTTAAGAATGGTCCCAAGTATCATACGAGGGGGACAGGTCAAGTGCTTATCCATTTGATGAGGTTTCTGCCATGTAGCTTTGATTTTGCGTAGTTTTTTCGTTTTCCTGAGATACTCTTTCTTATTTTTTTCTTTCATCTCCGCTTATTTGATAGTGTCTGCTTCCAATATTCCCAATTATTTATAATTTTCCTTTTCTCTGAGCGTTCTGATTTTTTTGTTTAGTAGTTCCATTCCTTCCGTCATTTGTCGTTTTCCACTTTTCATTATAAGCATGGCCCATTTTTTGTAATGCCAAATTCCATCCCAATGTCTTTTATTTATCTCCTCACTATTTGGTTTAGGGTTTCCAATTATTTTTCATTTTTGGCAAACAGTTTTATGTCGTCCACGTACATTAGGTTGTTGATTTTTTCTTGTCAGTTTGTATCCGCCTGTACATTTCCTAATCATGTGATTGAGTGGTATCATCGCTATTACAAACAGTGATGGTGATAGTGAATCTCCCTGGAAGATATCTCTCTGCATTTTCCCCTTAGTTAAGCTTTTTCCTCCTGCTGTCAGATCCACTCTTCAGTTTTTCATGGTATCTTCGATAAACTTTATGACTCCACCGAATATCTTGTACATTTAAAGACAGTTTATTATTCAGCTTTGCGAGACCATATCGTATGCCTTTTTGTTATCAACTCACAACATAGCTGCATTTTTTCGCCTTGTTTGACTGTCCTTGTGGATGTGTTGATCAATGTAGATCTCTTGTTCCTCTTGTTCCCTTGCGGTATCCTTAATATCGAATCCTAAATCTCCCTCATTTTTGCCGTTAGTATTTTCCACATCTACAGTAGGCATGTTATGGATCAATAGTTGTTGGGAACAGCTCTTTTTTAGCGGTCTTTCTGGATCAGGGTGAACTTTCCTTTGGTCATCCATTCTAGTATGTTTATTTCTTCTAAAAATCTATTCATTTCTATAGCCAGTCTGTCGTGGATGGAAGGGAATTTCTAAAACCAGAATGCATGTATGCTATAATGGCTAGGCGTTTTCCAATTTGGTACTTTTTTTTTATTGTTACTCTAAGTGAATCGAGGTATATTTTCGCCTTTGGATCTTCCTTGAGTCCTTGTTGCTCTTTACCCATGATGTTTATCCATTCGGCTTTTCTGTTAAGTTATCTTAGTTCCCATATTTTGCTACAAAATTGTTTTGCTTCCTTTGTATCCGGTTGTTGGTATGTCTTCGTGCATCAACCCCCCGCTTGCTGGAAGAATTTTCTTTCGTTGCTTTTGAATATACTATTTTATCTGTATTGTTTGATCTTGTTTCAATATCTTTTTAGTCTTCCTTCTTCAGTCAGTACCTTCTGATTTATTTGAATTGTGTTGCTTGTTTTAATTGTTGTGTTGCTTTTCTCTTCTCGTCCGAATAAATTCAAACGTTTTTCCTCTGTCTTATCATTTTTGCTTGTCGTCGTAGATTTCTTATCTGTGTTTCTAGTCTTATTTTCCATCCAGGTTTTGAGTTTTTATTCGTGTTCTTTTGGGGAACACCGCTTTTAACATAGACTAATCTTGATCTTGCAAAGAATAGTTCATTCAATTCCGTGATGTTGTTTGTTAAGATATGTATAAATAATTCATTTATTTTTTCAGTTTTGCTTTTTTGTTTTGATTTCAAGGGTTCATCACGTGACCACGAGACTATTATTATTATTGTACCCCTTGCGAGTTTTTCACACCGGCTTTACAAGATGGTCTTTCAGTGGAGTCAGAGTGACAATGAATCAATGAGTGACAAAGGACTCTTCTCAGTATCCTGGCCGATCTCAGCAATGCTGTAGTCTGGATGGTCTCGATTCGTCCGCTGATGTCCATCTCTTTCAGTCTCCTTACCAAGATTTTGGGGACCATTCTTAGCGCACCAATTACAATTGATGTCAATGTCACCTTCATGTTCCACAACTTTCTTAGTTTTCTGGCAAGGTCTAAGGACTTGTCTCTCTTTTCGCTTTTCTTTTCTTGTCATTCAGTGGTCCGCTGGTCCATTGTATGGCAGGTTCTCAAATTCGTGTTGTCTATCACTAGGTCTGGTTTTCTGGCAGGGATTAGGTGATATGTTTGTATTTCCAAATTTCAGAGAATATTATGGGTCTCATTCTGGTTTGTGCATTTAGTGGTTTGGTCAAATTTTAATGTCTTGTACAATTTCCAGTAGATAACCTCATCCACCTACGCTTATATTCCTTTTGTGCTAGTTTGCTACAATCTCTTATGTGATTAATCGTTTCGTCTTTGTAACCATATTAGCTACACTTGCTCTTCTATTGTGTATTATAAATTTTTGCTTTAATATAATTGGTCCTAATGGCGTTGTTTTTGCTGCTATTAAAAGAGATTTATTATTATTATTATTATTCCTTAAGAGTCTTTCACTGGAATTTGAGTGACAGCAAGTCTCCCCAACTCTTTAGGACTCTTCTCAGCAATGGGATAGTTTGGATGGTCTTCACTCGTCCTCTTATTACAAAGTCCTCTGTACCTCTTCTTAGAGGATTTTGTGCATCTCATTCTCCATGATAGGTTGCGCATATACCATTTGTTCGTACGGTCAAATTCAAATTTCTTGCACAATTCACAGTGGATCACCTTGCCCACCCAGTCGTGTCTAGTCTTATACACTTTCTGTGCTAATTTGCTGAATTCGCTTATTATGTGATCGATTATCACCACATAACTAACATCTGCAGTTTTGTTGCCTCTTATCTGTTCTTGCTTTTTTATGATTGGTGTTTTTTGCTGCTTTTAGAAGATATTCAGTTTCTCTCTTAGAGTTTCTCTTTATGAGCCACGACCAGGTTTTCTCTCGCAAGATGCCATTTGTTAGTCACTTAAAACGTCCGTCCAATTGTTTTTCTTCCCATTTTTGTTTCTGGTTATTTCCGTTCTGTTGATTCCCGTGTTGTCAGTATTATTTCTGGTGGTTGTGATCAATCTTCCTCAGCGATTTTCTATGTAGTCTTCGAGTCATTGTATCGATGCGTCAACGCTGTCTGCAATGCTGGCAAGTCCTCTTCCTCCCTCTTTTCTTGATGCATATAGTCTGTCAACGTCGTCTCTGGGATGTAATGCCTGATGCATGGTCATAGGTTTTCTAGTTCTTTGGTCCATTTGTCCAGCTTCATTTCTGGTCCACTTGAGGAAGGGTCCCGAATATCTAACGAGGGGTACAGCTCAAGTATTTATGCCTTTGATAAGTTTTCTGCTTGAGAGCTTTGTCTCGAGTAGTTTTCTAGTTCTCCTGAGATATTCTTTTTGAATTTTGTTTTTCATTTCCACTTGTTTGATGGTGTCAGCCTCCAAGATGCCCAAGTATTTGTAGGTTTCGTTCTCTGCGAGCGTTCTGATTTTGTTTTCATTAGTAGTTGCATTCCGTCAGGGGCATTCAATAAGTTTCCAGAATTTTTTTGTATGGGCATTTAAAATTGTCGTAGACTCTTGAAAATTCAATAGGTTTTGGCTATACATCTTATGAGATGACTGACCAATTTTTATGATTTCAGGTTCAAATCAACAGCTACAGTAGCAATTGAAATACACCCTACTAAAGCCTGATTGTCACAGCTGGTGAATTTCAAAAATGCAATCTGGACGAGAGGACACTTTAGAAGAACGATATGCAATAAAATTCTGTTTTAAATTTCGAAAAAATGCCACAGGAACGCATGGAATGCTTCAGACTGCTTTTCGACCATCTTGCATGAATCGAGCATCAGTTTTTGAGTAGCATAAGAGATTCAAGCAAGGTAGGGAGTCTTTGAGGGACGATGAGAGATGTAGGAGGAGTAAGGAAGTCAATACACCACAGTTGATTGGCCAAAGGGTTAGGGTTAGCATTAGGGTTACTATGTTGAGGTTTTAAGGGAGTTCAAGAAAAGATTCCTAGGGAAGAGGCCAGCACTCTTCAAATCGGGTCAGTGGCATTTCCACCAGGACAATGCACCAGTAAAAACTCCATCCTTGTTGCAGACTATTTGACCAAGATGGGCATCAAGGCAGTTCCTCAGCCTCCCTATAGTCCAGACGTTGCTCCCTGTGACTTTTGGTTATTCCCTAAGCTCAGAGGCTGTCGTTATGAGACAATTGAGGAGATGAAAGAGGCTGTGACGAAGGTCATTGACACACTCACACAAGAGGATTTCTATGGGGCCTTCCAGAAGTTGTTGGAACGGTAAAACAAGTGCATTGCAGCCAGAGGAGATGACTGCGAATGGGACTAGAGTTTCATGTGTGTACTATCAATAAAAGTGCCCATACGAAAAAAGCCTGGAAACTTATTTAATTATCCTCGTATGCCGTTTGCCACTTTTCCTTACAAGCATTGTACATATATCTATGCCAAATTCAATTTCTATGTCCTGACAGTATATTCTAACTGCTTGTTTTAGAGTTTCCTGTTCTTTTTCATTTTTTGCAAATAATTTGATGTCATCCATGTACATTAAGTGATTGATCTTTTCCTGCGATCTACTATGTTTGTATCCGGCTGTGCATTTTCTGAGCATGTGGTTAAATGGCATCATTACAATTATGAATTGGTCTTTCACTGGAGTTTGAGTGACAGCAAGTGTCCTTAACTCCCCAGACTCTTCTAAGTATTCTGCCCGATCTCAGTAATGCAGTTTGGATGGTGTCCGCCCGTCTTCTTATCTCCAAGTCCTCCAGCCTCTTTAATAATCCTTCGGTGACTGTACCTAGAGCACCAATTACAATTAGTATCGCCGTCATTTTCATATTCCACAGTTTTTTTTCAATTCTTATTCGAGATATTTATCCTTCTTTTCATTTTCCTTCAATTTTACTCCGTGGTCAGCCGGGACAGCATAGTCCACAATTTTGCAAGTTCTCTTTTTTCTTGTTGATTATTATAAGGTCTGGTCGTCAATCCGAGATTAGGTGATCCGTTTGTATCTCAAAATCCAAAAAGACTTTGTCATCTCTTTTTCATAATTAACTGAAGACTTAGTGACAGCAAGTCTCCTGGAATCTTTCCAGTATTATTGCCGATCTCAACAATACTGTTGTCAGATGATACATTGCCAATTAAAATTATTATTCGACTTTTATTTCTTTCATCTTAATTTTTATTAATGATTTTTTCGGTTTGGTTTCGGCTTCTTTGTTTAATGGCATATCAACCTTTGTAGGTTATTTAATGCCGAAGCTATTCTCCTAGTAGAACAGTAGTATTACTATTTAACCCATAGATGGGAGAACAAGGGGGTTCATACTTTTCCCAAGAGTATTTGCCCGAAAGTGAACGTAATAGCGTGACTGGAGTTCGAACTCGCTTACTACGTTTCTGCAGTCCATCGCTTTCACCATTACACCACGAGGACACCTCGCAATAAATTTTATCTAATTAAAAAATCAACAGACTACTATTACTAATGTCCGCAAAAACAATACTTTCAAATGTAGCGTCGAGTGATCTGGTTAAAATGAAGAAAGTTATTGTTTACATTTAATTTTACGCTAACCGTAAGACTCAGGTAGTTCAACCTACACTGCTTAGCTATTACGAAAAAAAAAAAAAAAGAAAAAAAATCAAAAAACAAAACAAAACAAAAAAAGACAAAACAAAACAAAAGAAGACAAAAAGAAAAAGTGTACAAGTTCGAGTCACGTTTGGAAGGCATCCCGATCTGTGCAAGATCTCAATTGTGGCAGCTTAAAGTAACTAAATGAAAGAAATTCAAGTGAATAATGTATAATGTTTGTTATTTCTATTCAAAATAGACATGTTCTGAGAGGATTTCTGATAAAGGGTGATCACAACCCAGCGATACATATTTCAAAAGAAATGGAGACAACATACATACCAAACAAAAAGAGTTAAAAACAAAATTGTTGAGGATACAAGTTTAAAAAGGAGAAAACTCGTGGTCGAATTTGATGAAATAAATCAAAAACAAACAAACAGCAAGGAAAAAGAAAGAAAAAAAAATGAAAAGAAAAAGTCGTATTCAAATGGGGAAGATATAAGTTTAAAAAACTCTTGACATAAGTTAATGGTATAGTCGAGAAGAGTGGAATAATGACAACGTTTTTTCAGTCCCAGGAAATTTGTTTCATTTTCTTATTCCTTCTTAATTCTTATGTTTCGAAACATTCTGATAGCGTCGCTTAAATTCAAGTGACAACAAATATTAATATTTTCATACAGTTCAAATTTTCAGTTATTTCATGTATTTTCAATTCTTTAAAAGTTTTTGAAAGTGTCTTTGAGACATATCCCAATATTCTAATGATTGTGGGTAATACTTTTTTCGAGACGGTCGACAGATGTAATTTTTGAACTATGTCTTCATATCCTGATATGGGTTATTTACTTTGGTATAAATTCCATGTCAACGGCGTATGGGATTCGGTCATTAGATCTTCCTTTAGCTCTGCCCACACAATTGTACTTTTAATGGTTCACAAAGCCACCAGTTTAGAAAACGATCTTGAATATATTTATGCAACAACTTTGACACTGATGCAAGAGATCCATATTAATCAGATGAAAAACGAATTGCAACGAAACACTTTCATTCATATGAGAAGACTGACGCTTGCTGTGATAGTCAACTGACAAACCAATGCTAGTGTAGTGAGTTCCATACTCATTTGTTGCTCTATTATCGTGATCCTCTATCAGATTTAGCTAAGCTTGAAAAAGACCTTTGCACATAAGAGAAAATTTTGAAAGAAGAGAACTGCAACATGTTTGTTAATTGCTGAAGGTACTAAACTTTTTTTTAAGGACAAAGATTGAAATACAAAAACAATGTTGACATTGGTTGTTAAATAAATTTGTGATGTTGAGATCTGTACACGAAAGAGAGGAAAACAGCAACAGTTTGATTAAGACTTAAAAAAAACTATTGCATTTACTATTATTTTGTGTTCTAATTGACATGATGAAATTTTATGTTGAAAATTATTGTATTTTAACGTAAAATGGCATGATAGTAAAAGTAAAGTTGGCGACTGTAGTCAAGGGCGACTAGAAGGCTCCCTTTTCAATAGCTACTACACCGAGGTGTAAGGTAGGGAGCTACTTCCGTCCCTGGAATGCTCCACTTTACCCTTGATACGTACCTGAGTGCTAAGCAAGGAGGTATCAAGTACCATTTTAAAAATCTTTGGTATGAGGCAACCTGGGTTTGAACCCAGGTCTCCCGGACCATTGACGAACACTCTACTCACTAGGCCAATGAGCAGGTCAAAATGGCATGATAATAACCATAAATTAGACTTTATATTTGTCTTTTGCTGCTTCATCTTAATTTACAGTTTCTGACGGCTTGTAGTCTTGAAAAAAAAAAGATTATATTTAAGACTGCTGAAAGTTACAGTCCAAGAAGATAATATGAAGAATTGAACGATGTCACTTTTTTATTTCTTTCTTTCAAAGTCCTCACGCAAGTCAAATACCCATAAAACTTATTTGAAGCAAGTTTTAGTTTTCGTTACCTAAAGGGAATCCTGGTTGAAATTTGTCTTATGTGCATTCGTCCTTTTTTAATTTGTTGGATAACCCTAAAATGTTTGATTTAATAAAAAAGCATAAAAGAAAAATAATCTTTTAGCACCAAATATTTTTATCAAAGAAATCAAATTATACACGAATTTGAATTGTGACTGAACATACATTCTGGTAAACTCATATTTCTGGACCAATTTTCTTTTGTTTCCAACAAAAGAACAAGTTTATTTCTAACTAAGAAATATACGAAAACTGACGATTTCCCTAAATGGCTTCAACTTTACCATTTCAAAATTATAAAAAAATAATAGATTATCCGTTTTAATTCACTAATCGTTATTCAAGGGTTTCTTTGAGCCAACATTATCATTTTTTTGACGTTTTGAAAATTGTTTCGTTTGGCTTACTTTTTTTTTGGCCTTCCAAAAATCAAATCATCTTTTAGGAAACGAAACTAAATTGATTCTCGAATGTACAGTATGGGATGGCCGGAGATTTCACCGATCAAAACAGAATAATTAAAACAAAAAATGGTTTAAATCTTAGTCTGAATAATCCACTGATTCATGAAGACTTCAAACTAAAATGAATATTCCGTATTTCTCAATTAACTCGATCAACTCACTGAAATTCTTTTCTTTAATCTTTAGTCTTGTTACTGATATTTGTAATCATAAAAATGATTTATTCATAAGAATTCCAAACAAAGAAGGGAAAGGGAAGCTAATTAGGAAATGTTCAGCAGCATATAATGTATGCCACATGGACGTTTTTATTGTGATTTCATTCTCAAAATGCATCAGTTGATAAACATAAACCTTAAGAAGTGCGCTTATACATCATATTTAATGAAATAGGACATTACTCTCCCGGAAGATAATAAAATATAATGAACGGCGTAAGTTTTTTTCTTTCTTTATTTGCAGTTCCTGTCATGATAAAGTTTACAGATATGTAAAATCAATGAATGAATCCAGCCACAATTCGAATGTCTGAACTAAAGGTAAACAGGCAAATCACTTATCCACTAAATCAGAGTCCTAAACTAAAACTAAAACTAAAACTAAAACTAACTAATAGAAAAGAAAACAGCTAAGTCAAACAACAAAAAAACAACAAACCGGAGAGACACTTCGTTGACAACGCACAGATACAAAATTCTGATCCGAAGTATCAACCTATGCATCAATAACCTCGTCATTTTTACGCAAGGAGTAAGAATATAATTATTACTCCAAACGATGTCGTATGTCGATCAAACAAGAGGTTTCAGGTTTCAATTTCTAGAAAATCTAGATTTTTAGATTAAGGAATAAGGTGAAATTTGACAGCAGACTTGAAAAACTAAAAGTGAATTTGTATGGAAATTGAACATTAAATTGTAAAGCATTGCCGCTGCGTAGGCTTTGTTCGAGTATTTGGTCATATTTCTGAACACAAAACACAGAGATATGAGAGTTGAGCAGCAGGAAGATTCGGATGATGCAATTGCTTAGTAAATCGCCCTATCTGACCATCGCTAGTAATTTTCATTCTCACTGGGCGTCCAATCTAAGCCCCATAAATTACTACTTAAGTCAAAGGTCTAACAGAAAATGAAAACTATTTTTAAACAAAGAATTGATGTGAATATACTCACAGCTTAGCACAGGGACTGAACTCAAACACAACAAGAGGAATTTATGAAACGAGAACTATCATCTTTTTCCACTAAGTAATTTCCCGTCATTTTAGACGTAATTTGTTATAATTAGATCTTCTTGGTATCTTTAGATAAAATCTGGTGACTGAACTCTTTCGTGCTGAATTGGGAATTGACAGAAATGAGAGTCGATTGAAAACCATCATGAATCTTATTTCACCAATTTGAAGAGAAAAATAAACATCTACAAATGTTATTTAATTAGTTAGCTAATTTCCGTGTTTATAGGATCGAGTAATTATTAATTATTATTAATTAATTATCAAGTCATTTTGAATAAAATTCTGTTATATTCCCAATTCGTTAATTGTGTTCATTTGAAAAACGTAAAGAAACAAATTGAAGCTGTTTGACATTTTGTTTAATTTATATCAAATCCATCATCGATGATTCAGGTTTCTTAATATATCAACAAATGAACTCTTTTGATTTGTTTTAAAATACCCGGAGAAAATTCGAAAATTTATTTGGCAAACTTTTCGTAAAGAATGAAATCATTTTGGTTGGAAAACATATCGGTAGCCAGTCTATGAGTGAGAGCCGTGTGTCCAGCAATTTTGTGTAATTTGTCTTTGTCGAGACGTCGAATAACTAGACACGCCAAGATTCTCGATTTAATGAGGATTTTTAGATGAAGTTAGATTAGTTGTTAAGAGCGGCTTTGCGTGCGCGCCAATTCTCAGACAGTATTAATTGTCCTGGAGTGGTAATTACAAAGTCCATGTGGCAATAATTTTCTATCTACGGCTAATTGTAGTTTCTTGCATACGTGAGTGCACCCGTGTGTATCTCAACAAGTCTTTTTTTCCATTCTCTCTTTCTCTTTGCCTCTCTCTCTCTTTCTCTCTTCTCTTTGCCTCTCGCTCTCTTTCTCCCTTCTCTTTGCCTTTATCTCTCTTTCTGTCTTCTCTTTGCCTCTCCCTCTTTTTCTCTCTTCTCTTTGTCTCTCCCTCCCTTTCTCTCTTCTCTTTGTCTCTCCCTCTCTTTGAACAGGATTGAGGAAAAGTCTGTGTTAGTATATAGCATGAAATTTTCTTAGATTTAAGTGTGCGTACTTTAAAATATAACTCTGTGTGTGTGTGTGTGTGTGTGTGAAATTGAGTGTATATTAGAATTAATGCAGTATGATAATTATGGTTTAGAGAGAGAGAGAGAGAGAGAGAGAGAGAGAGAGAGAGAGAGAGAGAGAGAGAGATGAAAAAAATAAAGAAACAGAAAACATAAAAATAAGGTGAGAAAAGAAAGAAACGAAAAAAGAAAAGATGAGATTTATCAAAAAATAAATAAAGAAATGAATGGATAAATAAAAGAAATAAAGAAAAAAAAAACAAGGAGATTAAAAAGCTTTATTGAAAGTGAAAAAAAAGAAGAATTATAAGGAAGCAAATTGTAAAAGGAAAATAAAGCAAAAGGATTCAAAGATGAAAAGATAAGAAGAAAGCAAGTAAAAATAAAGATAAAAAACCGGAAATGTCAAAGAAATAAGCGAGAGAAAAAAAAAAAAAGGAAAAAAAAGTAAAGGAAAGAATGGAAAACGCTTAAAAAAACAAGAAAATACGTATATTTGGAAAGAAAGGAGAGATTGCATAGAAGAAAATCTTTGAGAATATCAGTTTCCACAAAAGTTCGCAATTATAATCAGCAGTCGGAAAGCATGATGAAGAAAGCAAATATATCTCATGATCTGGCCATAGAATCATCTTAGTTTTGGTTGGTTGTGTTTTACGGCATATCAACCCCTGTCAGGTTATTTAATACCAAATCCTGTTTATGCATATATATCAAATATACGAAGCGCATTCAATAAGTTTCCAGAATTCTTTTGTATGGGCATTTAAAATTGTCGTAGACTTTTGAAAATTCAGTATGTAATTGCTATACATCTTATGAGATGACTGACCAATTTTTATAATTCCAGGTTCAAATCAACAGCTACAGCAGCAATTGAAATACACCCTACTAAAGCCTGATTGTCACAGCTGGTGAATTTCAAAAATGCAATCTGGACTTGAGGGCAATTTAGAAGAACGATATGCAATAAAATTCTGTTTTAAACTTGGAAAGAATGATGCCACAGGAACGTATGGAATGCTTCAGACTGCTTTTCGACCATCTTGCATGAATCGAGAATCAGTTTTTGAGTGGCATAAGAGATTCAAGCAAGGC
Organism: Sepioteuthis lessoniana; assembly: GCA_963585895.1. NCBI lineage: Eukaryota > Metazoa > Mollusca > Cephalopoda > Myopsida > Loliginidae > Sepioteuthis > Sepioteuthis lessoniana. The sequence continues at coordinate 21,705,922 of OY757925.1, read as the reverse complement.
AGGGAGTCTGTGAGGGACGATGAGAGGTGTGAGAGGAGTAAGGATATCCGTACACCAGAGTTGATTGGTCAAAGGGTTAGGGTTAGCATTAGGGTTACTATGTTGAGGTTTTAAGGGAGTTCAGGGAGAGATTCCTAGGGAAGAGGCCAGCACTCTTCAAATCGGGTCAGTGGCATTTCCACCAGAAAAATGCACCAGTCCACAACTCCATCCTTGTCACAGACTATTTGACCAAGATGGGCATCAAGACAGTTCCTCAGCCTCCCTATAGTCCAGACGTTGCTCCCTGTGACTTTTGGTTATTCCCTAAGCTCAGAGGCTGTCGTTATGAGACAATTGAGGAGATGAAAGAGGCTGTGACGAAGGTCATTGACACAATTACACAAGAGGGTTTCTATGGGGCCTTCCAGAAGTTGTTGGAACGGTACAAGTGCATTACAGCCAGAGGAGATTACTTCGAAGGAGACTAGAGTTTCATGTGTGTACTATCAATAAAAGTGCCCATACGAAAAAAGTCTGGAAACTTATCGTATGCCCCTCGTATATGATTTGTAAATGAATAATTTGTAGATCACATTTTTTTCCAAACGAGTCTGAGCTGATTTGTTTGCACACAGTTAAATGATTACAAGTATTGCTATCTCGCACTAATAGTTTTATTCTAAACTTACTAAGGTCCGATCGAAGTGTAGATAACCATTTTATAAAAGTTTATTGAAGAATTCCTATGAGGGGAGATAACCTAAGTGTGATTGTCCGACAGGGTGGTATATAAATTCGTTGCTTAATACAGCAATTTGCCCAACGTATTTATTTTGCTGTAAAGTATAGATTTATTACCAGATCTTATGCAGATCCTTTGAGAACACCTGAGTTGGTCATTGTTAAACTTTTTGGTATTCAATCTTCTTGATGTATCAAAATTGACCCACCTGTCTAGTTTCAAATTGAAATACTTTGAGCTGAAATACTCTCACTATTTTTCGGGACCCGGCTGTTCAGATTTCGAATATGGAATATCACATAGTTTGGATGGGCAGGTGAAGACAAAAATAAATTGTTGATATTCCTAGATGATAATTTTGATATCCCAATTGGTTCCGAAGGTTTGACAGAAATTGTGATCTAACCTCAGCTGCATACCTTCAGTAATATATTAACTACGACATCTTACCTGGACGCTAGATGACATTAAAGTAGAAAAAGGAAAGTTTCGCCCTCGATCTCGTTTTTATTTTTATTGTTAAACATGAATGCGCCGGACTTTTGGTTAGTAACGATTCCGTAATTACGCTCAATCAGATAGTGCCTCAATTTTCCTCAACGCCTCAGTTATGGAGTAAAGTTTTATTTAGTTTCTTTGTTTGATAGCATATCATACCTTCATGGGTTATTTAATGCCAAATCCATCCTTACTGAAGAACATTAGTGGTAGTTTTTAATCCATAGCGGGAGGAATAAGGGATTCATATCTTTCTTAAATTTGAAAGGGAACGTAATAGCGCGACTGGAGTTCGAACTAGCTTACTATGATGTCAACCTCCAGAACATTAGCCACTACGCCACGGTGACTCTTCCTAGTTATCGTGTAAACTTCTTTTCCGACCGCTTCATGTCGCCATTTTTTAAGAGTCTTCGAGAAAAATCTACAAAATAGCCAGATTGTCTTAATAAGGCAGACAGTCTAATGCACCCATTTTCAGCAATAATTAGGTTGAATGATCCACAGCTGTGCTTGTAGAATTATTGATACCCTTATTGAGGTTTTCAAAGAATGGCTGGGGAGGGCAGAGCAAAACTATCAACTTTAAGCTTTGCTTAGAAGAAGCAGTCTACTGGCTGTAGCTGGTAAAGATGCTCATAGTTAGGCGTAGTGCGCGCATATTACCTACCAGGAACAGGCATTTGGAATAGGGGATTCAATCACTTGGGATCCAGCGCTTCTCTTCCTTTCATTTGTTTTGTCTTTGAATGGGAAATTTTTGCCACTTTTATCAGCTTAATAGCAAACGAATGTATCAGCTGTATAATATCTGCTGCTTCTTTTTAGCTCGAGTTTTGTTTTTATTCCTTTTTATTCTTTTTTTCCTTTATTTTTTTCTAATCATTTCTCCAAATCTTTTACTTTGCTACTTGGAGAATGGTACGTCGTATTATTTCTATTCTACTTTAACCTAAAGACGAGAGAAAGAAGCAGGCAAATATGACCCTGACCCACAAAATACCATCAATGATAATGAGAACATTCAAATGTCATTAAAAATTCTACATGACTTTAAAAATTCAAACATTCAAATGTCATTAAAAATTCTACATGACATTGTCAAGTAAACAGTTTAAAAAAGGAAATCATTTAAATGTTAGCACGAATAATATCAAAACAACAAAAATGAATATAATAATCCGAATAATTCAAAGAATAAGAAAGATTAAGAGAACATTTGATCAAAACGTAATGACAAAAACAACTAAGATAAAGATGCTAGTTCGAATAATTCAGGAACAGTAATAATTCTTTGTCTAAGAGATTTAAGTAATGCTAGAACACTGTTTATCCATCAACCTATTTATCGATAGGTAGTTTTACTGTGACTGCTCTGTGGAATTATTTTTTTAAAGAATTATATTTTTGCTTTGCTGAATTTTATTTCAAGTATTTCCACGTTTCCTTCTTTGACTCTTCATTTCGTCCAAGAAAAACAGTCGATGTCTTTGAATGTTAAAAAGATTTTCATTCTCAATAAAGGAGCTGTGTGTGTATGATGCATTGATTTTTAATTGGTTTGTAGAGGAACGCAGTGGGAACTTTTACGTTCAATTTCCTTTGTTTGTTATGCAATGCAGAGTGGTAATTTACTAAACTTTTGCTTAGATGTGGCACAAGGTCATTTATGAATGGGACACCCTATGAGACTCGTGTAGGTTTGCTTGCGCTAGCTTGCTAACCATTACACCACCACAGGTGTCATACGCAATGTAGAGTCGCAGGCAGTTACGAAAAAATAAACTGCACGAGTTTTGTTTGCTGATTTCTTTTTGAGATAGAAAAATAGTTGTATATTTCTTATTGCCATCAAGCAAAGATTTTGAATGTTGAGTTTTAAAGCAAACATTTTACAATTTCACGTTCTTTTTAATACCACAACAGTCAGTTCAGTTGTGTTGTAAAATCCGAAACATATATACAGAAAAATGTGTATCACTATCTATCTATCTATCTATCTGATTATACTCAGCTAATCAGAGACTATCATATGTGAATGTTTGTTCATAATTGTCCAGTTCCGATTGTACTACGATGTCCATCAAAACATTGTCTCAGAATTAGATTAGTAGAATAATTTTTCTTCAAGTTGAGATGCTTTTTATATTTTCTTGTCGGATTTTAAATATCTATTTTTGCAGTCAAATATCTTTTAGACTTGATGCAAGCAACTTTGAGTCCTCATGTTCTTTTCTTCTTGTGGAAATAATTTTTATACTTTATTGTCGATTTTTAAACACCCATTTTTGCAGTTAAATATATTTTAGACTTGATACAAGGAACTTGGAGTATGCATGTAATCATTTAAGTTTAGAACGTAATTATGAGTAAAATTGCAAATAATAATAAAACCGTGGGTAATTTTTTTCCAGAATGGAAAAGGCTGAACATTTGAAAATGTCTGTCATCCATGACTTCTGATATTTTGTTATGTCTTTATACAAAGACGCCCTTGATTGCTTTAGCGATATTTTCTGTCAAACCGACAACAGAGAGGCAACTATTTTTGCACTTGATATAAGATTTCGCTACTCTGTTAAATGTACGAAAACAGTTATGCAAAGATATGAAAATCTACCACGGCAAGAAAAAAAGAAGAAAAAGAAAACGGGAAAAACATTTGAGTATCAAAAACGAAATTAATCTGAGAATGATGTTCTGAGATATCTTAAAATTTAGGAAAATTTGATTTGTCCCGAACACAGGACTGAAATGACTTACGAAACCATTTGTTTGTAAGTGGTATCCATTGAAGTCCGAACAGATATATCACTGTTTAACTTCGGTGATCTAACGGACAGTGGTGCTTGATTGTAAGTTTAATGAATACTAATCTAATCACATATTTGACACAAGGTTACTGGGATGGAACACATGGCGAGAATCAAACTCACTACACAAACTAATTTGTTGGCCGCGATGAAGTATCAATATATTCTGAAATATCCAAATAATATTTTTCTTGATATTTTTAGCAATAACCTGGAACTTTACAAATAAAGAAAACGAAAAATATATTTTGCCAAAACAATAATCTTCCTTTCTTTTTACACTTGTTTAAATCTGAGAAAGGTCACAATTTTCTCCTTATTCATTAAAAGTAACCTCTTTCTCTGTCTTCAAATTATTTTTCGGACAAAAATTTAAATTCGAAAAAAAAATTGAAAGTATTTAAATAGAAAAGAAGACTCGATCACCAATGTTGGATGATGAATATTTATATATCAATCATAAGTCCAAAATAAGAGATAACTCAATATATGTGCCCAAGAAAATAGACAAGCCCCACTCAATATATAAGCGTGTCTGTTGAGAATAGACAATTCGAGGCTCATATACAAGTTGTGCCCAAGAGAATAGACAAATCAAGACATTAATAGATACATCAACCATTGATGGCGAACTCAAATCTAATACTTATATTTGATTGAAATCTATGAATCCATTTGATTTCATTTGTTCTCCTCTACAAAAGAGCATAAAACGAACAAATTTTGCTCTAATTAAGATCAGCAAATTCAACAGCTGTACATCGTAATTATAAATAGCCTTTTTGTATATATTGGTGTTGCAGTTCTTCCTTTTTTATGTCTCTTCAAATGCAAATGAAATGTATATTATTATTAAAGCTGAATAAAAACAGGTCTCTAAGCTGTGTGTCTGGCACGGAGTAATGCACTTGTAGACTTGTAAGATAAAATAGCGAATCAAGACGGACTATCTGTTCTTCGTTTCAACCAAAACATAGGAATTTTAAATCTCCCAGTGTAATTTAATTTTCTCTCTTTGACACTTTCTTGATCATAGAATAGTTTGATAGTAAACACACACACACACACACACACACACACACACACACACACACACACACACACACACACGTGTATATATATGTATGTGTTTGTAAGAAATTATCCATAACTTTGTATTAAAGCAAATCAAAATTGGCAAGTGATACTATCCCGATTTCAATGATTGATCTGGAAGTAAGCAGACAAATGATATATCGACAATATAAAATTTCTATTCTTTGAACATCCAGATAAAATTAACTTTAAAATATTAAGTTTGGAAAAGTCTATAGATATTACACAGCGATATTTTGATTTTAGACAGAGTGAATAGTTACTCTAATCTAAAGAACTGGTAAACTATGTATGAATGAACTCATGAATTTAGACGAGTAATTATTTAATAAGCTTTACTTAATTGAAGCTTTAATTTAATTGACACGGCGACACGAGTTCAAACACTGGACGAGACTGATTGCATTTCACATGCACTAATACCCTTGGGAAAGGTATGAATCAGATTATTCTCCCTCCAGCTATGGGTAAATAGTAGGACAGACTAGGTTCTTCAGCCTTGATGAGGCAACTAGTGTAGGAGAAGGAAAACTCAGAATTCAAACCTGTTAAACTTCGCTTAAAAATTGACCTTGTGTCATATCCTGCCCGAGCGGAGGGGTTGGTATATATATATATATATATACATGCAGGATGCTGCACAAGGTAATTTTAAAGTCTAACAGTGTTTTCATTCTCATAGACTGGCTGCCATACCAAGTTTAAACAGTTCTGTTTACTTCATTATTTTACCCATGTGTGTGTGTGTGTGTCTCTTTGACAAGGTCGCAAACAGTTGAAAGTCAGTTGGAACTGTTTGAAAGTCAGTGCTGATTCCAATTGCTGGAAATATTCATATTCATCGGATGTTCAACAGTTACTGAACAATTACTGACATGTCTCAGATAAAGGTAAGTTTTTTGAATTTCTACTTATGCATCTCTTGTAAATGAGTGCCCAGTCTTTTTGAATCTCATTGAATCGTTTGTCTTTTCTACGTTTTTGTCGAATATTGATCGATAAATGCCTTTCACCTCCCTCCAAGCATCGACCACGCCTAGCTGACATCTCTTCTTCCTGCTTCTTTTCGATTTGATATCGATTTCTTTCGATGTACGGCTGAGCACAATCTCCGCCCTCACAAAATCTGGGCAACTAAAATGTACAATGATTTCAGACAGTGATTCAATCTACATTCAAGGTGGAGAAGAGATAGAAGAATTGGACATTAATGACCGACAAAAAGAAAGAAATTGACATAACGAGAGAGAGAGAGAGAGAGAGAGAGAGAGAGAGAGAGAGAGAGAGAGAGAGAGAGAGAGAGAACTAGTGCGAGGTAAAAGACAGAAAAGAAGCAATCATGTGTGAAGATCTTTGGGTGTGTTCAGAGTGTAAGAATAATTTAGTACCATGAATGTAGGGAAAAGAAGAAACGTAGCTTAAAGATTTGAGCTTGAAATCTTGGTTTTACTTGAATTTTAGATCCTGCAACTACTTCATTCACCGAGCTGAAAAATTCTCTCTCTCTCTCTCTCTCTCTCTCTCTCTCTCTCTCTCTCTCTCTCTCTCTCTCTCTCTCTTTTTTGGGTCTGATTGTTGGCGTCAATGAGTTAGACTCCTTCAAGAAGATTCAAGAAAAAGAGTACAGTTTGATCTCCATACTCATGAACTAATCTTTTGGTGATCGTTAGAGAAATGATAATAATCTACAACACACACACACACACACACACACACACACACACACACACACACACACACACACACAGAGTAAAAGGGATTCACGAGCGATATGACTTCATCCAGAATATTTTTGTAAAGCGACTTCGACCGAAAACTAAGAAACTACTGTTATCATTGTTCTGTTTATGTCTTTGTTTTTTTAAGCACTTGGTTATAATCAAGTGCTTAAAACGAAGATTATTTATTTAAAAAGCTCAAAAGGGTAAACAAATAATCGTTTTGAGAAAGTATAAATCCCATATAAATATTCAAAAGCATTCTCTAGTGTGCAGCGATAAGTAACACATTCATTATCCATGAAAATTCTGCACGACACATCCAAAAGCAAAGAACTGAGATAAGAGAAGCTGTATATATTGGTAAAATTCACATTTCCAAAGATGCAGTTTTGTTGCCAGAGAATTTTAAAATGCACGAAGATTTATTTACATGGATTGTAAATTAGCACCAGAAAAATTGCTAGTCAAAATCTGTTTGATTTATGTTTAGATTTTCGTTTTCAGTAATTCAAGTAAAATAAGTGAACTATTTGTAGAATGGAAGCCAATTCCACTGCCATTTTTGAAGTTGGTGCAGGAAATTCAAGATTGTCTTTTTCTTCTAAAAATGTTATAGATAATCTCAGATTTACACAGCAGAACTCGAGCCCAAAATCGAGTAAAGAGGTGGAGTATCATACGAGCAGATATTCAATTTCGATGAGGCCTTACTATTTTGGATGAAGAATGCCTGATTTTGAGAGGTTTGCCTCTGAAAATCTAGAAGAATCGAAGAACAATGTCAAGAGAAGAGACACCACTGGGTAAATATTATCTTACTAATACGTAGCACGAAACGCAATGCAGACTTAACAAATCCATCAAAACAGGAATCGTTTTGCATGTTCAAGTAAACTCTCAATGGTATACGAACACTACATTCTGCTAATATTCAAGTGAGTTCAAGCAATATGAAGAACCATTTTCTAATCTCTGTGTTTCTATAAAGAGAAAGCTTCTACTGTAAGTTTCCTCCAATCGACGTAAACGCTCTTTCTTATTTCGATCTCTGAGACTCTTAATATTCTGAAGGGAACTCCTTGAATTCCTTGGTGTATACTAGAGAATATACAATAAATGCATAAGAATAAATAAATCGATAAATAGATAATAATGATAATTTTCATAATAATTGTAATTTAGATTTTAACATTTTGGTACATTGTAAAAACATCTATAGTAAGGTTTTGAGCTTATAAATATTTATTGAGCTGATGTTTGTCTGGTACAAGGTCACAGCAGAGTATTACCAAACGAATACAGAAATCAACGTAGAAGTTATAAGCATTTTCCACAAAAATTGTCAGCAAAATTTAATGACCTTATTTTTGTATAGACGCTGAGCGGAAGATATTTCATAGAAAATCTGTAGTTAAAGTTATTTTACTTCGAGACTTGATTTTTAAATTGGCCAGGAAAATTTCTTTTTAACATTCGTCTAGATTAAATTATTTCAATTATTGATTTCAAAAATATACATTTCTTTATTAAAATTTTCATTCCAAATAAAAAGATAATATTTTAAAGTTTTTCATTTTCTAATTTGTGAATAAGTTTATGTTTTATTTGAGTTGGATCTTTTATGGAAATAAAAAAGTCGATTAGAATTATTAAGTAGTTCTTTCAACACAAACCATCATACATTACGTGCATGTGCACACACACACACACACACACACACACACACACACACACACACACACACACACACACACACACGCACAGGCACATGTCGAATTCATATGCATATATATTTGTTTAATGTTGGTTATTTGATATCAAAGCTATCCTTATAAAAGAACATCAGTGGTACTATTTAAGCCATTGTTGGGAGGATAAGAAGGTTCATTAATTTTGGCAAGAGTATTAACAGGAAGGATAAGAGGGTTCATACTTTTTAGCAAGAGTATTAGCTGTGAGGATAAGAGGGTTCACGAACCCCCTTATTCTCCTAGCTAATACTCTTGCTAAAAGTTAGCAAGAGTATTAGCTGGGAGAAGAAGATAGTTCAAACTTTTACCTAGAGTATTAGCTGTGAGGATAATAATGTTCATTGTTTAGCAAGAGTATTAGCTGGGAGGATAAGAGGGTTCATACTTTTAGCAAAAGTATTAGTCCCAAATTGAATGCCACGAGGACTATCATAAATATATTAACATACGAATATATAGATATGTGTTAATATACATATATATCTTTGACAAATGCTGAAGGAGAAAACAGTAAATGAAGATTTGCCTTCCCAACAAAATGATAATTGAAATGGATTTTGCTGAAGGTGTTAAAGACATCGCAATGCAAATTTAGGAATTTTTAACTACAACTACAACTGCTACTACTACTACCACTGCAATTAAACATGGAAATACATTTCGTATCTTAGTGTTGTTACCTCTCTCTTAATTGTTATAAATTATTTATTAAAATAGAGACAATTCCAATTGGCACGTTCGGAAGATACAGCAAATAAACGCCGAAAAAACAATTGAATAGTTAGTAAAGGCTTTGGAAGAAGAAGAAGAAGAAGAAGAAGGAGAGAGAGAGAGAGAGAGAGAGAGAGAGAGAGAGAGAGAGAGAGAGAGAGAGAGAGAGAAGGTGGGGAAGTCAATCAGATAATAAACGAATCCAGAAAATTGGCACAGAAGGAGTATAAGAAAAGACTCAACTGCTTGGAGCAGGTGAATCATTTGAAAATATGCAAGTGACTGGGGTTTGACCATATCGACAAATAGTATATGCATAGACCAAAAAATCAGACAAAAAATATGAAACATGAAGGTTACACTGGTATTAATCATGGACAGAGCTTTTGGAACAATTCCAATTTACCTGAGAAAGGAAATAAGAGAACTGTACCCCCATAGAAGAATCGAGACTGTCTAGAGTGCTGGAATTGGTTAAAATAATCAGAAGTGTTCTAAAGATCTGAGTAGACTTGTTGTTAATTGAGTTTCATCGAATACCACTGGTTACAACTGGAATGAAAACACTAAAAAGAGTATGTAAAAGCCAAAATATATAGGAGTCAAAAGCAAGTATATATATAGACTATATACAAACAATAAACTACAATATTAAGTAGGATCAACAGAGTTCTTTGTACCTGATATATTATCGAACCCTTTCCCTTGGCCCGGACTAGTTCATTTTTTTTATCATTTTATGTATTTATCTTTATATTCCCAACGTTTCCGCTGATGTGTCCTTCAGCCTTCTTCAAGCGTTTCAGGTCGGAAGATTAGAGGGAACTTCGGAGCAAAACTATTCAAACCATCTGGGTAGATTGTTCTAATTCTGTTAACCATAAACGGATACAAGTGTTAATCCTTGTTATTTACCTGTAGTCAGGATTGAACCTGCAACCTCCCAATAATGCTTTCACTGAGAAGCACTTTTACCAAACATCTATATAGGTTACGCCATATGCCCTGCTGGATAATTCAGAGTGTTTTCTTTTGGAATTTTGAACCTGATATCTTTCTCAATCTATAATACTTATTACAATCATGTACGATTATTTACCTTAGCTCATATTGCAACAAAAATATCTAGCTTTTTTTGATTATTGATTCCCATATTGTATTCATCGCCATACCTGGTCTACTCAACAGGTCACTGTAGCAGAACGTTTGCGTTGCTTCTTTAAGACGTCTAATTCTCCGATATTATTCCTTATCTATTATTTTAACCTCATCCTATAAGGGTAGATAGTTTCCCTTTTATTTCCATATATGGTCAGCCATACTCGACCTTTCAATTTCACTTTGACATACTGCTTTTCGATGTTCCTCTAGCCTAACTTTCAGTGGGCGGTATGTCTCGTCTTTTTAAACGCAATTCTTGGTCATGTTGTATTCTGTTAGGGGGTTGACTCGGCAGAAATATTTTCAAAGAGTCAAGCCACCTGTGAATATTGTCCTGATATCAAATGGATAACATATCATTTGAATCTTATCAGCTAGGCCAGTGACAAAGGGCACACATTCTGTCGTGAGTTTTCCAGATTTTTTGGAGCCGATGTCATTCTCTCTGGGTAGTTGTTGTGATGGAGGTTCTCTCTTAAACTATTCATTTCATCTTGATATACATCGCTGTCACAACGAATGGCTTTTGTTCAATGTTGTAAGCAGCGAACGATTTCTTTCTTTACATTATGTGTATGGTGGGAGTTGAAGTTGAGGTACTCTCCGGTGAAGATTGTCTTTCGATACCCAGGTAACCTGCATCCTTGCTCTGTGCGAGCTATTAATACATCCACGAAGGATTATTTGTTATTTTGCTCTTTCTCAAGAGTGAACTATATAGATGGTTCGATTGAGTTCCCATGATCCAGTAGTGTTCGATTATCTTCTTCATGAGGCCAGAGAATGCACGTATTATCTATGTATCTAAGCCACATTAATGGCTTAAGTGATGTCGATCCTAATGTCATTTCTTCGAAGTATTCCATGTTGGCCAATACTGGAGACAGCGGTGAACCAAAACAAAACTTGATGATACGCTGAAGTTTAGCAGTTTTTGTGGTGATAGAAATTAAACGGTTAATCATAAGCGAATGCAGCAAAAACTAATACAAAATATAAGGCATTACGGGGTGATCCACTGGAAATTGTGGAAGAGATTAGAATTTTATCATGCTTATAAATGGTATGTAAACAGACCAAAATCTGTTCAAGAAAATAAAAGCCACAATTCTCTGGATCAAACGGATGGCCCAGAACCAGCGAAAAAGACCAAATTAAGTATTAATTAAGAAGAAGAAAATAATTTGCCACTTTGTGGATTTTGCCGTTCCAGTGGACCATAGAATGAAAATAAAAAAAATCGAAGACATAGACAAATAACAAGATCTTCGTAGAGAGTTGAAAAACTTGTAGAAAGTGGCGGTGATACCAGTTGTAGTTAGGGAACTTGGAACAGTTCCAAAAGGCCAAGAAAATAAATTGGAAGAACTGGCGATTAGGGGAAGAATTGAGACCGTTCAGACCATGGCACTGTTAAAATCAGCTGAAATGCTCCTGGGAACACGAGGAGACTTACTGTCTTTAGTTAAAAATCACTTGTTATAAATGATAATACAGACATCAGTTTTATAACTTGGAGTCATTTCTCTATTCTAGAAAGATTCTAATCAGCTAAGTCTTCTACAGTCACCCAAATTCTTATTGTTTGTTCATTGATTGCCAGAGGTTATCTGCCCTTACTCGTTATTCTTTTTTAAAAATATTCGAATATCTTATTGACTTTTAAAAACAATATGGGAAAAGAGTTACTTATTTTAATCATGAGCACTGAGCACGTGTAGATTTGATAAAAATATTATTGCGCTTCAGGGACATAATATGGCTTGCATGTATTTCAAGTAATATTGTTTTTTTTTGCACTAAATACGCTTTTTGCTCGGAGATATGAAAGCAAATAAAAACTTGAAAAAAAATTCGACCAGCAATACAAAGATATTTCCGTTGATGATTTTTCTGAGATAGTTTAATTCAGGTCAAATGGCATCATGTGAGGTGAAATTCTATTTCATCCCTCATTCACCATTGTTGATTGTGAAGGAATTCGATAAAAGGAATTTAAGAAGTTATCTGTTAGGAGAGGAGAATTCAATTGGAATTCTATTTTTTGAGGTCTGAAGTTCAGCTTAAATGAATCCAACGACTTTGATTCACTTGATGTTGTGTAATGGTTAACGAGTTTTACTAGCAAACCATTGTGAGTTTGTTTCTCACTCGGTGCTCCATGTTTCTGTCAGTTTACCAAAATAGGCTAAGCTTAGCAAATGGCACTGTAAATTAAACGGACACTAGTAAATTTTGAAGTGTTCAAGTTCAAAATTGTTTTTATCAGAACATTTTTGCATTTTTAAGGGAAGGATTTTAAATACAAGAATTTTAAACGAAATATTTGTCACATAGATTTTGTTATTTTTCTCGCTTCAAGACCTCATCTTTTCAGCTGGATGGATAACAGTTATCTCCTACTTCTGATAATTCATTTCTTTATGGGTATTATCTATCTATCTATCTATCTATCTATCTATCTATCTATCTATCTATCACGCTAATTCATGCTACAAGCAAGACGTTATTAAATTATGAAATACCTCAAAATTGAAACACACGAATTTCTTATAATTTAAAGAAAATTGAAAAATCCAACATAATTCAAAGTTTGCGATCACTTGAGTGATTGCTTCTGTAAATAATCTAACTTTTTTCCCCTTCAGAATTTTTTCGCTTTGTTTGTTATTTGTTGGATAGCCGTTGAAAAACGTACAATCCTTTCCGGACGTCATCAGATTTTAGTGAATCATATTGAATTATTTTTAAACTTGAGAAGACTTTTTAGAAGATTTGTCTCTTTTTTTTTTTTTATAAAGACAACCTTGATATTTTTTCTTTCTGTTTCAGATAGAATAAGAATACAAAAACATGAGACTTTTTTTCGATATTTAAACAACTGTCAGTACCGGAGGCAAAGTAGCTGTCTTTAAGCTAAGATGATAACAAAGAAACCATTTTATTGCAAATGAAAAGTTTGCAGTTAAAAGAAAATAAAGAGCACATTGTAATTACACGAGGAATGTTAGTAAAAGATCATCAAAGTTTTCTGTTCATTTTTTTCTCTTCTCTTATTGATTTTTGTTTATCATTCATTTTCTGGTGCTAAAAGTGATTTCGATCAGAATTGAAATATCATTTTTTAGAAGAAATTTAGGTAAGTATTTAATTTCAGTTATTTGAAGTTATATATTTGTGCACTGAGAGTGATAAGCCTAATATATTGGAACTGTTAAAATTAGTGATATAAAGCCAATGCTCTTTCAAAATGAATTTTGAATATTTAACCAGTATTAAGATTGCTTTTTCCAAAAAAATATTTAGAGTTAACTCCTTTCCACATTAGGGCTATGGCTAACATGATAATCGAACAAAACATTGAACATGGGTTCAGAATTCATTCAGAGTTATTTAAGATAGCGTTGCGCGCAAATTGGGCTTGAAGTTCAAAATTTTGTTGGAAATGCGCAAGTGGATTGTTCTGTTTAGGAATTCGGCTAAAAATAATTATATCAAATGAATCTAGCTTATTTCCATGCAGTCTGATCATTTACTTTTCCACTCGTCAGCAGGCAATACAGACATAAAAGCTATGTAATAATCACAATAAAGGATGTTCAGAATTTAGTTCTCAAAGATGGATAACAACACCCCTGGTTAAAGATAATGTTATCTCTTATTGGAAAGATAAAGTTAATTGAGCCTTCCCAGTCCAGTATCTAACATCCAAGAAAATTGGGTATTTTACAAACATCTTTAAGTGGGGTTAGAAATCTGTTAAAAATAAGCTACAACTACAGGGTGGATCAAAATGATGTGCCACTTTTGTAGGTTTAATAAAAGCAAATTAGAATAAATAATGAAAAAAGTGGTTTTATTTTCCAAATGTACATACGATGCCATTTAGTTTTATTTTGTTTCAGGTTACACATTGGACAGGTCAGCATCGCGTTTTCATTGTGGAAACGTTTATCAAGAACGAGCCAGTAACTGCATCAACCCCCGTGATTTGCACAAACGTCTTTTGCATAGTTCTCATTTAACCGTATGGTGTGCGATGGCAGAATTTGGCATTTTCGGTTCGTACTTTTTTGAAGAAGACAATGTTACAATGGCTGTTAACTCTGAACGATACTGCCTGCTACTTTTCAGAGACCCAGATTGGATGAACTTGACGACGGAAATAATGTTTTGTTTCAACATGATGGCATAATAACCTACACTTCTAGAATGGGAATTTTGAGGGAGATTTTCCACGGTCATTTGACCTCATTGTGCGGTGATATTGGTTGGCTAGCACGATCATCTGACCGTGTGATTTTGTTTCTCTGGGGATATCCTAAATCAAAGGTATACACTCATCGCCCTCGATCTATTGAACAATTACCTTTTGTCAAGAAATTGTTGCCATTTCACATAAAATGATCCGTCGAGTTACTGACAACTTTCGCGAAGGTCTTCGTCAATGTGTGGACAATAACAGCAAACATTTGACTGATATAATTTTTAAAACAAAATGGCATCATATGTACATTTGGAAAATAAAATCACTTTTTTATTGTTTATTCTAATTCGCTTTTATTAAACCTACAAACGTGTCAGATCATCTGATTAAAATATGAGTTAATTTCAATTGTTGTTCGATAAAATATCCTCTCCGGCTAAGAAGATTCAAATTAATTCAACATTTGGTAAAAACAAAATAAGTATTAAAAATATATTTACAAGACTTCAGGGTTACTTCACAGTGTAAATTCCAATGCTTGACTAAACATCTTTTACTCTAACTTAGAAAATGACCAATACTTCCTGTGTTTATCCACGAAAAATTTAGTATCATTTGGAATAGTTGTAGTTTTTAAATCCATTTTTGCATATCCATTTTACATAACGGCAAAATAATTTAAATTTTAAAAACAAGTTTTACAGGAAGAAATGGTCTTGTAAAAATCATCCTAATAAAAAAAAAAAAAAGAAAAGTTTCTGAAATGCTGAATTACCAAATGAATAGTATGTACTGCTGCCTCAAATTATGCCGTGAAACATTTTCATTTTTCCTTCTTTATCAGACTACACTTAGTTTTTCCTAAGTAGGAATATTCTATGATATTTGCATGTTATTTATTTTTCTCACCGCACCAATACCAAGCTAGTTGACATTACAATTTTTATCTATCGTTCTATTCTCATTACATCAATACCAAGAAAACTGGACGACATTATAATTTCTCTCAATCATTCTATCAGTATGTTTGAGTATATGCCATTACCATAAGAAAGCAATTAACAGTCATCAACTTGACGTTATCGGCCGGCCCAATTCTTCATTAAAGTCTTGTCCTGCCATCATCAAAACGTTCTGATCACGAAAAAGCCACCAAACTATCATCTTCAAATATCGATTATAATTTGAACTTATTTTATTAAGTTGGTGTCCACTTAACCAGATAAAATTGTGTTCATCCTCATCCCCCCTATTAAGATCAGAATTTATTTTTTTATTTTCAGTGTTTTATGTTTTGTTTTGTTTTACTTTTTGCCGTTATAAATGAAAGAAAGAATTTAATTACGGCTGATTAAGCACCACGCACATCAAGATATAGCCAGGTAAAATTCGAAAAGTCCAAGGTTTTTTCTATTATGGGAGAATGGTTCAACGAAATTTTTCTTTCATCGCTACCGGAAAATTTCAAAAACGTTGGGAGTCTGAGCAGTTTTTCAAATAAAATGATTCGTCGGTTCAATTCACTATGTTTGATGCTATAGAGGCCGCTGGATTTGAGAAAGAATTGTGTAATGCAATTTATCATCATCATGGCTTGGCTTCGTGAAACGAAGATGAAGAAGCGAGTGATCTACGCCGACTGTTCGCGGCTGATAAGGCCGGTGTCGGACAAACAGGCACAACCGTAGTGGCCGCAACTGAAGGTCTGGTCAGGGTTTGATGACATAGTGTTGTGGTTCCTCCTCCTGCGCCTTTTTGTCTTTGAGAATTGCTCTCTGGCTGTTTTTTTTAAAGGAGGAGACAACATAGTTGGTGGTGAGACACGAGGTATCACGTTCTCAGCTAGGGTAAGACCGTCGGTGTTGGTCGATGTAATAGGAACCAAAGTATTTTCCCAGCAGTCCTTGAATCGCTTCTTTGGCGCTCATCTGATACAATTATACTATTATAGAATGATTCAAAGACGAATAAAGAAAACTGTCAACAAAAGAAAGATAGCTTCTCTAAACCGGGAGCATTTAAAAACAAACAAACAAAATCCTTATGATCGTATATAAAAACCAAAAAGAAATAAAAATAAGACTTACCACTAACAATCGTTGTACTATTTCACCGATAGCAAGAGGGGATAAGGGGTTCATACCTTTCCCAAAGATATTAGTCCGAAAGTGAACGTCATAGCGCGACTGGAGTTCGAACTCGCTTACTACAATTTAACAGTTCAGCACATTAGCCACTACACGACGGGAACCATCCTTATATCAGAACATCAGTTGAAAAACATGCAATAATTTTTATTGAAAATTTAATGTGTAAAATTGATTCAATTTTTTCTTTGTTGATACAGTTTTTTCTATATTGATGCACGAAAATATTTTCACACTTGTTTAATGTTAAATCTTAAAACAAATAGTTAAAATGAAATCCTATTTCTAAACGTTAATACAAGTTTAAAAATGATTTCATATTTTGTGTTTTCATCTATTATTCAGGTTTTATTTGTTGGGAAGAGCAAAAGATTCGATTTTTAAATACGTTGCCACGCGTTTTCCAAAAGAAAATTGATTTCTGTTTTATTTTTCTGTCAATATTGAACTTTTTATTTAGATAAATTCGCTAGAATTTTGTTTAAGCTGTATTTGGCCATCTCCTCATCTCAAAACCACTGAAATCAGTTGCACACACACACACACACACACACACACACACTCACACACACACACACACACACACACACATGAAAATAATAAAATTACGCAGTAAAACTAACAAAAGTGCTCTAAACTTTATATGTATGAAATTAATATTAAATTTGAAAATTCACTTAAATGTATTTAAGACTTAAATTTCCCGAATCTCGATTGTTGCTTGTAAAAGGAATAGAATGACCTAATCATACTTCCTGTCTAGATATTTTATTCAGGTAAAAATGTTTGTCAAGTGACCTTAACTAGTCGAGGATGGGGATAAAAATATTTTACTTTCCTGTTTAGATTTTAAAATATTCATCATCTGACCTGACCTTGATATTTGGCTTCGTGTCAGGACATGAAGACACGAAATTCGGATATTTTTTAAATAATTTCTTTTCTCCAGAGCATCCTATTATACACAAAGTTTATTCCAAGTACAAACTATATACGATCCTTCTTTTCAAAGCAACTTTCCACTCGATTTAAAGTTACTTGAATTTTCTATTTTCCAGAGATATTTTGATGCTTTAGTATTAGTCTTTCGATTATGAAATCTTTTTTTCCAGAGTCTCTCTGTTGCGCTCATATAAACTATGCTGGATATTTCTTCATTTTTCTTTTTACCGTTGTTTGATACACGAAGATTTTGTCTAAGCACTTTGGTCCTTGAACTTACTACTACTACAAATAATAATAATAATAATAGTGTAAAACTTGTATATTTACATGATTGGAATGAAGAGTTAAGGTGGTGAAATAATTAGAGAGGTCACATGATCAACTTTATTTATAAAAAAAACCCAAAAAAGAAAGCCAACTTAAAAATTCTGTCCCAGAATAAATTTCAACTCTTGCTGGAGTCAGAAGCCGACAGAAGAAGGGAACAAATCTTTGCTGTTTACTATCTGCTATTTTGAATGAAAATACTTGGGTTTAATTTGTCCATTTAAATGCCTGTTTGATTTTAAATTGTTTTTCATTGAAAATTACAAAATATTATCTGCGATTAAAATGTAAAAACAAAGCACCTAATTTTGAATTCCTGTCTTTCAGTTTTACTATTTAAAAAAGTATGTTCTCGATTTTTCCTCTCAAAATGTGTATCATTTCAGTGTGAATCCCGAAGGTACTGTATATTTAAATAATCGGAGCCCATAATTAAGGGGTCAACAAGAAATATTATCATCATTCGGAAGGGCTTAGTTCAAACAGTAACGAAATTACGAAATATTAAAAATATTTCGTAATTTCGTTACTCCGATTATTTAAATATACAGTACCTTCGGGATTCCCACTCAAATAATACACATTTTGAGAGGAAAATCGAGAACATACTTTTGGGCTACCTAAAAATAGTACAGGATTTATTCATATCAGTCAGATTGTAAAAATAGCTTCACTGTCGATTTTAATTAAGTTAAAACTAACTAGTTTGATTTTTTGTGACCCGCTGAAAAGTTCCCTTATTATAAGGTTTCTTGATAACATCTGTGTTTGGCGCGCATATAATAAACAACCCCTGGTTTCAGTATAGCCACAATATACAACCCATGAAAAATGACAAATCAAAACAAAACTCAACGGGAATCCAGACAACAGGTTTGGGTGTCATGATTGGCAGGTTCTCCCTTGATAGCCAACAAGGAGGGAAACAATGGGCTTCCTGTGAATATTGGTGGTTATTTCTCATTTAATAAATGATGAACAAATTAGCCACTCAAACCAGAGACTACTACACAGAAAATGGATTAGGGAAGATAATATAAGGAAATATATAGGGAAATACAAAGGGAAATATATAAACGGGATCCTTATACAGTAACCGAGACACTAAATACTGAAACTCCAGAAACTTCTGACCAAAAAGAAATATGAAGTGATAGTGACCGAAATATCACACAACCAAACATAACACAAATACTAACACAAGAAGAAAAAATGAATATAGAGATTATGGAGAGAATTAAATCTGAAAAGAAAACCGCCGCATTGCCTTCTCTCAGAAACCAAAACTAGAAAAACAGAAACTAAAAAAAATAAACGATATATTAAAAAACATTCCTACGAACAACATCACTGAATTAAATGATCTAATCTATGTAGGAGTAAAATTTGTCTGTGAAAAATCGGAGTTTCCCTATAGAACACAAACATAGAGTCGAACCCGGATAGGAAATTAGATTGGAATCACAAGTAAGAAAGCTATGACAACAAGCAAAAATGTTAAAACAGGTGAAAAATGTTCGGATGAGCAGAGAAAAGCTGCAGGATTAGAACAAAAGATACAACTCGAAGAGATAAATCAGAAGGTAATTGTCAAAGAAATAAGACTGAAAAGATACAGAGACAGGGCCAAATAGAGACAATCAAAACAGGACATTACAAAACAACAAAGAAAATTCAACCAGCAAATAGGGAGACAATGGACAAAGACATGCCAACAACCGAATGCGAGGAAGGCAAAGAGATTTTGGAAAAAATATGGGAACGGAGCAATTAGAACAAAAAAGGCGAATGGTTAAACAATTTGGAAAAAGAGTTGCAAATACTCGAAGAAGGTCTAAAGTGGAAATACAACCATTTTCTCAGAGCAACACTCAAAAAATACCAAACTGGAAAACTCTAGGCCTTGATGGCATACGTAGATTCTGGATTAAAAAAATAACTTCCATTCATGACAGCAGACTGGCTACTGAAATGAACAGATGTCAACAAGAAACGGATATACCCGAATGGATGACCAAACGAAAGAACACCCTGATCCAGAAAGAGCCCCCAAAACAACCGCCCCAAACAACTATAGATCCATAACGTGCCTACCAATGATGTGAAAAATGCTATCGGCACAAATCAGAGAGGAGATTTACTATCCGTTAATAAATCGCGGGCTGTTCCCCGAGGAAGAGAAAGGATGCCGCAAGGAAACCAGAGCGACAGGAAAACTACTATATATTTATCAACACATCATCAATGAGAGTAAAGCGAAACGGAAAAATCTAGCAATGGCCTGGATTGACAACAAAAAGGCTTTCGACATGGTCCCCAAGAGCTGGATAACACAATGTCTTAAAATATTCAAGATATCTGACGAAGTCATTAAATCTATCGAGCGAGGAAACCATGGAAACCTGAAGAGTGGAATTAACAGGAGGAGGAAAAAGCTTAAGTGAGGTGAAAATCCAGTAAGGGATTTTCCTGGGAGATCCGCTATCACCATTACTATGTGTTATCGTGATGACATACTCAGGAAATGCACAGGCTGATCCTAACTTACCAAATCACATGAAAAGATAAATCACCTAGTGTACATGGACGACATCAAACTGTTTTCCAAAAACGAAACAGAATTGGAAACTTTAAGATAGGTTGTGAGAATATACAGTCAAGACATAGGGATGGAATTTGGCATGGAAAAATGTGCCCTGCTTTTAATGAAAAGTGGAAAATGACAAATTACGGAAGGAATGGAACGACTAAACCAAAAAAAAAAAAAAATTAGATTGTTCGGAAAAAAGGAAAATTATGAATAACTGGGAATATTGGAAGCAGACACCATCAAACAAGCGGAGATGAAAGAAAAAAAAATAAGAAAGAGTATCTCCTGAACGAGAAAACTACGCGAAACCAAACTATACAGCAGAAACCACATAAAAGGAATAAACAACTGGGTTACTCCCTCGTAAGATATTCGGGACCATTCTTAAAGTGGACGAGGCAAGAACTTGAACAATTGGATCAGAGTACAAGAAAACTCACAATGATGCATAAGGCCTTACATCCCAGAGATTACGTTGACAGACTGTATGTGTCAAGAAAAGAAGGTGGAATAGGACTTACCAGCATTGAAGATAGTGGTGGCGCATCGATAAAACGACTCGAAGACTATATAGAAATGCGAGAAGGAAGATTGATTACAGACACCTGAAACAATACTGACAACACGAGGATCAATAGAACAGAAATAACCAAAAAACCAAAATGTGAAGAAAAGTAATTGTATGAACGTTTTAAGCGACTAAGAGACATTCCTCACGAGAAAACTTGGACGTGGCTAAAAAAGTAAAACCTTGAAAGAGAAAATTAATCTCTTCTAATAATAGCTCAAAACAACGCCATAAGGACCAATCAAGAATAGATAAGACGCAACAAAACTGCAGATATAGGTTATGTGGTGATAGAGAGGAAATAATTAATCACATAATAAGTGAATGCCGAAAACTGGCACGAAAACTAGTCTACACACGACTGGTTGAGTCAGGTGATCCACTGGTTATGCAAGAAACTGAAATTTGACCCAACGAACAAATGGTACATGCACAACCAGGAATCTGCCATGGAGAATGACACGCACAAACTCCTCTGGGATTTTGAGATACAAACGGATCACCAAATCTCGGCTCAACAAATGGAGACCAAGTAATAATAATAATAAAAAAGAGAACTTTTCGAATCGTGAAATTTGCCGTTTCGGTTGACCACAGAGTAAAATTGAAAGAAAGTGAAAAGAAAGATAAGTAGCAGAACCTTGCAAGGGAATTGAAAACAAAGTAATTGGTTCTCTTGGTACAGTCACTAAAAGATTGGTACAAGGACTGGAGGATTTGGAAATAACAGGACGAGTGGAGACTATCCAAACTACAGCATACTGAGAAGAGTCCTGGAGACGAGGAGACTTGCTATCACTCAAATTCCAGTAAAAAAAATCATCGGCAAACGCTGGTGTGAAAAACTCGAAAAGGAGTAAATAATAATGAACCTTTTTCTAAAGCAAGCAAATCGTTCAAAATATTTAATACAATTCGGTGAAGATTAGCAACAGAAGAGGGATAATACAAAATAGATTATTCCCCTTCACAAAAAGGCACCCCCCAAACAACACACACTCATAAAGTAGTAACTAAAGGTATATATTCCGGATAATCCTATATATATATATATATATATATACAGAGAGAGAGAGAGAGAGAGAGAGAGAGGGGTTATAGAGAAGGAGTTGAAGAGATGAAGTTTGATTCAGAAGTTATTTCGCTTCACAAGCAGACGGAACCGAAATTCTTTAATTTGAAAAAGATAGTCACATTCTTTATATTAATTTGATCCATTTAATGGAGAAACAGACGTGTATCAGAGATGCTTTACATATATAGCCATATCTCAGATAGTCCGCTCAATAAATACAAAAAGATAATAATTATGACGGAAAGTGATCATGATAAAATGATTTCAGCTTGTCCTCATAGAATGGGATCACTTTTCGATCCTAAAAGAAGCAAAAAGAGTAAAAGCAAGAGTTCTTCATTTTTCACTGTCTTTATTGTTTGCTCACGGATACCTGAAACATTCTTATATCTATACAAAATCACAAGCCGAAGCAGAAGACATTTCAAAGGAAAAATGGCATGCACATTTTATTCCTAACTATTAATTAGTAACCTTATCTTTTAAGTAATAAGAAAACTGAGCAGTCGTTATTTGTACATTAATACAGGTGGATTTTCCTTTGTTTTTTTTAAATCAGAATTTTGAGGGGTACATGAAGACTTTTTATATAAATAATTATCGAAATCTATTTTTGGTTTGCTTTTCGTCGATTCTAGCGGATCTTATTGGTTTTCATAAACCAACGTCACTTTCGATGTCTCCCATTTCAAGGGTCAATTTCAGTTTGAGTGTACAAGGCTAAAAGGTATTTAAGTGCCCCATACAATAGCGATTATGCTGACAGCTTGCACACACATATTTAAGAGAGAGAGAGAGAGAGAGAGAGAGAGAGAGAGAGAGAGAGAGAGAGAGAGAGAGAGGTCTATTGATTTGGCACAGAATTACATATTTACGTTTAGACGCATGCACATTCATATGCATTATTCATGGTTGAACAGTTGTGCATTTTCCCCTTTCATTGATTGTCCTCATATCTATCTATCTATCTATGTGTGTGTGCGTGATCAAATTATGTATATTCTTAGCCCTGTTAGTCCGACTTTGAATACGCTGACAGTATCCTCTGCAGAAAGATAAGACTCCTTTCAAAAAAGGAGTGTTCTGGGTATGACAATAAACTGTATCTGGTGGTGAGGCTCTATTTCTGGTGTTCTGAGTAGTGTGGAGTATCTATTCATTGACATTAAACCAGGTATACTCTAATCCAGAATGGTATTACCTGTTCGAGTACTACCTATGGGTCAAATAGATCTATTTAAAAATCATTTGTATTAAATAGGAATACTTGATATATGTGTGCAAAAACTCTTAAGAAACGACAACACAAAAAAAGCAAAAATAAATATATGCGATTCCTTAACCTCTTGGCATGAAATAACCCAAGACAAACCTAAATTCAATAAAAATCAATAAATCAGTCATTTATAAAGACTTAATAGATAGTTATTGCGTATTTCCTCTGGTTTCTGGTGTCATCGTTTTGGTCTCATTTAAAATTAATCAGTTTGAATGAGGATTAAGGAAGATAGAAACTTTCCACTTGATAAAAATGTATAATACATTCTTGTAACATTCTATGGCAATTAGTGCTTTAATGCACTTGTAAAACCTGAATTGACTGCTGAGCATAGATAACTGTTTGGTAAGGTTTGCTTTTCTTTATCGATCTTGCTTTTCTTTCTTCATAAGATTGATAGACTGGCGAGAATAAATTGATGCTTAAAAGAAATCGTCTTGACATAAAAGGAGAGAACTTGGTGTGATCCTTTATAAATTGACCTTTACATATGAAATACATATATACTTCCATAAATAAGATCAATTTTCTATCGCTATCTTTATTTTTCATTCACGTCAAATCTCTCGCTCTCCCCTTCTCTCTCCCTCTCTCTCTCTCACACACACACACACACACACACACACACACACACACATATATATATATATATACTATCTGACTTACCAGGCGTTGCACAGGTGGAAATTTATATTTGAAAATAAATACTTGCTAACTTATATTCAACTGACACAGAAAGCATAGGTTCTCGCTTGATTACTAAAGTTAAACATTAATAAACCTGCTCAATATTGAGAAGGGTGACACCTTAGAAGTAGAAACCTGTGTTCCATACTAAGCAAAGCTTGGTCAACAACAGCACTCATTCTGAGTGGAATGAACAGCTTAAATGGTGTATAAGAAAATCCAGCCAAAATCACTGTCAACTGAATGACCTTCAACCGCTCTTTCTTTTTTCTATTTCATTTTTTTTGCTGTTCCTTGATGGTAACTGTTTATTCAATAAATTTTAAGCAAACAAATTATTTTGATATCGTTTCGAAAAGTTGCATGAATTATCCAAACCCTTCCGCCATGATAAGAATGTGACACAAGGTCATTTTTAGCGGAGATTAACAGGTTTGAATTCAGTGTTTTTCCTTCTCCCAGACTGGCTACCAGGCAAGGTTAAAGAACCCATCTATTCCCCTTCAACGATGGACAAATAACTATTTGTTAATTGTTGAAAGATAAAAGATGGAGTCATGCCAAGATTATTTGCACGAAGTAAAACCCAAACAGCCTCGTTGAGGATTTGAACTCTCGTCGCTAATTTTGTTCCATATGGCGGTAATCGCGAAGCTAAATGAAAGGGTAAATAAACTGAAGCTGTGACCCCACAATACAAATAAACAAACAACAGCAAAATAATTATACTCGTCCGAATAGATGTACGTTTTCACCTAGGAGTTGACCGTATCCTCTGTAAAGAGTACGGATGTAACTTACAGGATACATCCAGGTTAATTGGCCGCGCAATTATAATGGCTAGTTAATTTAGTATCGCTTGTGTGCGTTGTGGACCGATGATCAGCGGTAGAGGTTTGGCTCTGTGGTCGCTGGTTCGATCTCTAGTCGGGGGAATCACTGTATACACTGGTGATGAGAACAAATAAGGCCGAAACAGCTGTCTAGTGGTTCCATATGTCGCGTGTTTGTGTTTGCCGGATTTTTTGGTTATTTCAGTTTATAATTTACTCTTCAGAATTGTTCGCGAATCTTTTAATAAGTTTACTTTGGCATTGATTACAAATGAACATAAGCTTCATACACACACACACACACACACACACACACACGAACATATAAGCTCATGGTCATACAAATGTGTGTGTGTGTGTGTCTGTATGCATACATCTGTTTGAGTGAGGTTCAACTTTGAGAGAAGGCTGTATTTATATATGTTTGGAAAGTGAGGAGGTGTCAAAGATTATTTCTTTTTTCTAAATGGTTTCAGTAGCAAAGTGTTTCTTTGTAAGTGTTCGACTCCACTTTGACATTGCATGATCTTTTACTCCTGATTTTATCCCATGTGACATTGGGAGAGACAAAGCTCGGTATATTTCAATATATTTCCATATATTCTATAAAAGGAGATGAGAAGAGAAATAAAAAGCAAGAGAGAAAGAGAAAGAGAGCTGATCGGAAAATTCACAAAAACATGATAGATAGATAGATAGATAGATTTTTAAGAAATGAAAGAAAAGAGACAGGAAGATAAAATTTGAAGTACAATATTTCCTAAAGAAGAATGAATGTGTTCGAACTTTTTTGGCAACTCGAAAATTTCTCGCTTTTCGAAACAATTTTCTTTCTTTCTCTCTTTTCCTGTCTGTTTCTCTCTATTCTCCTTCGTCTCTCTTTGAAATTCTTCATTCATCAGTCAATCTCTTTATAACACTTTGTATTGCAAATGCTAACTACAAATGAATGTCTTTATCAATCTTCATCTCGGCTTTTCGATATCAACTGACCTTAATCAGTAAATACGTACCGATAATTTCTGTTTAGTTTAGTATCTTTACTTGAGAAATAGAAGGTGGCCAAATGAAAAACAGAATTCAAGTTTTATCGGAGAACTCTTGTGATAATTTACACTGTCATGCTTTTAGGAAAGTGGTAAATCTATCTCTACTTGCGATCTATTCCATTTTTGTAAAGGATTTCACAATTGAATGCTGTGATAACTGACACAGAGTCATCAAAATCTGTTAAGCAGGTCGTTCTTTCGTACTGCTTGTAGAAATATATGTCAAATGACAGATCGGAGACTCTCAGATATTTTGAAGGACTCCAGTTTAACATGGACCCTAAAAGGTCTTAGATTCATCAATCGAATTAATTACTTTAAATCGTAAGGCAAATTATATATGTTTATTCCAACTTTATTATGCACCTATTTATTTGAAGCGAATTTTTCATCTTGGTTAAAAGTGATCATAACATTTTGATTGTTGTATCCTAAAGTATTCTTCAGAGAGTTAGACTGATTCAATAATATTATTTGAATTTAAATGAATCATTTTATTCAAAAAGGTAGAATGAGCTCTGTCTATGCTAAATGGATATCTTGGATTTATTAATTCTTCTTAATTCATCGTTGAAATAACGCTTTTGCTCCCTTCACTAAAATAGGGTATATAATTACACTTCCTCTCTCAGGGATTGAACTCAGTACCACAAGGAAACTAAATACATTGAAATAAAGCCTGGTAGATAAAAGCATTAGTTATATGTATAGAGTTAATTTGGATAGAATAAAAAGATCAGTTTGAAGTTGTTATTTTGCTGAATACGATGATCACTGAAATAAGATAGGAAGCTGAAGCGTAAGGATTATAACAAACAATATGAGAAAATTAGTCTGAATATATCAATGAATCACATTAGTTCTTAGTCGTTCATTATGTAGGGACGAAGTGCATGATTTACTCTGATACAAGCTATTTCAGTGTATACAATGGACTGCAGATTCGATCTGAGATTGATTCCCTTGCTTGATGGTACTGGATCGGTGGTTGAATGGGTGGAAAAAGTAGAGCTTGTCTGTAGAATGTGGCACATAAAGCTGCCGAAGCACATTATGGAGACTGATAGGGGGTGCGTTTGCCGTCTACTAGTAATTGGGTGAGGAGAAAAAGCCAGACGCAAATCAAATAAAGACTGCTCTGTATCCAGCCTTTGCGACGGATGTGTTCACCGCGTGTCGGTTGCACCACGATTAATCAGTCAACGTTTATCTGGCAGGGTTACGGAAGGTTGCAGTGTTGTTTGGAGGGGTGAGCGTTTGTGGCGAAACTGCCAACTCCGGTCAAGCACCTCTTTCTTGTATCGTTGAGAATGGGTGAGCTGACCAGATGCCGGTGCCTGCCAGGGCAATTCTGAAGGACGACACGGTGGAAGTGACCGTGGTAGTAACGGCTGCAACTCATGTGACACGGATCTTGCAATGGATCGAATTACCTGGTATGTGACTGTCTCAGCCGTCAAACAGAAGACATAGTCTGTGATCGGAGACCGTGGTGGGAGATGTGTTGTTTTCGGTGCCACAATGTAGTGTACCATATCCACAATTAACGCGATGTGCGAAATGGACATATAATGTTCATTACTATAGAATATATAAAGAACATAGGAATCTCGGAATTCG
This sequence comes from Sepioteuthis lessoniana, assembly GCA_963585895.1. Lineage (NCBI taxonomy): Eukaryota > Metazoa > Mollusca > Cephalopoda > Myopsida > Loliginidae > Sepioteuthis > Sepioteuthis lessoniana. The sequence continues at coordinate 21,678,121 of OY757925.1, read as the reverse complement.
AAAACACGTAACGACTTCTTGTTCAGGTACGAAACCTTTTTATTAACTTTGAGCTAAAGGTTTCGACGTAAGGAGGAGAGACACAATCTTCTATGCTGTCTTATTCATTTGGCCCCCAACTCGAGCGCCCCCCCCATAGGGCGCAAGCTCGCCTCGCGCCTGCGAGCTCCAAAATCGATCCTTCTCGTTTGGCGTCTAGGTCCCGACTTTTATTTTCTTCAAATTCTCACACAAACTTCCGCATGCTTCTGGTGCGTGACATCACCCGCACCTAGTCACCCAGTATCGTCTCGGACTGTTATGACATCTGAGTGACACCTCCATCCGCCCGCGCGCACCCGCGTTAACACCTGCCTCAATTGCCTCTAACTAACCCATGTGCTGAGCCGAAAGGTTCTCAGCCTAACTAAACTCAAAGGCATGAACCGAAATCCCTCGGCTATTTTATAACAGTAGATCACCTGGTACGAAACTGTTCGGGAAATGAGACAGGAGATTAAACGATAGCGCCAGTCTCTTCCCTAAAAGTGAAAGTAAAGTTAGCAACCGTAGTCGGGTGCGATCTGAAGACTCTCTTTTCATTAGCTACTACTCTGAGGTGTAGGAGATAACACTACTCTTTTCGTTGGATATCTCCTCTTTACCCTTGATACGTACCTTATAATGTTATAATGTTAAGTGTTAAGCAAGGCGGCTTTAAGTTCCATTTTAAAGTTTTTTGTATTACTCGACCTAGGATTGAACCCCGGTCTCCCTTTAGAAAACATAAAAACTCGGCATCACAGTCCAAATTAACGTGAAGCCACGCATGGCGCTCATTGACTATGGTTGTTCCCGATCGATAGTCAACAAAGCCGTGTGCCGGTCGTAAACGTTAACCTGAATGGTGGCAATCCTGTCAAGGTTGACCTCCTAGTGACTCGTGAGAAGCCACTAAGGTACGACCTGCCGAAATAGGTGGGGTACAAATCACTTCATTCGGCGCAGTAGAGTTTGTCATAGTAAACCACCCGTATATGCGGCAATAACCATCAACAAACTGGGCTTTAGTGCCAAATTTCAATACGCGTTGGAAGTTTAGACAGGAACATGGAAGTGGATCCTAAGTCAAGCACCAATAGTGTTTCGGAATATGAGTATCCCGAGTCCAACTTTGTGTGACATGAGTACAAACATGAGTTTCAAATCTGGTTGGACAACGACTGGTTACACCATATTCTGAGAAAGAACTCGGACCACCTAAGAGTCTAATTCCGATGATGGCTGTGATCCAGGGGCACAAAAGAAATGGAACTGGATAGATATGTTGAAATAGTCATGATAAACGCTGACGTCTATTTTCACAAGCTAAGAGAATGGTGTAGCACTCAGAAAATTAACAGAAGGATGGGGGTTCCGCCTGCATTTGCGATGTACTTACTTCCTGGAGGGGAATGGCATAGTGGAAAGATGCTACGCACTGTCAATCCTGTTGCCGCCAGAAAGCAGAGTTTCGTGGAAGAAGCGGTGTAACTGTACAATATAACACAGAAGGACGATACATCCGCCTCCACAGCCTCAGCAAATCAAATCTACTCCAACCAGTTAATTAAAAGCATATACATTGCATTGCCAACAGCGAGCGAAGAGCATACAACCAACAAAATGTAAGACGAAACAAATGTACATCCAAATTTGGAAAAAGAGTCGTAACGGGACGACCTGATCTACTCTCAGTCCCGGTTTACGGGATGCCTTGTCATACCAGGGACATTCACCTTGTCCATAGGATAGACTCAGCGGCCTGCGCCCATGACGACGGGTCCTTGAAACGTGGGGTCGTTAGGACAGCGACTTACCGGAACAGAAAATTGCAGTTGAATGCAACTATTCAACATAAACGCTCAGCGACAAGACAGATGACGATGATTCATCTGATTCACTTCAACCAATGGCCCTCCCATATTAGACGTACAAACCCGTTTCGTTCCGTTATAGAAAAGCTCGAGACAGAAGAGACCTAAAATTCTTTTTTGTTCAGTTAATTCCACCCTAACATAATTGAGTTATCACTTCGCTGTTTATAGATGGTTTATAGAGGCTTGAAAGTTTGGAATACAAAAATGAATTAAAAGTCATGGTTACATTTTGATTTGGTATTCACACGATGTGATAGAAAACCAACAAAATCTGGTGATATCGTAAGATACCAGTTGGGCACTATGGTTTAGTGGTAATGATGCTTTGGCTCCGAAACCATGGTTGAACACAGGATTATTATCTGATGAAGGCTTTGTTAGCGATACAGATTTTTCTACGGAATTAGTAAAAATCGTATGACACTAAGACGGAATACATCCAATCGGATAAACCATACATCGCCATTGTAAGCAATGAAAAAAAAGGCCTGAACACTGCAGCATAAAATAAAAAGGGAGTTAAAACGATGAAAATTACATGGACCTTGCTCGAGATCAAAAAGCCTGGAAAACTTGAAACTTATTAGCATTTTACAAGCCTTCCCGAAAAGCTTCGCAAAGAAATTAGAAATTTGACGATAACAAGAAATCAACAAGACGACAGCATTATTAAAATTAGAAGAGGAAGTTTTTTTATAATTCGATCTCTAGTAAGACCCACCAAATACATTCTAATAGAAAAATCATTATTAAAATTCACTAGGTGCCCGTAGTGTAATGGTTATCGTCGTAGGAAATGGAGACGGCCACTCGAATTCAAATCCTGGACGAAACTCATTGCATTTCACATAGCACTAATAACCTTGGGAAAGGTATGAATCCAATAATTCTCCTTCCAGCTATGGGTAAATAGTAGGACAGACTGGGTTCTTCAGCCTTGGTGAGGCAACTAGTCTAGGAGAAGGAAAACTCTGAATTCAAACCTGTTAAACTCCGCTTAAAAATTGACCTTGTGTCATATCCTGCCCGAGCGGAGGGGGTTGGTAAATATGATAATTAAAATTCACTAGAATTTTGGGACTCAAGCATAGCCTCATATTCAGATATTTTCACCTGTCCTTTTACTTCAGGTAATTAGTTTCAATCAAATCTAATATATAATTTCCATTGTTTTTATTTCTTGCTTACAAAAACCAAATAAAGTTTGTATCCACAGGCGGGGAAGCCTAAATGAAAACAAATAAAATGTCTAATTCATCCTGGAAACATTTAAAAATCCTAGATAGAGTGTTCTGCCTGCGAGGCCACACAAAATTTTCAGTAGCTTTTTATATTATTAAAAACAATCAGAGAAAAAGATTCACAGAAAAAAATATCCCATCAATCTATTATTACCGATTAGAACAAATTAGTCATTCTTAATAATAATACTAGAAACAATATTTTTGCATTTAAACTCGTATGGAAAAAATATCAATGAAATACACGATAACTGATGAGTTGACTGTTTTGTTTATAGATTCGGATTTTATTTGTTATAATTTTAGTTAACGTTAGTTTCTTTAAGAAGAGCAGTTTCAGAGTGTAAGTTCAATTTATTTCTCTAAATTGTACATGTGAGGGACAAAAATCTTCAAAATCTTCTCATAGAATTTGTGCTTTAGGGTATTTTTCAAACCCAGGGCCACGCCGGGCCTGTTATTTCTTCATTTTTTAAAAAAATTTTTAAAAGGTTTTAGAGAAACAAATTATCTAAAATAACAATACAATTAAAAAGAGAGGATATTGTGGAAAGTATTTTCGTATATACAAGACAAATGTGTTTTTGACCTTTCTTTAGTTGAATTCAACGTCCTAAAATAATAAATTTATTAAGAATGATTATGATAAAGATGCAGTTTATAAGGATATTTGTGATTCAAAATTAACAATATATATTCAAAAGTTCAGGTGAAAAAAATTAGAGTTTAACTTATTGTTCCCTTTTTTCATTTTAGGGATTTCTGTGTTTCCCTTCTTATACATTTTAATTCCCCCCTCCTCCTCCTTAAAATTCTTCATTCATTTTTCTCTACTTTTTCCTTTCATTTTTGGTGTCATTAATTTCATTCTATCTCCTGTCCTTTTTCCTTTACTTCTCTGATTTTTCCTCATTCTTTACTTTTCTTTTTCTTCTTTTTGCAAGTAACGAAAAAGGATGAAAATGAACAAATAAGAACAAATAAACACATCGTCATTCCTGATCGGAATCCATCAGCATAAATTCAAAATTAATTGCTAGCCTTAAAAATGTTTCATACTTCAACCCCTGAAGTTGTAAACGAAGAAGCACATCTTTAACAGGAATAAACGACCCCCCACACCGAAAAAAACCTTGCCATTAGTACAAAACTCAGGTTAGGATAAGCGTTTCTTTTACTTCTTGAATGGTTTCAATGGCCGCTGCGCAGTTACTGTGATCCATGTTTCTGATTTTGATGACGTGCTAAAATATTCATTACATTTCATTTGCAATCGACTGTGTATACCTTATTAAAGTTTCGTTATTATTCAATTCGTTCTTTGGAAATTGCTGGGCATATTTTGGAAGTTAAGTCAATTGTATTTTTACTTTTATCGATTCTTTCATTCTTACTTTTTTCATTTGTTTCATTTTTCCTTTTTTCTTCTTTTTGATTCTTAACTCATTTTTCTTGTTTCCATATTTTTATTCATTTCATCCTTTGTTTTTTATTTTTTTGTTATTCTATTTTATTCTTTTTCTTTTACATCTTCAGATATTTGTATGTTTATTATTCATTCATTTATTCATCTCAGTTCCAGATTTTAACGTCTTTCATCTAAAAGAGTTACTTCTGCAGAGGGACGAGATATAGAAATTAGCTGAATATATCCGGCTGATGTATATTATTTTCAAGTTTTTTTTAATCTCAAAATATTTTTTGGTTAAGGTACACTTGATGGAAATCAACTGAAACGGACTTGACTGACGATAGATATTTCCAATTTCTTAGACCTCAAATTTAAAGTTGTTATTGTTTGGGTTCATTGACATATCAACCTTTGTCGGTTATTTAATGGCAAATCCATTTTTATACGAATAATCAGTTCTATTTCCAACAATTCAGTTTAGAATTAGTACACTGTTTGTAAAAAAACATTTCTATTTCAAGCTATTCAGTTTAGTAAAACACTTGTAATTCAAACAATTCAGTTTAGCGCAAATACAGTTTCAATGTCAAAAATAGTTCTATTTTAAACAATTCAGTTTAGCATAATTACGCAGTTTAAATATCAAAACAGTTCTATTTCAAGTAATTTTGTTTAGCATAAGTAGTTCTGTTTAACCCATAGATAGGTCCCTATCAGGTGCTACCACTCCGGGCCAGAGTGGACCTGGGAGTGACGGCAATGAAATAATACTCCACATTCCCCAAAGTTCCAACATCACTAGAACCTCACCATCAGATTGTTTAGTGTCATATGCAGGGAACTCGTTGGACTGCTTCTTTGCAGTGGAGTATCTTACCCCACTGCAAAGAAGCAGTCAGTGTATTTTACAATCCCAGCCGATGGGACAATCAAATTTAAAGACCTGACTATAAATCTTGATAAATTGAATATTATAAATTAAAGTAAGGGAGATCCCAATATACACAGCTGATGAGACCTAATAAGGTTGAAACAACTGTCCAGTAGTTCCGTATGTCGCGCACAGTGCTTGCTGGATATTCTGGTTATGGTGAATTAATTTCTTATACATGATTCCTCTATTTGAAAAAAATGTATGTCGACAATAAAACTTTTTATTTTTATTTTTCAAAAAAATATTTTCAACTAAATTATCAGCTAAAATATGATTCGGACAAAATAATATTTGAAGCCAATGTTTCTTTCTTTCTTTCTTTCTTTCTTTCTTTCTTTCTTTCTTTCTTTTCCGATGCGTTCAAACAGTCTTTTTAAATTTTATAATAGCAAACGATTGATTCATTTGTTTCCGGCTTCAGTTTAATATTTTTGGAATCTGTACGCATTTCCGTTTTTTGAACTTCGATTTTAACAAAAGTCGCCATAATTCTGGAATTAGTCGATCTTAAAATATCTTAAATATTTAGTCAGAACTTGATCCTAAATAGTAAACTGTCAAACATTCACAGTAAAAACATCCTACGATTGGATGATTTTATTTTTCAAGTAATAAATAGAATAAAGATTGAATTTGTATTTTTGTGAATCACTAAGTACGCGAGTATCTCTGTACGTGTGTGTCTATTTGTGCGCAAGTATTTATGTGTATGTATTGATATCTATCTATCTATCTATCTATCTATCTATCTATCTATCTATCTCATTGATATCTATCTATCTATCTATCTATCTCAGTTTATGGAGGTGCTCGTGGCAAATGTGGTTATCGCTTGAATCCCGTTATTCAGAATCAACTGATCCCTAAATAGATCGTACTGTGTAGAAAGAATAGATAATGAAACTGAAAACATAATTGCAAACCTCGATCTAACTGATATATAAATATATATATATATATATATATAAAACATAAGACACATCTACGAAATAAGACTATCTACAAAGCAAACGTTTGTGAAGCAAAAATTGTCAACTAACCTTAGTCTTGCGCTCTAACAATTCGTTTAAAAACAAAATATCAATCTACAAACTATTTACTTAAAAATCGTATAAAACAATATTTGGCATTTAATAGCCCACAAGGCTTGATCTGCCATAAAATATTAACCAACCAATCTATCCATTTATTAATCTATCAGCTGACTTGGCCTATGTTTTAGGGATCTACATATATATTATTTACAGGATTGAAGATTAATTGCCTTTGTGAACTTGCCATATTGATATCACAGGCCTCAGAGTAATGCAAGCGTTATTACTCATTAAATAATTCTGAATAATTTGAGGTTTATTAATTGTACAAATGTGAGTGAAATAATCGTCTTAATCTCAGTACACTGCACTGCAAGACATGCATCTTATGTCAATAACCAAATATTTTAATAAGTCAAGTGACAAATTTCACGCACGCACGCACAAAATGCCTGCACATAGATAAATGCACAGACGTATGTATAAGTGTCTAAAAAGATAATAAGGTATATTTATTTGCTTTGCACTGAGGACAAATGAAGAATGTGTCGCGGGTTTAAAAAGATGAAAATATTTTTTGTTTCACAAAAAGTCTAATGAGACAAGTGGATGTAAGAAAAAATATTGCATCAATCTTCTTTATGACAAATCTTCCTTGAAATAAAATACGAAATTCTGGTTTTTACTTGGACTCAAACTGTAATCACCGTGATGGGCATTTGATACATTTTATTTACTCATGCAAAAATCTATCTATCTATCTATCTATCTATCTATCTATCTATCTATCTATCTCTTTTTGTGCTAGATTTATATATATATATATATATATATATATATATATGTGTGTGTGTGTGTGTGTGTGTGTGTGTGTGTGTGTCTAGTGGGTACAGTGTTCGCTAATGGTCCAGGAAACCTGGGTTCAATCCCAGGTCGCGTCATACCAAAGACTTTAAAAATGGTACTTGATACCTCCTTGCTTAACACTCTGCAATATAAGGTACGTATTAAGGGTAAAGTGGAGCAATCCAGGGAAAAGAGTAGCGCCATTCTCTTCACTTTGGTGTAGAAACTATTGAAAAGGGAGCCTTCAGGTTGCCCTCGACTACGGTCGCCAACTTTACATTTTTTACATATATATATCTGAATGTACACATATTTCGATTTGAATAATATCAATATTTAATAATAAAACTTAGATGTAACTATAATGGATCAGCGTGTTTATCCTGTTTGACATAACGGAATGCCTTCTCTCTCTCTCTCTCTGTCACTCTCTTTTCTCTTTCCTTCTTTCTCTCTCATCAGGGTGACGATTCTGTCATTAATAATATTTCATGTAGGCAAATATAGACAGGCAAATAAATTAATTGGTGCAAATTGAATTTTTTCCTTAGTTAAAAGTTGTTATCGTCTTATAACCAAGTCCAAGACATAAATATTTGCTTATAACCAAGTCCAAGTAGAAGACGAAAGGCATAAAAATGAAAAAGTTTTGTTTAATTGAATTGGACATTTATTGAAGTAAAGGGCAAAATCTTCATCCCACTTTTTTCTTTTAAAATTTTGATCACGTTTCTATTCCAACGTGAATAACAAAAATTATAACCTATTCATTCTCGACAAGATTTTCGCATTTAAAGATGTTTCTTGTGGAATTATGTCATTTATCGTTACCCGGATGTTGTGAGTTGATTCGGATTCAAGAAAAAGTGAGAAATACGCAAAGAAATATATTGAAGCTTCAGATATTCACGATTCGAAGAAATCTGCAAAAATTATGGATAAGGTGAGGAAAGCACATTTTAAAGGATATATATATATATATATATATATATATATATATATATATATATATAAATATAAAGGCTTGACTTGATGAAACTAACATCAAGGAGGGGACGGTCTACACTGACAGTAGGCACGTTCGTAGCTAATAAGTCTGATGTAGGACGCAGCGGCCGCAGCTGAAAGTCTGATCAGAGTTTGAGAGAATAGTTTTGCAGTTTTTCTTCCTTCAGTGGCTTTTGTCCTTGTGGGTAGAAGAGACAATTTAGTTGTTTGATCCTGTGCAAGCGATGATTCCCAATCCTTGAGACACTTCAGTTTAGGGTGGTGCGGAGGCGCTCGTAGGACCGTTCAAGGAGTTGTGGGTGGTGCCAATAAGTGACCCATGATTTGGAGCCATGTAGGTTTGTTTTGATTTCTTTGTTTAATGTCATATCAACCGTCAAGGGTAATCTAATGCCAAAAAGCCCTTGTAGATGAGCAGCAGTGGTACTATTTAACCCATAGTTGGGGAGATACCAGGGTACTCATACTATTAGTTAGAAAGTGAATTGGATTGGAGTTCAAAGTCTCTCACTACAATGTCGTTGTCTAGCACATTAGTCATTACCCCACAGAGACTTGTAGGAGGGTGGCAAGGACCATGGCATTAGACACTCTGATCTTTGTGTCCTTCTTCAGGTGTCTGTTGTTCCACACGCATTTACATTGTCTGCTAAATACTTATTCATCTTGACATGCCTCTTGTCGACTTGCTTGATCTTGGCATCTGACATAATGATGTCCCCCAGGTAGGTGAACCGATGGACCACTTTCAACTCATTCACACCTATGATGATGTAGGGAGGGCGGTATTTTTCCCGAAGTGCTGGCTTGTAGAGTACCTTTGTCTTCTTTAAACTGACTTCAAGCCCAAATAGCTGGGCAGCAAACAGTGATGCGCTGTGTGGTCAAAAAGGGCACACTATCGTGGACAAAGCTGAGGTCTTGGATTATTTGTGTTTTTGTGTGGGCCTCTAATCGGCGGAGATTAAAGAGGCTGCAATCAAGACGTTCATAACATCAAAATCAAAAAATTTCGTAGCCTGTTTGAGCACCATGCCAAAGAAAATAGTTAGTGTCAGCACGCAACTTTGCTTCACTGAATTGGTGATCAGGAAGGGGTTCCGAGAGGCCACAATTGCGTTTGATTTAGCAACTTTAGTCTTTGTGAAGGTGGATGTTCAGGAACTTTATGGGAGAGCCGGGTCGTTCCATAATCTTTCACATGAACGTTACATAACTCCCCCTGTTTTCCTCTTGGCACTTCTCTTGGAGCTGCCGGAGAACAAACCCCATGTCAGTGGTGTTGACTCCGATGCCACACTGGCTCAATGGAAGGTGTTCTTTAGCGATGGTGGGTACCAGTCAGAACCCTTGCGAGGATTTTTCCTGCGATGGAGAGCTGAGTAATTCCCCGGGAATTGGAACAATCAGATTTTTCCTCTTTGTAATTGTACAGTGTAATGATAACTACACCGTAAAGATCTTGTGATATATATATATATATATATATATATATATATATATATATATATATATATATATATATATAAAAGTAAAGAAGAAGGGAATAGCGAAAGTAATGCCTCCAATTTATATCGACGGAAACTACAAAATATATACTGTTGGATAGAGTAAGTTTTCAGTCGCAAAATGCTATCTTTGAACATGGCAAGGGCAACTGGCCATACAACAGAATAAATGAGAGGCTTCGCTTTTGGAGAGATACTTTTACGAACGCTGAATTCAGGCTGTTGTTCATTGCTTGTGAAAACGCATAGCCAACGATGGTGGCTATGTGGAAAATCGTTTTTGCAACCGAAAATTTACTCTATCCAAAAATGTTATTGTGCTTTCTATATATTCTGGTAAAAATGTCAGAGTGTGACTGAGAGAAAGTATTATATATTGTATCATTATAATTTTGTCCTCCTGTCATATTCTGATACATTACTACAATGATTCTGGTTCAGGGAATTAAAAAAAGAATTCTAGCTTTCCTATCATCCCGCAGGTGCATCCAAGAAAACAATTAAATGGAACCAAATTAATTCCGTCTTTGATTCAGTAATTTTCATTCAGATTTCGCCCGGAGAAATAAGATAAAAATATTCATCGATATATGAAACTTTTATAAACATAGGAACTTTATAAAAGGGAATAATTTTTATTAAAAATTTACAATGTAAAACTGGAAACTTTTGGTATTCTAGTTTCTGGTTGGTTGGTTGGTATTTTATGGAATATCAATCCTTGTGGGTTATTATAAATAATAATAAACCAAATACAGTTTATATCTATATCTATATATATATAATTTGTAAGCGAATGATTTATTGGTAAGTTAATTCAAAAACGAGTTGCTAAAGCTTATTTTTTTGCTCACAGTTAGATGTTTTCAAGGATTCATATCAAACACAAATAATTCTGTTTAATATTTATTTGCACGCAGTTAAATGGTTTCAAGTTTTCTAAACACCAAAAAATTATATTTGATATTAATCTTTTGTTTGCACATAGTCAAATGGTTTTAAGTATTGCTATTTAACTTTAGTAATTCTGTTTATCAAGTACTCCTGTCCAATAAAAATCATTTGCACACAGTCATATGCCTTCAAATAACTAATAATAATAAACTTTGTTAAATAATTGAACAGTTCTATTTGACACATAGGATCTACCACTCCGGGTCAGAGTGAACCTGGGTGCAATGACAATGAGTATGTACTCCACATTCCAGAAGTGGAACCACACCATCGGATGCTGCTTAGCGTTATATACAGGACACTCATTTTGGGGTGGGGAAGTCTTTTCCCTCTGCAGAGGTGCAGTCGGCGTATTCTACCGCCACAGCCGATAGGGGGGCATTTTAGTTTCAACTTATTTTATTGCTACATATTGACTGTTGATAGACCCGTCGGTTAGAGATTTTGCTTGCAGGATGTGCACCTGCGTAAACGAGACGACAGCGGAAATGAATCACGAACCGGAAGGAAAACGTGTGGGCATTATGAATACTATATAAGCTCGCAGTTAAAAAACCACAGGACAGGCGGTCAGTCAGGACGGGCTGTCACGAAAAGCGGGTAGTCAGAGCAGAAGTCACCTTGGGCACGGTTCTCGACGGAGAAGCTGAAGAAGTAATGGTCTAAATATGTGTTTCCATATGGTGTCAAATATTGCAGTTCGGGTCTCTAGTCTCTGTCTCTCTTTCACACCTGTGATATTGCGACCCTTTCGTAAATAAACACGAAGTTGTATTTTATAAACAAGTATTTTTGTCATTTCATCATTATAATATACATTAGTAACATATAATGAATTGTTGAGTTTAGAAAGACACAAGTTGACTTAACTCTGCAGTATGCATCACCAATACTTTGATGTCTTGATTGAATTAAAAGTCAATGTTCATTGCAAAGTCATTATTAGACTCAAACACCAAAGTCAACATCTACCACTGAGCAGGCAATACAAATATTTACACCGTTTTGGCATCAGATATTTTATAAATACAAATTCATGCGATAAAAAAGACAAAAAAAATGGAGGTTAGCGGTTTCCTTGAAAGATCTTTATCTAAATCATCAACCACTAACATTAAAGGTAAACCCGATTCTTTTTCAAGTTCAAAGAAAAATCATAGACAAATCATAAAAGATATGATCCCACTAAATAGAAGAACAGATTCTTTTATCTACATCTATTCCTAGTTAGCATATTGTTGTATAGTGGCTCGTACCACGTGACTTCTGGTATCGCAGAGGTTTAAAAGACGTCGTGTTTCTTAAGCACGAGGGTTCTGCAAGATCTCGGTCAGTAGTAAGACAAACTTCGGACGTAACACCCACAGCGCAAGACTTATAATATTTGTTGGACTGTACCATTTCAGTTAATAAATAATAAACTTTTTATTTCACTGTGTATCTCTTCCTTACCACGATACAACACATATGTATGTACATCTAAAAGCCCATGTGTTATATATATAATCTGAGAAGAATAATTTTGCGTAATTCAGCACAAGAGCAAAAGTAAAGGGTACTCAGTGAGACTCTAACTCACTAGATTAATTCGCCAATCATTATGCTACACAAGTCACCCGTAACAAGAATGACTGATACTATCCCGTTACATCAGCGTACGTCATGGTTACGGGTGTATTAGTCGGTAAGTTGGCATCAAATACTAGATTTTGATGTATCGAGTCACATATCTTTGATGTACGAAATGACATATCTGAGACAACAGAAAGACGATAGTAGCACAAATTGCAAATAAATTTAATAAAGATGCCTCAAAATTCATATCTATCTATCTATCTATCTATCTATCTATCTATCTATCTATCTATCTATCTCAGTCTGTTCCTATCAATATACTAATACATTTGAATCCAGAAAAAGGAATAGAACCAAATATTGTTCTCCCTACCCCCTTTCACCTCTCTATGAACGTATATGAATAATGTACCACAAAGTTTAAACTTAAGTGAAAACTCAAGTAAATATTCCAATAATTGTCGGGAATAAACGAACTGTGTTTGTGATTTTTTTATTGACCATTTAATAAATATTATCAAACAGTAAAACTTTGAGCAGTGATCACGAATCAAGGAGTTTTAACAGAATTTTAATTAGTGAAAAGTTTCGTTACTACTAAACTTGACAATTTACGTAAGGAGGTGTATGTCGAGTTTATAGATGTTTTTTTATTGTTAAAAGTGGTGTAAAATTGAAAGAGCAAAAAAGGAAAAGATCAACGATGTTCTATTTCGGTTGTTAAGTAGGAGAGCGAATTGAGTCAAGTCAGCCGGGAAAAATTGCGTGATTAGGAAAGGTATAAATTAACGTCAACAGTGGTAGACCCAAGATGACTGTGATCATGATGACATCCAGTTATCAGAACATTAAGGTTGAATTCAAATGCGTGCACACACACACACACACACACACACACACACACACACACACACACACACACACACACATATATATATATATTCAGTCCGTTCATATTCATTTATGCTTTTTATCGACACCCATTGACGAGTCCACGGTTAAACCTTGTTGGATGGAAAAGTGTAGAGTTTGTAACGGAAATAAGTAGCATTTCGTTCATTTAGTAACAACGTGACTTGACATATTCTGTCGATGTTTTCGGCATCCCGACAAGTGCGTCTGGGCTTTCTTAAAACATGCACTGGTTAACTTTAGTGAATGCGTGAAACCCGACTGACGGCTAAGTATTTCTCTGGCTTGTTGCCAGAATCTTCTGACACATTTTTATGATGGAGGGCGAAACAAAGTCGAATGTTGTCAAAAAACAGCAATATCTGAATCACTAGAGTTAATGATATGGGTCATTGGAAGAATTCCCTTCCATGAACACTGAAGCTCTGCAGTGATTTTGGTTAAAAGAAGAAAATCAATATGGTTGTCGTTTGTAATATTTTCCTGACAGATCGTCCCATAGGAAAGATAAATAACCATTGAATATATCCGCTTGAGAAGTTGCCTAATAAATAGGGAACATGTGTCCATTAGGATGTGTCATAGTGCCCAGAATAAATGCTTTTAAACACGACATTTAAGTTCTATAAGTTTCATTTAGTTCCAAATTGCATAAGTTATCTATCACTTAGGAAGTGACATTAACCTGATTACTAATTTCTTTCAGAGTTAACTCACGATTTTGAAGAAAACATTTGTTTAATGGCATATTAACCTTTGTAGGTTATTTAATACCAAAGACATCCTTCTAGAGGAACAGAAGTGGTACTATTTAACTCATAGCTGGGAGGATAAGGGGGTTAATGCCTTTCCTCAAGGTATTTGTCCGAAAGTGAACGTAATAGCACGACTGGAGATCGAACTCGCTAACTACGATTCCCTGTAATTTACCCATTACACCATGTTTGATTTTCCCTCATTTCTGGACGAAAGGCTTCTTAAACTGCACCAAACATGAATCAACTATTGAGCAACATACTATTTTACAGAACATGAATTGTCGGTTTGGATACTGAAACAAGAAAATCATGAAATTATAAAATAATTATAATTATAAAATAATTCTGTTATTGATGATCGTCGAATTTATGGAAAAGATTATTATAAATAAATCAAGGATTGATTTCACCTATGGCCAAGTATTTTCTCATCCCCTAAATCCCAAATATTTTCCTATTTCACCAATTTGCTCTTCTATGTTCCCCTCTTTATCCTCACTGCTTAAGTACAATTCAAAGAATAACAAACGGAAAAATAGATTTGATTGATTGATCTTTTGACTTTGATCTTTTACTTTTCCATTATTTACACTTCGAATAAAAAAATTCTGCCCATACAAATAATCAATTCATCGTAACAATCAATCATAGAAAATTTTTATTCCTCATTTAAGTAATGTCACTTCATATTTGGAGATATTTATTTGGAGCTAACAGGCGTTTTAGTTTCGAAACTGACGTCCATTGGAAAAATGCGACAAATGACGAATTTTTGGTTTTTGAGATGAGTCAGGAAAAAAAAGGCAAAGCTATAAATCTGCTTAACATAATCTTTTTTTATTTTTTGTAATTTTAATGGGGAAAAAGTTTCTTTAGGTTACTAATGTAGGAAAATAATCGTTGTGATCAGTGTCATAGGAAGAGAGACCGAATCCAGCGGGGCGTGGGGGGGGGGAGCAATATTCTTTTCGTAACTGTTCGAATTTATTTTTTTATTAGTTCCAGAAGAGCCCATATATTAAACAGTGTCTTAGATTTCATTGATTTTGATGGAACAACAACAAAAGAAAGTTCTTGTTCCTAATCCGGACAGAGGTTACTCATCGAGGGACACACAAAATCAGAAATTCTTTCAAATAATTGGATAGTCTTGCTTTTAGTTAAATCTGTTTCAGTCTAACATGATCTTAGGTGCTTGTAAATCCCTTCCTTAAAGAATTAAATAAACCAACAAAGAATTTTTGGCTGAAGAAGAAAACAGAAAAAGTTAAAGATCAACAACCAAACTTATCACAAGCAAAAATAAATATTAAAAAAAGGATATTTTCCCTTGAAATTCTGAAATCTCTTTGGTTGACCATTTTTTTCCGATGATGTCTGTCGCTGTACAGAATAAAAGATCTGAACAACAAAATATTCGTGTATGTTTTTTTTTTGAGTTGGAAGGCCATTGACTTAAACAAACCTACTTCCTAACCTTTCAAAGTGCTTTTTTCTAGGAAAAGATGATACTTGAGAAATAACAAGCTTTTTCGTTGCTGGAGTTGACAAAAAGAAAGTTTGGATTGGTTTTCTTCTTATTTGATGCCGAAGCCATCTTTCTAGAACAAAAGCAGTGATACTATTTTACCTACAGCTGGGACAAGGGATAAAAGGGTTCATATCTTTCTCAAGAGTATTAGTCCAAAAGTGAACGTAATAGCACGATTTGAGTTCGAACTCGCTTACTTTGAGACTACAGTCTAGCGCTTTAGCCATTACGCAGCACAAAAAAGAAGATAGAGCTTATTAATGATTTGCCTTAGAAGTATCACTATTGGTTTATCCGTCTTCTACACGGGTTGCCTCAACAGACTAAAGAGCTGAGTTTTCTCGGCTATTAACTTACACCTTGAAGCAGAATTTGTTTTATGCTGTTCTTAAGGTCAATAGTGGCAAGTTAACTCGAACAGTCTCAGTTGAAATCTTAATTAGTTTGGCCGATTCCGTTTTCTGTACCGGTAACAGTTACGTCATTGTTCATGCCTTAATAATTTTAGTATAATGCATTAATTCTCTCGGATAATTTTTCATTCTTTGTTAAAATGTCTTGATCGCTGTATGTTTAAGTCTTCCTGGTTCTAATTTTCATACTTGTACCGTTTAGTGTTCTTCCTTGGGAATTTTAGAACATTCAGCTATAAATTATTTTTCATAATACCATACTTTGATAAATTGGCGTATATTTTTGCATTGAAACTAAAGTCTCGATATTAGATAAACTAGACGAGCTTTACCAGCTTTATTACGAGCTCTATTTTTCTTTTCCTTGAATATATTATTAGATATACATGATTTTAAACTCTACATCAATTACATCCCCGCAATTTTTCTCAGACCTTTAGAATTCAGAGGATTTCAGTTTTGCCTACCCATTTACAAATTTGTCAAATATTAAACAAGGTAGGATAAAAAGTAATGAGATTGGATTTGAACATTTTTGTGATTGTAAAATTATCTAAATGTCGAAACGTTTACAAGACTTCAAGGTGAGTCAATGCCCATTTAAAAAAATGACAAACCCCTATCTTTTTTTTAAATAAAGGGTTTTAGCGAAATACGGGATTGAAACACTCTTCATACTCATTGGACCTAATTCTGTTCGACTTTTTATTCTTTCCTAAACTGGAAATTTATCTCAACAGATTGGAAGACGTTAAGGACATTAAAAGAAATACGATAACCCAACTTAACACCAAATCAAAAAGGGAATTTCAAAGGTGCTTCGGCCTTTAGAAAATTCTCTGAAATAAGTGTATTGAATGCCAAGGGAAGAAAATTAACGTTCCAACAAAATTTGCGTTTCATTCATGGTTCGTTTCTGTACTTATAAATATAACTTTAATCTCCATACTTTTTGAACGCATATCATCCACACAAAAAATTTTGATAATGTTTTCTATTTGGTGAAGATGGAATTGTTTTTGAATTCTCTTCTGACGTTGGACATATCTCAGCTGTACTCGATCTTCTTCAATGCATCTGTTGTATAATATGATATACAGTGATTGCTTAGCAATTGTTTGGCAAATTCCTACCCCTACAACATAGAATATTTTCTTTTATGACTGCCTTTTATATTAATCATATCTTGTTAGTATTACCAACTAATAATTCCAAGCAAAAACTTCCAAAATCAATTTTCTTTCGAGAGTGAATGTACTTCCGATTTGATTGCAATAAAGTAAATAAATTGACATCAAATTTTCTTTCAAAAAAATTTACCGTCACTTTATCATACAAATAAGAAATGAGGAAAATTTAAAGAAAAAATTTGCAACAATAAAAAAAATTGAAACGTTAGTTTGGTCAGCTTTAAAATAATAAACACTTCAAAGAAAAGCAATTAAAGATACTTTTAAACGTGCTTTTTGGTTGATTGGTTTTAACGGCATATCAATCTATCTTGGTTTATCTTATTCCTTGAGGTTAGGGAATCACGTTCATTGTACGTTCATATTTACATTTTTGTGAAATTGTTTCTTAAGAGTTTTTTTTACACACGGCTCGCTCGAATAATTTATTGGACACATAGATAGGACCCTAATAGATTCAAAAACTCTGGAGAGAGTGGACCTGGAAATAATGGTAATAAATGAGTTCTCCACACTTTCCAGATCATTAGAACTGGAACCTCACCATCAGTTGCAGTTTAGTGCCATACCCAGGACACTGGTTTGTTTATTTTGGCGGGGAGGTAATTCTCTGCAGAGGATAAACAATATTCTAAACCCCGCCGACAGCTCAAGTGTCCTTTGAACTTTTGTTTAAAGATTCTCAGCACTGACGTATATACATGCAAATATACATACACGCGCACACAAATTAATATGCAGATGCATATATATATATATATATAAATTGAGAGAGAGAGAGAGAGAGAGAGAGAGAGAGAGAGAGAGAGAGAGAGAGAATTCCGTTTTACAAGTATCTAGACCGATATAACTATGCATAGTAGTATATGCTTCTGGCAAATCTTGATTCTAGGGCTTTATGCTACAAAAACACTTTTTGTTTTGTACGAATTTTGTTTTTTTAAATATAGTTTCTGGCAATACTTGTCAGTTAGTACATTTTCAAATGAATTTATAATGCACTTAGGTTCATGTACCTTAATACCAACTAATTGAATGCACAAATATCTGCATGTGCCTATATAAATGGTCAGTGTAACTATTATCTCTTGTGTACGCAACATTAAAAAAAAGAAGCTGTTGCATACCATCTCTTGTAAAAATGACTATAAATAATCTGGAATATCTTAACCTTATTTGTATGTACAAGCGCACATTAAACGTAAGAGAGAGAGAGAGAGAGAGAGAGAGAGAGAGAGAGAGAGAGAGAGAGAGAGAGAGAGAACATCATCTTGATCACCATGTACGCGTTTGTTTTTTTTTCCCTATCCTCCGCCTCAAGCTGTAATTATTCTCAATCAATTCTCATACATAGATTTTAAAAATGTACTTCACAAAAATAAAAAAAAACAAAACAAAACAAAAAAAATAAATAAATAAAAATATATCAGGAGAAACATTTGATAAAAGAAGAAACATCTGTCTCTGAAATGATCGAAGAGAAATTATAGTTTACTGTTCCGAATCGACAGGGAAAGCAGAAATCTTTGGGAATTCATTAACTTTTGTATACACACACACACACGCAGAGAGAGAGAGAAGAGAGAGAGAGAGAGAGAGAGAGAGAGAGAGAGAGAGAGAGAGAGAGAGAGAGAGAGAGAGAGAGGCATATTTCCTCTATGTCACTTCCCATACATGCCCACACAGAAAGTAGATGAAATTAATATGTTCCCCCAGGCAGCAACTTTTCCTTCGTATAAAAGGGCTTGTGTCAGGTTTATTAGAATAGATTCAAACGAGAAAGCTTCATAAAACAGTGGAAACCAAATGTTAATGCAACTAATCTTTCCATTGTCACATTTCATGAATTCTTATTTGGCACTTAGTATATCGAATCTGAACAGAATCAGTTGAATCATAAATTATTTTTTGCCAATCTTTTTTTTGTTTATCTTTTTGTTTGCTAATCTTTTTTGCTAATTTTTTTTGGGGAATCATGTTTAATCATTATTTGTTTTTATTCACGTATACTATTTAAATGAAGCAAATTAAAACGGAAGTAAATACATTCAGCAATGAAGTTTTATCAAATATTACAATTGTCAGATGAAAAGGACATATCAGTAATATACGATTAAATAAAATCAAAGCCCGTAATCATATAAAATCAGGAGTACGTGGATTTGATCATGAAAACTTTTAAATAGTGTCCACATAGATCCATTAAGTTATTCAGAGTTAAAGAGAAGGTGTGTTAGAATATTCTTGCTTTTTTACACAGTCAGAGATATTCATACTTGTTCCTTCACTAAAGAAGAAACTTCCTTCCTTGTTTGACCTCTCGTTCTCTTTCCATCAAACATCTCGAATAAAGTAAGAAGGTTCAACCATATCAACAGAAGTCAGGGTTGTATATCTCTATATTTTTCTCTATTAACATGAAGATCACTAGTCTTTCAAAAACCTATTAATTTCAATACACTGGGTGAAATTAAAGTGATTGATCATTTGAGGGATGAGCGAGAAAAAGAAATTTTTTGGTTTTGTTCCTTATGCAAGGTTGATGATGTCACTTCCGTTTCAAACTCAGAGAAATTCAGATAAAGTAATACCGGAATTCAGAAAATTGCCCAAGTTTTGTAATTTTGGAAAAAGTGGGATTAGTTCATAATTATTTCTTCTATGTCGTCTATTTCTCCAAAGAATGGAAGTGAAATTGTAAAGAATTCATAATGAGGATTGTAAAAGGAATCTAATAGCAAAGTTATTTTGCCATAAACTCGAAGACAATTTTGTCGGAGAAAATGTAGTAATTTAACGAAAGTGTAATTAGAGAGAAAGAACGTTGTTCAAAATTCAAAATTGATCTCAATAAAAATGTAAAAATAGAATTTTATAAGAGGGGGAAAAAGTAAGAAATGGTGAAACAATAGGGGACTAACTTATCAAACCTGATGTTAATCTATATTTGGAAGGAAGAAGAGGAAAGAGTAGAGGAAAAAGTAGAAAGGTTCTTTTTAAACAAATAAAATATCATAACATCAAACAAAGATAAAAAAAACAAACTTTAAATAATCTTATCGAGTTTTTTATACCAGCGTCAGTTGATACTTTTTCACTGGAGTTTCAGTGACAGCGAGTCTCCTCATGTCTCCGGGACTCTTCTCAGTATTCTGGCCAATTTTGATAATGTTGTAGTTTGTATGGTCTCGTTTCACCCTCAGGTTTCCAACTCTTATAGTCACCTTACGAATTCTTTCGGGGCCGTTCCAAGCATGCTGATTATAATTTATATTATCGTCACTCTCATATTCTAACCTTAGTCGGCTGGGGCAGCGAATACACCGATTGCATCTCAGCAAAGGGGTAAGATTCCTCCAACGAGAGTCCTGATTATGACATTAAACAATCTGATGGTGAGGTTCCAGTAAAAATGGAGGTTTGGGGAATGCGGAGCACCCCCTCATTGCCATCGCTCCTAGGTCAACCCACGGTGGTCTGGAGTGTTAGCACCCGATAGGGTCTTATCCATGGGTCAAATAGAACAATTTGACATTTAAACTATTTTTTTTAAACATTGACGTTTAAGCCGTGTTTAACCAAATGACTTATGCTAAACTAAATTGCTTGAAATAGAACTGTTTATCATTTAATTGTGTGTAAACAAATGACTGATTTTTAATTGAATTGTTAGTGATACATAGCAATACTTGAAACCATTTAACTGTGTGCAAATAAATGATTAATAGAAAATAGAATTGTTCGTATTAAATAGAAATAAGTGAAATCATTTAACTGCATGCAAAATAAAAATAGCTCAGGCTCGTTTAAAAATGTTATCAACAAAATATATTTAGAAATCATATATATATATTTATATATATATACATATATATATATATATAGTCATCCACAGACAGACTGTTTCGTTCTATCAGAACTCTTCAGTGTGGCTAGACCCGCAGGACGCTCCAAACCGGGATCGAAACCCGTCTAACTTTACGATAGATTAAGGTTTCAGACCACACAGCTACAAGCGGACTACGTTGGCTAAGGGAATTTTAAGGTATTTTATTTTTAGCAACAGCAGCAGCAGCCTTTGTTTACATTTTTTAATACCCTATCGGCTACCAGAGTGCTCAATTCTTACGAAGAGCTTTGCATTACGCTAGGGGGGGCCGACAATTCCTTCGCCAGAGTGCTCAACCCCCATGGGGGAGCGTATATATTGTCATCCACAGACAGACTGTTTCGTTCTATCAGAACTCTTCAGTGTGGCTAGACCCGCAGGACGCTCGAAGCCGGGATCGAAACCCGTCTAACTTTACGATAGATTAAGGTTTCAGACCACACAGCTACAAGCGGACTACGTTGGCTAAGGGAATTTTAAGGTATTTTATTTTTAGCAACAGCAGCAGCAGCCTTTGTTTACATTTTTTAATACCCTATCGGCTACCAGAGTGCTCAATTCTTACGAAGAAAGGATTAGGCTTTAAATAACCTACACTGGTTGATAACCCCCCCCCAAAAAAAAACAAACAAAAAAAAAAACAAATCAAACCCTCATATTCCACATATTTTTTCGGGCTCTAGCTAAGTCCAAATGTAACGCTATAAAGTCGGAGAAATTCTCTTAACTAGTGGAAAAAGAAAACGATTTATATTTTGGAAGAATAGAGTAGAATATTACAAATGTTTAATGGCGGAATTGATTTTTGAAATGAAGTGTAGATTAAAATTGTGTTGTTTTCGATGAGAAGGAATTTGACAAAAACGAATTATTTGATGGGAACTGAAATGCAAATATATTGTTATTGTTTAATCTAAAGCATTGTTTTGACTGATCGCTGTGTTCCTGGACGGTTTCAAGTGAAAAATCCTAATGACTGAGTATGGAATTCTAAAATTGGAATGACCTATTTCCAATATTCTATATGGAATTTTTAAAAAATATAATACAAGTCAACCGGAGATTATTGAAATCCAAATTAGGAGAAAAATGATATTTTTTGGTTTCGCGCTTCACCACCCATCAGATAAAGATATACATAAAATAGCAGAGCTTGTCCCTTGCAACCGGACCAAGCAGAAGGCAGCTACTAGATCTCACGCACTTTGACTTTGTATCAGACTATCCAGAATGAAAAGGCAGAGAAAATGATATCACAGCGAGAATAGAAAAGCCTAAACTCTGTACGAGGAATTGATGGACTGTTAATTTGTGAACTGGTTTCTGACTAAAACTTACTACCAATCATTTTCGAAAGACATTTTCGTACTAAATATTGTTATTTTTCCAAGCAGTATTTTGTTCTCTATTTCTTGGTATCGACTTTTATTGGTTTTTACTTTCTTGCGCTCTCATTCGTTTACTTGCCGACCGATTAGTGATTGATCTGTCCGTCTGAATCTAAAAAAAAAAAAAAAAAACAGAACGCGGGCAGATAATGAAGAGATCGTGTCATCCGAAGATATATCCAACTAGCGGAACGATCAGCACAGTGGAAGCGGAATCACCCCCGTGTTTGGCGAGGACAGCTGTACCGTCACACATGTACTTGTCTCTCTTTTCATTTTCTTTGATTTTCACTTTGTGGTCTGCTGGTACGGCAAAGTCCACTATTCGGCAGGTTCTCTCTTTTGTTAGCTATCACCAGGTCTGGTCGTTTGGCCGAGATTAGGTGATCTGTTTCCATCTCAAAAGCCCAGAAAATGTTATGCGTCGCATTATCTAGGACGGATTCCGGTTTGTGCATATACCATTTGGTAGTATAGTTAAATTTCAGTTTCTTTCACAATTCCCAGTGGACCACCTTCCCCACGCAGTCATGTCTAGTTCTTTTGTGTGAGTTTACTACATTTGCTTATTATGTGATTAAAAGTTTCGTCTTTATCACCACATAACTTATCCTAACAATTCTCCTGCGTATTGTCTATTTTGGCTTAAGCCTAATTCGTGCTTATGACGTTTTTTGTGCTACTGTCAGAAAACATTCAGTTTCTCTCTTGAAGTTTCACTTTTGTAGCCATGTCCAGGTTTTCTCGTGTGTCATCTCGCCAGTGTGAGTGTGTCACCATGCAGTTGTTTTTTCCCGTTTGTATTTCCTAGTTATTGTTTTTCTGTTTGTCCTTATGTTGTCTGTGCTGTGACTGGCCGCGACAATTAGTCTTTCTTTGTTTTGTTAATGTAGTTTTCGAGTTTTCATATTGATGCATCCACGCTATCTTCAACGTTGGCGAGATTTCTTTCTCCTTCTTTTCTTGACACATATTGTCTTTTTAGGTCATTTCTCAGATGAAATGCCTTGTGCATCGTCATCAACTTTCTTGTCTTCTGAGTTCTTCTCTTGTCCATTTTAAGAATGGTCTTACAAGAGGAATAGTCCAGGTGTTTATCCCTTTGATGAGATTTCTACTGTAGAGCTTGGTTTCGAGAAGTTTTCTCGTTCGTCTGAGGTACTCTTTTTTAAAAATTTTCTTTCATCTCCGCTTGTTTGATGGTATCCACTTCCGATATTCCCAAGTACAAGTAATTTTACTCTTGTTAAAGGATTCTGATTCTTACTTGATTGGGTAGTTCTATTCTTTTTATAATTTGTCTTTTTCTGTTTTTCATTATGAGCACGGCCCATTTTTCTATACCAAATTCCATTCCTCTATCTTGGCTGTATATTCTTATTGTTTGTATCAAAGTCTCAAATTCTTTTTCTTTTTTTTTGCAAACATTTTGATGTCAATATATATAAGGTTATTAATCTTTTCTTGTGATTTATTAAATTTATAGCCCCTAGTGCATTTCCTTGGTATCTAACTGAATGGCATCATTACTATTACAAATAGTAATGGCGAACGCGCATCTCTTTGGAAGATTCCTCTCTGAATTTTCACCTCTGCAAAAATTTTTCCTTCAACTGTCAATTCCACTTGGCAGTTTTCCATGGTTTCCGTGATAAATTTTATGATTTTCTTGAATGTATTGTACATTTTTCGACCATCTACAATCCAATTCAGGATTGCCAGGTCATATAGGCCTTTTTTTGTTGTCAATCTACGCTATAGCTACATTTTTCCGTTTCGCTTTTCTCTCCTTGAGGATGTGTTGATCAATGAATAGAAAATCACTTGTTACTCTTGTTCCCTTCTGGGATCCTTTCTGTTCGTCGGGAAGTAGTCTGCAGCTTACTAGTGAGTTGTAGATAATCACCCAAATCTGTGCTGTTAAGATTTTCCACATAGGTAGACACATTATTGGACTATAGTTGTTGTGGATGGTTCATTTTTGTGGGTTTTTGGATCCGAGTTGTCTTCCCCTTAGTTCTCCATTCGAGTATATTTGCTTCTTCCTGGCATCAATTCATTTCAAGAACCAGTCTGTCGTAGATG
This sequence comes from Sepioteuthis lessoniana, assembly GCA_963585895.1. Classification (NCBI taxonomy): domain Eukaryota; kingdom Metazoa; phylum Mollusca; class Cephalopoda; order Myopsida; family Loliginidae; genus Sepioteuthis; species Sepioteuthis lessoniana. Next base: position 21,653,546 of record OY757925.1, on the reverse strand, counting down.
GATGTGGATTTTTTTAAAAACCAGAATCCATGTATGCAATCATGGTCTAGAGTTTTCCAGTTCAGTACATTTTTGTGAGTTGCTCTGAGCGATTCCAGGTGTGCTTCCACCTTCAAGTCCTAATTCTTTTTTCATTTTATTTATCCTTTCGACTTTTCTATTATGTTTTTTTTTCCGTTCCCATATTTTACTCCAAAATTGTTTTTCTTCTTTTGCATCCGATTGTTGGTATATCCTCATCCATTCTTCACCTTCTTATTGGTAGAATTTTCTTTTGTTATTTCGGAATGTCCTGTTTTATTTGTATTGCTTGACCTTTTAAGTCTCCCTTTTTTCGCAAATATCTTTTCATTGCATTGTCAGATTTGTCTGCTCTTTTTTGTTCTTTTCATCCCAACAAATCCTCACGTGTTTTTTCTTCTTAGCACTTTTGCTTGTGGGCTCAATTTCTTTATCTGCTATTCTAGTCTAATTTCCCCTCCAGATTTTATATTTTTGTTCGGGTTTCTTAGGGAAATACCTATCTCATCACTGACTAGTTTCGCTCTTGCATAAATTAGCTCGTTTAGTTCAGTCGTATTGCATGGTGGGATATTTGTTAACAATTTGTTTACCTTTTAGGTTTCTACCGTGACATTTTTCTGGTCTTTGTTCTCGAGGGATGGTAATGTAATCTTTTCAGTCTTGAATTTCTTTATTAACTCACATAGCTGCTGTATGTATGTCTTCCTGCTTTGCTCGGCCATATGTGGTAGTCCATAGGAGTACATCACTTATGAGCTCTTCCTTGCTTCTCTAGCAGTGTCTTGCGTGTCTGGTTCGTCTAACTTGGATAGTTTTCATGATGGGAGGCAGGTGGCCGCATAGTTGGTGCTTTATGGGGTGTTGCCGCCAGGACTTATTCAATATTGCTCGCAACATTCTTGTGTAATTGCCGTCTAGCTTCTTCTCCAGCCGTTTTGTTTACATCCAAGTGGTGCATCCATACAGCAGTATCGACACGACCGCTGCCTGGAAGAAACTGCGTTTCATTTTATCGGTCAGGTCTGATATCCATATGATCGATAGCTTATCGATAGCTTTCCATGCCTTCGTTAGCTCCGTGTCGATGTCTTTTTCGGTTGATGAGATTGCTTACTAGGAAGGTGAATTTGTCTACCAGTTTCAGAGAGGTTCTGTCTAGTGGGGAAATGTCGCCTGCTTGATTAAAGCACTTATATTCAGTTTTGTGTGCATTGACATGGAGGCCAATGCCCGCGGCGACTCGTTCCAAACTATGCAGTAGTGTTTCAGCTTGCTTGGGCGTATTTGCCAGTATCGCTGTCATCGGCGTCGGTAATTGTTTTTGCGGGGTACCTTCTGCTTCTTTTCTTTGTCAGCTCGAAGCTGTTTTCTCTGATTTTATCGATCGATGTTCTAAGCACGTAGTCTAGGCAGATGATAAAGAGGTATGGGGCTGTATTACTCCTGCAACAATGTCGAAGTATTCTGTGTCTCCATCCGGTGAACGTACTTTCACTTTTGTGTTTTTGTAGAGAATCGTTATGGCTGCTACGGTTTCTTTTGGTAGGCCGTATGCTAGTAGGATGTTTTCCATCTTCCCTCTATAAATGGAATCGAAGGCCTTGGTAAAGTCGACAAATAGTAATGTCGCCAGTAGGTTTTTTGCCCGTACGCCTTCAAGGATTCTACGGATGGTCAATATTTGTTAGGTCGTGGATCTATTTCTTCGGAAGCCATTTTGGTTTTTCCTAAGGATGTTGTCGATTTTGGGTTCTATGCGGTTTCGTAGTAGGGGATTGTAAATTTTGGCTGCTATGGATGTAAGTAGTTCTTGGCTAATCCGAGGTCCCCCTTTTTAGGAAAAAGGAGGATGCACCCCTTCATCCATCTGTCTATCGGATTTTGATTATAGACTGCGTTGCAGTGTCGGAGCTGTATGTCGTCGAATTGTCTGGTCTACCATACTTCTGGGGGAATCTCGTCAAGCCCTGCAGCTTTCTTATTTTTAATTTTTTTAAGGACTGAGTCGAGTTCTTCTTGCGTAAACGGTCCTAGTTTAATGTTCAATTGTTTACTAATGATTCTGGTGATTGGTTTATGCGTAACTTTCGGTGGGTTTCCTAGCAGATTTTCGAAGTTCTGTTTTCACAGTTGTTCTTAGACCCCTTTCCAAGCGTTTGGAGACTGTTCCAAGTGCACCAATTGCAATTAGTATCACCGTTACTCTCTTGTCCTCTGCTTTTTTAGTTCTCTAGTCAGGTTTAAGTATTTGTTTCTCTTTTCGCTTTCTTTTATTTCCATTCTGGGATTAAAACGGCAAAGTCTACTTGACGGCAAGTTTTCTTTTTCTTGTGGTAATTATCACTAAGTTTGGTATTCTGACTAGAATTAAGTGATCTGTTTTTATCAAAGAATTTTATACGTCTTGTTCTCTAGGATGGATTCTGGTTTGAGCATAGACTATTAGGTAGTATGGGCAAAAGTCAACCTCTTGAACAATTCCCAGTGGACCACCTTTCTCACCCAGTCATGCTTAGTCTTGTATTTATTTTGTGCTAGTTTGCTGCATTCGCTTACAATATGACTGATCCTTTCATCTATTTTTTCGCATAACCTATACAATTCAATTGCGTATTATCGATTTTCGCTATTATAATTATTGTGAGTTTTTCACACCAACGTTAGATGGTGGCCTTTTACTGGATTCTGAGAGACAGGAAGTCTCTTTGAGTATTCTAGTCGGTTTTAACGAAGCCGTGAACGTGATAGTCTCGAGTCTTCTTCTGTTTTTCAATCTCTTTTCCAGTCTCTTCTCCAAATCTTTGAGGTTTGTTCCAAGCATACCTACTACAATCGATATCACCATCACCCTCATGTTCCACAGTTCCTTTTTAGACCTCTGGCAAGGTTCAAGTATTTGTCTATGTTTTCGATTTCTTTTATTTTTACTCCGTGGTTCGCTGGAACGACGAAATCCTCTGGATGCCAAGTTCTTTCGTTCTTGAAAATCAACACTTAGTCCAGTTTTTTAGCCGGGATTAGGGGATCTGTTTGTATCATAAAATCTTTGAAAATCTTATGCATATTATCATTATTATTTCACCCCTTAAGAGTTGTTCCCTCCAATGTAAGATGGTAGTCGTTCAGTGAAGTCTGGGTAATAGCAAGTCCCCACAGGTCACCAGTACTCTTCTCAGTATTCTGGTCTATCGCAACAATGTTGTAATTTGTATAGTGTCGATTATTCCTTTGATTTCCTCTTCTTCCATTCCCTTTGTAAGCGTTTCGGAGACATTACTATTATTATTATTATTATTATTATTATTATTATTATTATTATTATTGTCATCATCTTTGACCTTTCTCTGTATTATGTTGAGCTAATGTTTCTTTATTCTGTTTCTTTTTTCCTGCTGCCCACAGTTGACGTTGATAGATTGTGTGAGAAAAGAAAGGAAAAGATCTAGTTAATATTTAAGACTGTGCCAAATTCTCTTTTAAAAACAAAAAACAAAAAACAAAACGAAAACAAAACAAAAAACAAAACAAAACAAAAACTTGAGGACATTCCAAAACGAATGAAAATTATGACAGAAATTGCAACGCAACTGACATTAGGACAAATTAAGGATACGTAAACTCCAAAGCAAAAAATCAAAAGTTTATTACTCTTGAGAGTTTTCAAGACACAAAGAAATTACTGACAAAATGACATGTGCATGTTTGTGCTGAGGATACCTTAAAAGATAAACAGAATCTATACGAAGTAGAAGTTTACTTACTCCAAAACAATTATTTTTTAAAAATTTTCATTACACAAAGAAGGCTAGAACGTTTATTGGAACACAAATTCACATAAGTCTGATATAAACATATAAATGCTGTCTGTACAGAGACTTTCATTTGAGTAAATAAATCTTGCAAATCCATCTAGATATAGAAAAATTGATATGACTTTGTAGGATCAGTAATCTATTGAGAATTGTGCAAATGACTGGGTGTAGTTCGGGCAAACCAGACTCTGATAGATATGATATTAAATTTCAGACAAGAGAAAAATATAGAAATCAATGATAAATTAAAGAATACTTAAAAGATTAACGAAGATAAATAACAGGGATGGGGAAATATTTCAACTTTGTCAGGAAACTTAAAATAATGAAATAAGGATGGTAACAACCGTATCCATCATTATTAGCCTTGCAGTAAACTTTGATCCTTTATTTTGACTTTCAAACAGAATACCGACATTTTTTTTTACATGTAAAGTAACAAAAAAAAAAAAAAGTAATCATCGGTTGAAATTGAGTTGTAAATATTGCGTTCGTCGTAAAAATCCACGACCATTGATATTTTTTAAACATAACAAAACGGCAAAGTTCTAGATGTAAAGAAACCACGTATGAGATTTCAGAAATGACAAACCTTCTCTTGGCTTGTGGATAAATGTGTCATTAGATTATTTATCAAAGTCCAAGTCAGAATTGAGATCACGGGTAAAATACCGAGACATGAACTGGACAGTTAAGACGCTTTCAACTGAGAAATCACGAATTTTATCCATAAAACAATCAGCCAGGAGCTCGTATCTTTCCTTGGAGCTTCAAATAAAGAAAAAACAAACAAGCAAGCAAACAAATAAGCAACCCCCCAAAAAACCCCAAACGATCCAATATGCACTTAATACGTCTCGACGATTTTTCGTTAAAATAGTCTCTGTTTGTTGGCGTAAAATATTTTTCGATTCCTTTTATATGTTTCAAAAATCTAAGAAAGTTTTTACATTCTTTTTCACAAGAGTTGTTTTCCACTTGAGAAAGAAACACACACATTGAATAAGCTTTATAGTATGATAGAGAAGTGCTAAATAATCTTATGAAAGAAAATATATCTTGCATCTTCAAGAGCTGGAATGTAATATGTCGTGTTGTATGTGCAATTAGAGTGAGATGAAATAAGTTTATATCCAATAGAAATTGTCAGTGCTCTGACAAAAAGTGACAGAAAATATCGTTTCCTATTATAAACGAATTACAAGTTATACTTACATCAATCCTCATCCAGTAATAGTAGACAGATACAACACACACACACACACACACACACACACACACACACACACACACACACACACACACACACACACACACACGTGCGGGTGTGCAGTAATAGATGTTAAAATCACACATGCACAAAGTACTTACAACACACACACACACTGCTTCTGTGGGTCGATGTATGTGGGAATGAATGTGTATGTATAACACTCATTTAGTTATGTTTATGTACAGCATAGGTGGAAAATATGCACCCACATGAATATATTCATGCACGCAAGTATATGCGCATTTACAAACATAGACAAATATATACATGTACGTGCACATATATACACATATATACTCATACATATATATATATATATATATATATATATATATATATATATATATATATATATATATAACCTGTATATGTCTAGATCATAGGTATGTACAAAAAAACATACATATAAACATACAAATATACATATATGTATGCATGTGTATATATTCATATGTGTATGTCTATGTATCTATGAATAGGTTTGTAAATATGTATATATATATATATATATATATATATATATAGTTGGGCACACATATTCATATATGTACATGATTATTGCTATTTGTTTGTTATAGTATATATATATATATATATATATATATATATATATATATATATGTGTGTGTGTGTGTGTGTGTGTGTTACCTGTACACTTTTTGGGATTTATGCATCTATGCATTTTGACAGTCTTTCTGATTGGGTTTACAAATTCTCTTCGAGTCATGGAAAAAAATTTAATTAGTGGAAACTTCATTCCATATTTTTCGCTGATTCCATTGGTAGGAAGATAGATAGATAGATAGATAGATAGATAGATAGATAGATAGATAGATAGATAGATAGAGGGTTGGGAGAGAGAGAGAAATCGGTAAGAAATAATTTGTTACCCTAAAGTAATTTTAAGTGGAGGAGGAGGAGGAGGAAAGAAGGTTAAATAAAAAAGACTGAATAAAAAAAAAGTGGTAAACGTAAAACAGTGTTAAGAGAGAGAAGAAAAGATTGAGAAAGAGAGAGAGAGAGAGAAAGAGAGATAGATAGATAGATAGAGAGAGAGAGAGAGGGAGGGAGAGAGAGAGAGAGAGAGAGAGTAGGAAAGAAAAGGAAAAGAAAAGTGAGAACAATAATTTCTAAAGGTAGAACAACAACAGTTACAAATAATAATCAAAGAAAATATGAGGATAGGGATAATAGTAACGACTTTACCGTGACAGTAATTCAGTGGAAATTATGCAAATGAATTGAGGCCAACTATGCAGACAAACTGAATGAGCAGAAACCACAAGTGTTATTCTAGAAAATATAATAAAAAGAGCAAAATCATACTAAGACATTAAAATTTAGACAAGGAGATAATATTGGTGTGAAAAACCATATATTGATAAAATGAATATTGAGTGAGTGTTGGAGAGTTCAGGAGACTTGAACTCTCTTTATACTCAACGAAAACCACTGGATGAAAAAGTCACATGATAAAAAGAGTAAAAGGAATAATAAAGACGGAAGAAAAAGAGATCATAGACGATTAAAGGAGAATTGCATGTCATAAAAGAGAGTAAATACACAAAGAAAAAGAGGAAAATAGTAAGAAAATTAATAGAAATAAAACGAAGGGAAATGAAGGATGATGTAATGCAAGATGAACCATAAGACAAAAAAAGGAGATTAACTGTGGAAGAAGATAACTTCAAGTAGTGACAGCTAAAGCTGAGCGTTTTTGACTTGAGAAATCCAAATTTCTCTCGTGTAATCTAATGAAATCTGACAGACATTCACTTGCATTTAGAATTGATTTGCCTACTTCATGAATTATACACAGATAATCTGCAAAACCTTTTCGCCCTAACTAGCTTAATTAATATCTATCTATCTATCTATCTATCTATCTATCTATCTATCTATCTATCTATCTATCTCTCTATCTATCTGGCTGCTTATTTTCGTGGTTTATTTCATGTATATAGATATTGATATATTTATTTTTGAATTATAATCTATATGACGACTTTCATGGCATAAGTATCTCTCCAATGTGAGCATTCAGGGTCCTGGCCGATATAAACCTGCGTTTATCAAAAACATGTAAAAAAGATGCCATTCTATTTATTTGTTTTTAAGATAATTGAAATATTTTGTAGCATAGATTATTTTCCATTTAAATGTTGGAGGATTTTGATGAATCAAAAAGTTACACAAGTTATTGAGTCAGATTCGTTGTCTGCCTTTTCTTTTGTCTAACATTTATTCTCTCTACCTCTCTCTCTTTCTCTATCTATCTATCTATCTATCTATCTATATATATATATATATATATATATATATACATGTGTGTGTGTGTGTGTGTGTGTGTGGATATACGAGGATCATTAAATAAGTTTCCAGACTTTTTTCGTATGGGGACTTTTATTGATAGTACGTCCCCTTCCAAGTAATCTTATCCGGCTGCAATGCACTTATACCGATCCAACAACTTCTGGAAGGCCCATCGAAGTCCTCTTGTGTGAGCGTGTCAATGACCTTCGTCACAGCCTCTTTCATTACCTCAATTGTTTCATAACGACAGCCTCTGAGCTTAGGGAATAACCAAAAGTCACAGGGAGCAAGGTCTGGACAACAGGGAGGGTGAGGAACTGTCTTGATGCCCATCTTGGTCAAATTGTCTGTGACAAGGATGGAGTTGTGGACTGTTACATTGTCCGGACATTGGCCTAGCGGTTAGAGTGTTCGCCAATGGCCCGGGAGACCTGGGTTCAATTCCAGGTCGAGTCATATCAAAGACTCAAAAAATGGTACTTGATTCCTCCTTGCTTAACACTCAGCATTATAAGGTACGGATCAAGGGTAAAGTAGAGCAATCCAGGGAAGGAGTAGCGCCCTCCCCTACACCTTGGTGTAATAGCTATCGAAAAGGGAACCTTCGGGTTACCCTCGACTATGGTCGCCAACTTTACTTACATTGTCCTGGTGGAAATGCCACTGACCCGATTTGAAGAGTGCTGGCCTCTTCCGACGGAATCGCTCCCTGAACTCCCTAAAAACCTCAACATAGTAACCCTAACCCTAACTCTTTGGCCAATCAACTCTGATGTATTGACTTCCTTACTCCTCCCACACCTCTCATCATCCCTCACAGACTCCATGGCTTCCTTGAATCTCTTATGCCACTCAAAAACTGATGATCGATTCATGCAAGATGGTCGAAAAGCAGTCTGAAGCATTCCATAGGTTTCTGTGGCATTTTTTCCAGGTTTAAAACAGAATTTTATTGCATATTGTTTTTCTAAAGTGTCCTCACGTCCGGATTGCTTTTTTGAAATTCACCAGCTGTGACAATTAGGCTTTAGTAGGGTATATTCCAATTGCTGCTGTAGCTGTTGATTTGAAGCTGAAATCATAAGAATTGGTCAGTCATCACATAAGGTGTATAGCAATAACATACTGAATTTTCAAGAGTCTACGACAATTTTAAATCTGCACAAAAAAGTCTGGAAACTTATTGAAAGCACCATATATATAATTTATATATAATAAAATGTAAGAGAAAATTTTTGCTAATATCCTTGTGAGGTGAATAGTATCATTTTTAAAATCACAAAAGGAAATTAATCAGAGAAAAACATTAGATATTTAAACAGCTGCTCGTAATGTACACACACACACACACACACATATATATATATATATATATACGTGTATTTAAAGTCGAATGGTGATGGATAATTAAAATTGCTTTTAAAAGGTTTAAAATAAACTTTCAAAACCGTTTAAGATGTCGGTTGTTACTAGCGTTTCAGCATAACTATAAGTGTAACGATATGAATTGTTCTGAATATATATATATATATATATATATATATATTTGGCACTTTTATTTACAGTTAAAATCAATTAATTTCCCTTAATTATATATATATGTGTGTGTGTGTGCGTGTGTGTGTGTATGTCTCTCTCTCTCTCTCTCTCTCTCTCTCTCTCTTTGCGCGCGTGCAAAAATGGGCTCCTAGAAGCCATAAAGTTTGAATATGTAGTTTCTATTTTCTTGAACTCCTTCCAATAGAATGTCGAATCATTCCTCTTCCTAACTGACGATAAATATATCTAGACTCTTAAATTTTGTTGGTTCTAAGCTCCAAATAATTTAAGAATCTTTTTTCTCTTAGTAAAGTATAACAATAATTGGTAGTTTGTTATTTAATGGCATATCAACCTTCTCGAGTTATTTAATGCCAAATCCACCCTTTTTGAGAAAGACTGTAGAGGTAGTATTTAATCCATAGCAGGGAGGATTAGAGAGGTTCATACCTTTCCCAAATGTATTTGTCTGAAAGTGAACGTAATTGCGCGACTGGAGTTTGAACTCGCTTACAACAATTCCGTGGTCCAGCTCTTTAACCATTACACCCCCATAACAATGACCATATAACATTAGCAAGTCTTTATTGATTTCTCTTTTTCATCTTTATCATTTGTTGTGGAGAAATATTTTTACTTTCCAACATTTAAAATTCGATTTTCCAGAATTTAGACTTGACATACTTGACGTATAATTGCTTTCCTTTTGTTGACATTTGTGCTAGAAATATTTGTACTTATAAAAGATTCTTTTTCGCGGATAATATGGCTTAACAAACACATTAGCATCATCAATATTATTTTTACTCTTCATAGAGACATACATATCGGAAGAAATTTTATACATATGTGTGTGGTGTGACAGAATCAATTGATTTGAATTTTATGGGCGGAATTTTTTAAATTATATACAAAATATTGAAAAGTGATTTTAAGGAAAAAATTTACATTTTATAATGTTTTAAATATTTCGGATCTATCTATCTATCTATCTATCTATCTATCGAAGTGTGAGTATATATGCGTGCGTGTATAAGTATCATGTGTGTATAAGTGTTATGTTTTTGATAAATTTCTTTTGTGATATTCCAAAAACGAATTAATTTTCTATGGAAATTTTAAACATAATGTGATATATTTGTTGTTAGTAGATCTGTTGCACAGTCACAACCATGATACATATACAACTATACATGCGGAAGCAAAATCAACAATAATGACGAACGAATACACTTCTTTGGAAAAATATACCTCTCACTTTATTCGAAATGGTTGCGAAAGGCTTGTGAAAGGGTAATGTGTGCGAGGTGAGTTGGAGACTGAACAAACTGCAACATATTGACCCCCAGTTCTTTTGTCTTTAGCAGCTCTTCTTTCTCGTTCTTCTGGGCTGCTCAATCGGGGGTCCTGAGGGCCCATAGCCCTCTGCTGGGTGCTGGTACTCTCTACAGCATCTTATCTCCAACTCGATTGACTCCAACTTAACTGAATCTGTCTGTGGCACCGGATTATATAATTGTTTGACGACCACCTGCTTCTTGTGAGCATCACACCTGCACCCAATTCAACCCGTCCACAGTCAAGGTTATACCCTGATATTTTCGACCGGATGCCCGTGTTATTTACACAGGTGCATTTCTTATTTGACAGCTCGGCCGCGGGTCAATATGTTACAATCATCCCATAAGTATTTTCAAAATTCCACATGTGGAATTTTTCTTCACATTCGTCTCCATTCCCCTCACACACACATTTTACAAATAATTCTCCAGGACAACAATAGCTGAAAAAAGACAAAAAAAATTACTTGAACCACAGCAAAAAACAAAATCTTAATTAGAAGGCGACCTTCTCCCTATGTAACACTTGCCTGGCTAATTATTATCTAAATTTGTTTTACTATCTTTGAGCGGTCGGCTATCTTGACATGTGTGCATCAAGGTACAATACGGATGCATCTTTTATCCTCCCAAAACCAACAGGGCCCACCGTAATTCCTTGAAGAATCTGAAAACCCTAGAAGGACCATACTCTGGTCCCAGATCCTGGTCACAAACCTAGTGACCCTGGTCATTTCAGCAATACATTTCGCCTGGATTCCTCATGACCACACCCCAGTCCTTCGCTCAACAGGTTCCCTACCTGGAGTAACTAGAGAATTCCATAAACTAAAACACAATATCTTCAAGGCCCAAAACATTCCACATAAATCTACAAAAATCATGGCCCAAAACAATGCATCCCAATTCTGTCAAACAACAATACATTCGAGTGTATCACAATCTGACACGCATGCAGTAAACCACCTAAAATAGACCACGCAAAATATTTATTAGCAATGTGTTACTCATTTTTTTTTATAATATGAAACAGAAAAAAAATTCTAATGTCGCCTTCAAACTCAAATAAACTGTTTATTTTTCTAAAAAGATGTCCGTTCTTTTCTTTCTTTTTTTCTCTATGCTGTGTTCAACAGTGTTCAAGTTTTTTTTCTTTTCTCTTCCTGTCTCCTTCCACTGTCTTGTTGTCCTCTTTTTTTTCTTCTTTTTTTTTAATAATAAATTGCTCATTCACTATCCTTTTTTTTCAAACCTTATATCAGCCTCGCTCTGTCTTTACCTTGATATAATAACTATAGGTTCGTGCCTCCCCGTTTATTCAATTTCAAACAATATTTCCATAAAACATAAGCCTGGTTTATTAATAAAACTTTTTCAATAGCTTACGGGTACCCCTCTATTTTTTTTCTTGCTTACTTCCAAAGAGGAGCCAAAATATCCCAGGGGGGGGGTCTTTCCTAAACAACCCAAACAACATTTTCCCCTCAAGAACAATTCAAAACCGAGTCCACGAATTTTCCGGTACATACGATATCGTCAAAATTTTGCGCATATACTTAATTATCTAATCTCCAAACCCCTGTTTCCGGATATCCTCTTCAATAAAACCTGAAACCCCACTCAAGGATGAGGGGGGGGGGAATTGAAAAATATCCATCTGCCGCGTCAGACATACACACAAAAAAAAATCTGCCTCTTAGTTGCTCTGTCCCAGTGGCGAGTTCATTCGAGACAATTCTGGTTGATATCGGGCCAGAAAAGGCCCGACGCAATCATCCATGCCCCCGAATAAATTCGGTATCAACAATTCTTCACAAAACCTGGTATGCTTCTACCAGTACCCAAAATATCGACCCCATTCTAGGGAGACCTCAGAAAACACTTCCAATTTCCACAACATTCACAAACAGCCTGAACTACAGATATGCATTTTCAACAGACAACACCATTGATGCGCCGAGCATCCTCCCAGATCTCGGATTAAGATCCTAATTTCCAATTACTATTTGCTAGGGCAGCACTGACAAGTTACAACAAAATTTCATTCATAAAAATTTGACAGCTCGGCCGAAGGTCAGTATGTTACAGATCAAAACAAATTCATTGATGAATTTTTGTCACTTCATTTCTGGATAGTAGTCAGTGAGTCTACAATTTATTAAGATCTAAGTTGCCCCAGCTGTGTTTTGACCCTTATAAAGTTGACTGAGACCCAGAAATATCTATTTACATTGACAGGACGCTAACCCCAGAGCAACTGTTAGTACGCTAATCTCATAGATCACCGAATAGTGTAGTTCTCACTCTTGGTGACCTTTTGTCAAAGCAAGCTAAGCTGAGTAAATTTGATTGCGGTGTATAAAACGCAATGATTTATCCTGAAATAAATCTTAGGAATTCACCAATCATGATACAATTATTGAGAAAGTGATTTGATAATTAAAAAGATCTAACTGGAAAAATTAAGAGTGCTGCGCATCTTTTTTAATTGTTCGATTAAAAAAAACATTCCCATATGATTAAAAATATATAGTTAACGTGAGTATTCTGACTGCCCTGCAAGTACACAAGAATAGATATGCCACGTGTTGTGACCCTTTCCTTATTTTATCTTGATTAAAACTCTCTTCAGTTTGTTCCATAACAGCCCTTCTGTTGTTTCATTGTTGGCAGAAAAGCCCCGGTTTACTTTTCATATTGGCCGGTGGATTTTCTCTCTTCGGAATATTGTTGATAAGTACTCATCAAAAATGGACATGACAAACCCACAACATGTGTCGTTTCGGAAATCTAATTGTTACAGTAGCTGTAACTCTTGCCATATGTCGATAGTGATAATGACAGTATATCATGCTAAATCTATAAACATGTATACTTATAGTCTATATAATTGTACCTGTCAAGAAACAATACTACTGTGTATGTAAATAGAAATGCCAAACAGTTAGAGTGAGCAATACGTTGGATGTTTTTGAACTCTTATACTTATCATCAGTTTGATGACGTGTGTATGATGTAATAGACAAGTAACGTAGCTGTGGCAGGCATGGTATGCCAACTACATTTGGCACCAGTTGCCCACAGAATGAGTGAACTAGAGGGATGGAGCAATCTCTAACTTTTATTCCATTATATTTTTATCAAGCAACAGTGGCAAGAATTTAAGCGTTTTGGGCAGTCACAAGTGGGGCATGTCTAAACTTTAGCTGATGCAAGAATGGGACCACCATTGATTGACAAATCATCATCCTCATCATCATCATGTCGTGCTGCTTGCGCGGATTTCCCTGACTCTCTCTCTCTCTCTCTCTCTCTCTCTCTCTCTCTCGACATTCATCTCTATCATCCATCGCTTTCGGCAGGTCTTCTTGACTCCATCCTGTGTCTGTACAGAGCTGTAGTTGATAAGTTTTTGTTTGTCGTCCAACACTGGCACGTTCGTGTGAGGGGGTCCATTGGAGAACGTCGCTTATGAGTTCGTACTTACTTCTTCAGCAGTGTCCCACATGTCTTGTACGTCTTATTTGGATGGTTTTAGAGATGGAGAGTAAGTGTCCGAACAGTTGCTGTTTTGTGGGATGTTGCTTCCAGGATTTGTTCAATATAGCCCGTAGCATTCTTGTGTAATTCCTTCTAGCTTTTCTCCATATGCTTTGGCAGCGTCCATGTGGTGCATCCATATAGTAGAATTACCACGACCGCTTCTTGGGGGAAATTGCATTTCATTTTATCGGTAAGTTTGACTTCTATATGATCGATAACCTATCGATAGCAGTCCATGCCTCCGCTGTCGCATATTGACGTCATTTTTAGTAGATGAAACGCTGCGTCCGAGGTAGGTGAACTGAATGAAATCATATCTCCGTTTAACTCAGGTGACGCTCGACACATTGTGCAACATTCTGTACAGCGTTCACTGAATCCCATGTAGTTTCATTGTTGAGAAACAAAGGTACAATTAATGATACAATAAAATTGAATACTAACAATTTCATACGTCGGCATTGGACCATTGGAAGATTGGCTAGATAATTTCCAACTGTTTCGAATAAACGGTCGAATTAGTGTGTAAAGGCGATTGCATAAAGCTATGGATCTAACCTGTTTAAGTTGGTTGTGGCCCTGTAATAGTATGAGGAATGTTCTGTAGGAGTACATAAGAACTATTAGTAAAATTGGAATTTATTTTGACTGGTATCACACATTGATCCTATGGAAGATGGTTTTCACCCTTTTATGTTCGTGATTTTCCCCTCACTAACGTGTACAGGTAATAGGAAGCTGATTTCAGGAACGGTTGGCTGATTTCCAGGTACTCCATTAGCAATTTTCGTCAGATTTAAACCTTACTGAGCTGTGTTGTAGACCTCATTATTGCCTTGCAGTCACAATCAACTAATATAACTTGGTTATAGAAAACTCTGGATAGATATACCAACGCTTCAACCCAGATACTCTCAGACTCCATAACACCGTTATTTAGATGAAGGAAGGAGGTACACGTTATTCGGTAGCCGTCTGTAATCTTTATACACATTTATAAACATTTATATATACTATGACTCCAACTTTTAAACACGCCTGTTTATTTTACGTAATATATATATATATATAAAACATCTTAGTGTGTGCTTAAATATATGAAGTGACGCATAAAGGATCATGTATAAGTTTTTAATATCATAAATGCATTCGTTTGCATGCTAACAAAAAACTATAAGGAACATGCGTATTCGATAAAATGTTTGTTTTCGTTTTTCCTGTTTGTTCCGGTATCTGCCAGTTATGAAATAATTAAAAGTGAAATCTTTGTGTTTTCTTGTGAGATTTTTCTTACAATGAAATCCAGTTTTGATTAAAAAAATAAGAAAAGAATAATGTAATTTCTCCACTTTTAAAAATACACAAAGAATATCTTTTCCTTTCTTGCTTGTGTCCGCTGGGAGTTGAGGTACAACTTCTCATTATATTATTATGTTGTAATGTTGTCTTTTTGACAAGAACAACGATACTATAGTCACGACAGGAAATAGGTCGAGTGCAGGTACTAAACAAAGAGGGTGGGGGTGTCAGGGCTTTGTTGATAATTAATACTTTAAAGTTCGTTTTAAAAACTGCATCTAAAATCGACTGCAAATTTACTTCATCATAAATATATAAAAGTGTATATGTGTGCAAGTGAGTAGTAGGAAAATCTGGATTCTTCAGCTTTCGTAAGGCAACCAGTCTAGGAGAAGGAAAACTCTGAATTTAAGGTCACTTTACTCCACTAAATAATTGACCTTGTGTCACATCTTGCTCGTGGTAGAGGGCTTGGGTAAATATGTGCTTCTTGTACCAAATATCAACTAATTCTTTGATATATAATGGAGAAGGATAGTTTTTTTTCAACAAAATGAAGCATCTTCCTATTTTTATTCTGATGTCAGATCTTAAATCAAAAGACAGGGTGTCTCAAAATAGATGCAACCCATTAATATAATAGGGATTCATTACTGAGACGAGCGCAATGGCAGTAATTTGGAACACGTCTGGTAAAAAATATATCCTTTCACCTAGAAACATGAAAATTAATGTTTTTTTTAATTGTTATTATATCCCCTTCCAGGACATGCAACTTTTTTTAGTTTCTTATCTCTGAAATGAATCATTATCATATTAATGGGTTGCATCTATTTTGAAACACCCTGTACTTTGATTTAAGATCTGACATCACAATAAAAATATGGAGATGCTTCATTTTGTTGAAAAGTTATCATTCTGCATCTATTTTGAATGATTTTGCCTCCAAATAAGTAGTGACGTGAAATATTTTTTCTTTCTTGTCCAAGGCATTGTGATCGAGGCTTAATAGTTGTTATATTTTTTATTTTCCGATCTGAAACATAATAGAACACAACATTATCATTAGAGTTATTAGCAGTCACATGGGTCCCATGTATATTGAGACACCCTGTATTTCTCGAAAAATGCTTTGAGTTATAAAAAAGAGTTTAACATTTATCACGTTCACCAGATTTAACGTTACTTAAATTTGAGCAGAGATTTCTGAAAAACAACTGATGAAATTCTAGAGGTTTTTAAAAGAAAAAAAGCTAAGAGACTTCAATTAGCATCTTCCTTAGTTGTCAATGTCCAGCTAAAAAGAAAAGGATGTAAACGAACATGATTATTTGGGAATCCACTACTCACACATAAACACACACATATACACAAAATGCCTTTCCAAATACAACATGCATGAAAGGTGATGAAACCAGTTTCCCCATCAGGTTAATCTGATCAGAAGGAGGCTCATCGCACTGCAAGTCAAAAAATCATGAATCATCTTTAGAATCAATGGTCATTTAACCCACTCAATAATTTGTAGAGATGCAACTGATATAAATGCCAGTAATCTTGCTCATGCTTTTTGCTGAATGACGGCTATTTATATTTCGGAGGTGTTGTTCGTGTAACAAAAAACATAGTATCATTTCCATTGTTATCAACTTTGTGCAAATATCTTTTCTAACATAGTGTCTTGTCATACTTCTAGTTGTGAGTTCTGATCAAAAGTTGATTTTGTTAATTGCACGCGAGCACACTCTAGATCCATAAAGAACACCTGATTAATATACGCCAATGTGAGTTTCTCTTGACACAAAAAAGGCATAAAAATTGCCACATGCTGCAGCTCAAAATAAATTGTTCAAATGTCTCGTATTCGAATGAATCCACATGAAGAAATCTGGATTATATATATATATATATATATATATATATATATATATATATATATATATCTGACACTGGTTAATTATACACATGTGCACACATGCACACACACGCACACATATACATATATTGGTTTGGCTTGATGATGATGATGATGATTTCTTTAACGGCATTTTACTTGGTATTGTTTATTTAATGTTGAAATTTGATACTGATTTTTAATACCCAATCATAGGGTTTCAAATAACTATTTCTATTTAATAATAATATTAATCAGGAGAACTTGGAAACTACTCGAGACAAAACTCTCTAGTAGAAACTTTCTCAAAGGAATAAATACTTGCTCTGTACCCCTCGTTAGATACTCGCGACTCTTTCTCAAATGGACCAAAGATGAACTTAAACAAATGGACCAAAGAACTAGAAAACTAATGACCATGCACAAGGCATTACATCCCAGAAACGACGTTGACAGACTATATGTATCAAGAAAAGAGGGGGGAAGAGGACTTGGCAGCATCGAAGACAGCGTTGACGCATCGATACAACGACTCGAAGACTACATAAAAAACACGAATGAGGACTGATTACAGCCATCAGAAACAATACTGACAACACGATAGATAATAGAATGACAATAGCCAGGAAACAAAAATGGGAAGAAAAACAACTCTATGGGCGTTTTAAACGACTTATAAACAACATCTCGCACGACAAAACCTGGACCTGTCTAAGAAAAGGAAACCTTGAGAGAGAAACAGAATCTCTTTTAATGGCAGCGCAAAACAACGCTTTAAGAACCAATCATATCAAGGCAAGAATAGATAAGACTCAACAAAATAGCAATTGTAGGCTATGCAGTGACAGATGAAACCATCAATCACATAATAAGCGAATGCAGCAAATTAGTACAGAGGGAGTATAAGGCGAGACACGACTGGGTCGGCAAGGTGATCCACTGGGAAATGTGCAAGAAATTTAAATTTGACCTTACCATCAAATGGTATATGCACAACCCAGCACCTGTCCTGGAAAATGACACGCATAAACTCCTATGGGACTTTGACATACCCACAGATCACCTAATCTCGGCCAGAAAACCAGACCTTATAATAATCAACAAATAAGAAAAAAAAAAGAGAATTTGCAAAATTGTCGACTTTGCTGTCCCGGCGGACCACAGAATAAAACTGAAAGAGTGTGAAAAGAACTGTAAGTACCTCGACCTTGCTTGAGAATTGAAGAAACCATGGAACATGAAAGTGTAGATTGTAGCAATTGTGATTGGTGCTTTTGGCACAGTGACTGAAGGATTATTGAAGGGCCTAGAGGACGAGTGGAGACCATCCAAACGACAGCATTATTGAAGACGGCCAGAATACTGAGAAGGGTCTTGGAGACCTGAGGAGACTTGCTGTCTCTGAAACTCCAGTGAAAAACCATCAGCTGATGTGAAGAACTCTAAAAGAGTAAATAATAATAATAATAATAATAATAATAATAATTTGTTTTCAGTTACATGCTATCGAATATTCCTACCTAATGCAAATAATTTGCACACAGATATATAGTTTCAAATATTCATATGTAATACTAATAATTTTCAAAGATATATTGCATCAATAAAATGGACCCCAACAAGTACAACTGCTCAGGGTCAAAGTGTACCTGGGAGTAATGGCAATAAAGAGGTGTTCCATACTCCCCAGAACTCAGTATCATCCCCTCGTGATACAGTTTTGTATCATATCCGGGATACCCCCTTTTTGGATGGGGGAGAGTCTTACTTCTCGGCAGTTTACGTATTTTAAGCGCCCCCCTCTCCTTAACAGGACGGTATATCGAAGGCTTTGGTGGGACGGATACATTTATTGTAATATATTTATTGTACCAAATGTACGCAATAGTAAACAAGGAACACATTGCACTGTACAGAAATGACTGATTATTGGTCTTTAAAGGGAAACATAAAAGGTCAATGGGTATATAATCAAGAAAAGGATAATTAGATTATTCAAAGAGAAATTGAAATAAAAGCAAACATGAAACAAGTCAATTATTTGAATGTTACGTTTAACATCGGAAAAGGAAAGTTTAAACCATACTGAAAGTACAATATTGTGCCCGTTTACATTAACATGCCATCAATCACCCTCCGACTGTATTCAAAAATGTTCCAGCGTCAGTGAGTCATAGATTTGCTTGTGAACTTTCAACAGGTTAAAGGAGAATATGAAACTGCATTAAAAAGTAGTGGTTCAAACTTGATAATAATAATAACATTAGTTTTTTTTTTTACAAGAGTTAGAAGATGTAGAAATATAATCTTATTTCATCACCACCGCTCCAACGTAAGAAAAGATTTTAGATTTGATTGATAAACATTTCCCTGCAGCAAATAAACTACATAAATTATTTAATAAAAATATGATGAACTGAATAAATAATCGGCAAAAAATAATAGAAAAGCACGAATAAAGAACGATCCAAAAATGTAAATTTTGCTTTATATTATAAATTTTCTTAATCGTGGGAATCTTATAAATAAGAGATTAGAATAAATAAGAAAATGTCATCATGAAGCTAAACATCTACTTCGTTATTTGCTACCAGATTTAACCACATGACAAAAATAACTAGTTATGTAACTTAAGTATTGCATCTTATTTGATATCTTAAAATCATTTAAATATCTTATGATTAGAATATTAGAATATTTGTCTTGCACTTTTGTTTAAATAGTACGGTAATAATTTTGCTAGATTTTTTTTTTTATCATTTTAGGTCTTTTTAAAAAATTTCGATTTTATCTGTGGTGAATTATTGTCTTGGAAAGGAAAAATGTGAATTCAAATCAGCTTTTCTTTGCTTTAAAAGTGACCAGATCCTTCAAGTGGCAGAGGGGTTGGATATATGTATGCATAATAAAATCTTTGCTTAGAAATAGGTGTTTGTTCATATACTTGTAAAATAACTTCTAACTATCTTGATCGTGAACTAAAAATAGGATTTATTTGCCAGAAAGCGACAAATATCATGACTGCAAAGAAAAAAGTCAATTTTACTTTGAAGGTGAAAAAAGAAACAAAATAATTTTTTCTATTTTTTTTTTTTTTGGTTATTAATGCGATTTCTGTTATCAGTTGTCTCCCTACGAAAAGAAAGCCAGGAATTTCGTCTAGTGCCACAAAGGATACAGTTTACTGCTAAGACTGAATTGTAAGGAATTTTCCTGTTTCCCCAGAGAAGGAAAATGGCAAAAGTAGATGATAAAGAAAAATACATTTTTCCGGAGCGAAAAAAAATGGAAACAAAAATGTCAGGGAAAAAAGTGGAAAAAATTAGGTTGAACATTAACTGAGATATTTTTTTCTTTATTTGTCAAGATTAAAATCGGGAAGGTGAATGAAAATATCTTACATATACAAATGTGCACATATATATGTGAACACACACACACACACACAGAGAAAAGTTCAAGAATTTCAACAGAGTGGCCTAGCGGTTAGAGTGTTCGCCAATGGCCCGGGAGACCTGGGTTCAATTCCAGGTCGAGTCATACCAAAGACTCAAAAAATGGTACTTGATGCCTCATTGCTTAACACTCAGCATTATAAGGTACGGATCAAGGGTAAAGTGGAGCAATCCAGGGAAAGGAGTAGCGCCCTCCCCTACACCTTGGTGTAGTAAGCTATCGAAAAGGGAGCCTTCGGGTCACCCTCGACTATGGTCGCCAACTTTACTTACTTACTCGTAAATGATATTAGATAAATATATTTATTGTGTAGAAATTTTTGAATGCTACATATTTATGCTTGGTTACACACTTTCAATACTGTAGAGCTTGGTAATGAAAAATACCTAATAATATCAGTTTTCATTCCACGAGAAATTCTAACAATTTGGTATCTTTGGTTTAGAGGATTAACTTAAAAAATTGTTTTATTCATTGCGGACGATTTTGTATATATATGTATGTATGAATGTATGTATGTATGTATGTATATTATTGTAATCTGTTTTTTTTTTTTGTCATGTGGACTGGTAGAGGACTGGGGACATGCGTACACTGGATCAATTTGGAGCGTTTTGTCACAAAAGCATACAGAAGCAGCATGCATCTTAAGATCGCTGTTGTGTCTTTATATGTCAGGGACCGACTTGGGTCGAGATTCATATGTGTTAGCTGATCCATTTTAGGGAGAGCACAGATTCATATGAAGGTACCTCAAAACGTGCATCAACGCTGGTTACTTACCAACGGCTAACGTTAGTTCATCATGGCAAGAACAACAAAAGTAGGATATATTTCACAGATTGACTGACGATTAATATTTGCTATTGAAATGTGCGAACCCTTCTCGATAAGAAACTCACTAACCGTTTAGATATGTCATTTTCTGGGTTGGAAAGATAATTGGAAACCGTTGCGTATTAGTGGTGTTGGTTTTGCAATGAAAACAGCGCACAGAATGTTTTTCAATTATTCGAGATTTTATGAAATTACCAATTCCTCTGATGCATGATCGATGGCCAACAATTGCAACGGTTTATGCTTCAACTCATCAAGCATTAGAACATTTTACAATTTTGTTCCATGAGCCTCTTTACAGTACGATAGATGATATCCTTAGGGAGGAAAAACTCATTATTCTTCGAGATTTTAATGCCCACGTTGAAAAGACCATGAAACTTGAGATGCAATAGGTCATTTTGGCATAGAGAAGGTTATTTCCAGTTGGCTTAGATTGGTAAAACTCTCCTCTAAATATCAATTTGTAATACTTTCATCAAAACTCCAAGCAGAAGTACAGATTGTAACACAAATCTCAAATGGTTGCATGATAGATTTCACTACACATCCGCAAAAAAGTTCGTTTGG
Organism: Sepioteuthis lessoniana; assembly: GCA_963585895.1. Taxonomy (NCBI): domain Eukaryota; kingdom Metazoa; phylum Mollusca; class Cephalopoda; order Myopsida; family Loliginidae; genus Sepioteuthis; species Sepioteuthis lessoniana. The sequence goes on along the minus strand of OY757925.1, from coordinate 21,631,646 downwards.
AAGTAGTAAAACCTTTTAAGCGTATCAATATTAGTTAACTGGTAAAATAAAACATATGAGGATCTATTTTAAACTTTCGCAATAATATGGTTTTTATCGGTACATTGGAAAATTTTAAGTGTCAAGTTTATGCTGTTAAGTATGACATTCTTCTTGGTTTTAAATTAAAGAAGCAACGAGATTGCTTTGACTGTAACAACGCCCTTATTAGTGAACACCCAGTGAATGGTAGATGCAAAACTTCTCAATCAGAAGAAATACTTAAATCTTCTGATGTTTAGACTTACAAAGTGAATAAAGCAAACTTGCTGCGTGAATTTAGAAGAATGAAAAATGAGTAATACACGCAGATCTCATCTGAAATTCAACAGGCATTTGATGCAAAAATCTTCAAATTGTTTTTTTTATTTTCCTGCACGAAATCTTTGGATCATAAATATTTACTGTTGTTCAATTGGTTTCAAAAGATGGAATTTCTATCATTAATGATCCTGCTAAAATCTTGGAAAGATGGAATGAACATATTTGAGATGTCTGTCATAATTCTTTAACAGTTGACACGGAAACCATACAAAATCTTCCTCAGTGTGAGATCATTACAAGGATGGACTAGTTGCCACATATGGATGAAATTAAATTGGTGTTCAAACAAGTTATAATCGCGGTAATTAAAGACTGGTTGTGAAAACACATTTTGGGTTATACATAACTTCTTCACTGCGATTTAGTCTGGAGCCTTTATCCCACAAGATTGGGTTGAGGGTTTCTTAGTATCATTGTATAAGGGAGAGGGCCATCTGGGATCAATATCGAGGTATCATTTTGCTGGTTAGAAAGATGTTTGACAGATTTCTTTAGAATATGTTGTTGGAAGACATTTGTCCAGCAGTAATTCCTGAAGTGCTGAGTGGTTTTAGTTCTGATAGAGGCACAATCGACTTGATATTTTCTGCATATTGACAAATTCAGAAAAAATGCCTTGAAAAAATGTATTTATCAAGTTTCCATTGATCTAACGAAGGTTTTTCATGGTCAATCATGAAGCACTTTCATAATTCTCGGGAAAATCAGTTGCCTTCCAATTTTTTGTCAACATGACTTAACAGTTGCACAAAGATATGAAGACACATGTTTCATTCAAGGAACAAGAATCTGACGAACTTTCAGTTGATAATGATGTTTAGTGCGTTATTTTGGCCCCGACTATTTTCGCGATCAACTTTGCTACTCTACTGTCTCATGCTTTTCACAATTGTGACAAAGGACTCCTATTGTAGTTTAGAACCTCTGATCGAGTTTTTAATTTGAGAAAATTTCAGGCAAGTTCTGCAACATTACAACTCCTGGTCAGGAAACCTCTTTGATGATTTTGTAACTAACTCGGAAGCGGATATGCCACATGGACCTGTTCGAAATTTAATCCCAAAATCAGCCTACCAATGATTTAAATTATGTTCCCTCCAATTTCAGAGCAAAAATATATTGAACTAAATGTTCTGATGAATGGCGCAATTCTGGAAGTGGTCAATGCGTTTTTGTATCTTGGTTGTCTGTTGGCAAGGGACGGCGTTCTCAATTCTGAAATTTCTCGGTGCATCCGGAAAGTATTTGATGTCTTTGGAAAGCTTGAAAAGAGACTATGGATGCATAACAGCATCGCTAGAAAGATTAGGGTCTATATTTGTCGGGTATGTGTATTGATCGCTTTGCTTTAATCATCAGAAACGAGGACAGTTCACTGCAGGTATCTTAGACTTTTGGAACGTTTTCATCAAAAATACCTGAAGTGAATACTTAATTTGAAATGGCAAAGTAAGACACCGGACACTGAAATTTTGAATATGGCTGAATGCACAAGTATAGAGTCTTTAATAATGGCAAATCAAATGCGCTGGACAGGAAACATTGTACGTATGGAGGACCAAAAGCTTTCCAAACGCCTGTTCTAAGGTGAACCGCTACATGGCAAGCCAAGGAGACAACATCAAGAAAATTCTTAAATTGCTGAAAATTATTCTGGTCTGGGAAAAGCAAGCATTAAGATCTGAATGGAGAAAGAATTCCCAGGAGAGATGTGAACAGGTCATACTTAGTTAGAGGCGAAGTGATACTACTTGCATTATTTGTAGTAAAGTCTACAAATCTTTATCCTACTTGAAAAGACACATAGCAGTACACAAAAAATTCCTAGTATCGTATCAAGTAACATCTATGATTATCACTCTGATTCTCGGTCATATCTGGCTCATGTTTCACAAGAGATAGTGTCAGTCCACTGCTGGAGACATAAACGACGGTAATCATCTGTAAAGAGAGAGAAATCATCATTTATGTATGTATGTATGTATGCATGTGTTAGTGTGTATGCAAATGTGATATGTAGAACCTCATTCATTTGATTATTTTAAGACAAAACTAAGAAAAAGAGAAATTAGAAATACTTGGAATGGACCGTATGAAATCTAATTCCAATTCTTTGTTAAAACTATAATTGAGTAACACTGTTTTATATTCCATTCATAGTAAATAATGTTCTTGTTATTTCTATTGTTGTTGTTGTTGTTGTTGTTGTTCTTCTTCTTCTTCTTCTAGGCTTGTTCAAATGATTTTGAAACAGGCTAGAAATGGGTGTAACAGCCATTTATTACTATTACTGGGTAATAAGTGGTTTATACATGTAGTTGCTCACTCTCTACTTTTTCAGACAAACATTGTGATATGTCAGTAACAAAATATTTTTCATGATATAAACGAGAAAAAATGGATTTATGCATTTTCTGAGTTTTACTGAAAACTGCAAAGTGGACACATTCATCCTCAGTCGAAATTCAAACTCAGTTCATTGATTTTGTTTTGATCAGACATGCAGGACACTGCCTTAGAAGCAGGGACGAACTCATAAGTGATGTACTCCTATGGACCCCCACATATGGCCGAGTTAAAGCAGGACGACCACCTCGAACATACATACAGCAGCTATGTGAGGATACGGGATGTAGCCCTGAAGACCTGCCAGGGGCGATGAACGATAGGGAGAGGGTCAGGGATATCCGTGCTAGCAGCACGACATGATGATGATGATGATGATTTTTTGATAAAAATCCGATGGTTTTTGTGAGAAACGATCACTGTTACATACAGACCTTGGACCTAGGATTTCAAAACAGGACATTGCACCTGTGTCTAAGGATAAACAAGGGACAACAGAAATGAATCACGTGAATTGAGCCTGAAGGAATAATGTGTGGGACCCCAAAGAGTCAGGCGGTCAGTCAATCGGAGAGCAGTCAGCGAGTAAACACGTTAGCCCGGAGCGGGGATGCGGTCCTCGAGCTGAGAACCTGCTATGTATCAAAATTCCCTCGAAAGAAGAAGCAAGGCTCTGAATATATTTGTCCCGACGTGGTGTCAACCATAACAGTCCTTCGTCTCTCTGTCCCATACACACAACTATTACGACGTTTCGAATAAAGGCGTCTATATTTTTATTAAAAAAAGGGCTCATCTCTCTTCATTGATAGATAACATCACCATGAAAAACTACACAAATATAAAGAGTCTTTTAGAATATGTCAAATGTTACATGTACATTCTGAACTGAACAGTAACATATTTTTTAAATATAAAATAGAAATGAAAGAGTATTTTAAATTTCTGAACGACTAGAATAAAGTAAGAACAAAAAATGTTAAATTTTGCATGCCGTTTTTCTAGTGGACATCATCATGATATTGAAGAGGTACAAAAAGAAGAATAAACAAAATGTCTCTCCAGAGGTGAAACCCGCCCCCCCCAAAAAAAAACAGTAATATATGAATTGTGAAAATTGGTTCAAAATAAATGACATTTAAGAAACTGTTGGAGAAATCGTTACAAAAAGATGAAATTAACTTGAGTTTGTAGAAAAAGATGTGCGGATCCGACAAGTGATCCTCATCAATAAATATTGCAACTTTGAAAAGACTCTTTTCTAAAAGAAAAAAAAAAAAAGGAAAAAGTGTCGATATCAGCAAAATTACGAAAACAAATTCTGTCGCATGTTTTAATGAAAGAGCGGATTTTACAAATAACAGAACAGTGTCAATAACAATAACAATAACAACAACAATAACAATAACATCATCAACGATAATAACAACAATAACAACTGGAGCATGCTCGGAAATTTAATCTTCCACTTTAACATTTGGTTAACCTATGAAGAAAACTTGTTTTTTTAAAATTAGTATTTCAAAGTTAATTTCACTGTACAAAGTCAGCGTAGAAATCATATGAAGAGCTTTTAGAAAAATACTGCTATAAAACAAAACTACAGCGAATATTTTTCGATCATATTTTGGTTTCTTTGTCTCTTCCTGTCTTCAGGCGTGTAGTTAGAACTTGATAATCAATTAAGTAAATGAAGATCCAGTTGCTAGACTGTACCTCCCCATTAACAATTATCACAAATTGATGTTAACTCTTTTACTCACCCCTAAAGAAGCTAAAGTTTTTGTTAAAATACCACTAAACCTGGTAAAAGGTTGGTTCTCTTGATTGTCAGTTTTCATACACCCACAAGATAATTCACGATTATATTCCTACTGTGGTCTTTCAAGTCATAGAATTTTTCTCCTTCCATTTAATAGAAATAGGGAGGTGCTAGTCAGGGAACGAATCCCCAGTGTCTAGAGAAGTTAAAATTAGTAAATATCAATTGAGAAGGAAAGTCAATATCTTGTGTGATCTTATATTCCGGAATGGCAACAAATGGGAAAATTAGTTAAAATAAAAAAGACAGGGCTTTAAAAATTTGGCAGCGACAAACAGGAACAAAACAAAAATATATTTAGAAAAGAACTAGAAAAAAGGATTGAATAAGAGAGAGAGAGAGAGAGAGAGAGAGAGAGAGAGAGGGACAGCCAGCCAGACAGAGTAAAGGTTTTGAAGTATTTCATTTTTCCGGGCTAATATCCTAATAATTCCTGTTTTTATTCCTGTTTTTCGTTTAATAAGTTTTCGCACCTTCTTAGTATCGTCTATTGTATTTGGCACTCTTTGAGGTCGCTTAACTCAGTTGTAGCCCTCACCTCCTCAACAAGAAGCCTATAGTTTGATAAAGTCATGTTATTTTGCTTGCTAATTATTTATGGAAAATAAAAAAAGCCTCAAGCAACTCTTATACAATCATACTGGAAAAAATATAAAATATACATCAGCGGAAACATCAGGCGAAAAATTGATTGAGATCCCACCCTGAATATCATGCAGAGAAATAAAAATGAAGGAAGAAATTAAGAAAAAAATGTTGACTGCAAAAGGACATAAGTCGTGTAAGAAAGAAAATAATACATTCACTGAACTGTGAAAAAAAAAGAAGGAAAGATAAAAAAAGATGAGCGCAAAAAAAGATATGGTTCCTTTCTTCAACCTATAACATATCACATCACCGACTAATTTGGCTCGAATGACTTGACAATTATGAAGACAAATTTAAATTCCTTCTGTTTTGGAACTAAAAAATAAAAGGCTTCAAGGATATCCTGATTTAAGAACTAAAAAAATAAAACCAAAATGAACACATAAAACCTTCTTTAAACAATTTGACTGATATATTCGATCGTTATACTTTTCGTTAGCCATTGTCAATATCAGCATTCTCTTGTACAGTTTTGTAATTCTTATTAATCCTCTTCCTTATTTCCCAGGAAAGAATCTAAATCGACTTTAATTATCGCTTTTTGCATGAATTAAACTCATTTAGTAAACAAATAGTGTCTACCATTCGAAATGTTTTCTTTTGTGTTTATACGGCAGCCTTTCTTTAAAAAATATACTATTCCTCCAACTAATAATTTTAGGTCAAAATAAGCTACAGGCTGATAGAATAATTATCAGCTTGTACACTAATCGCATTTTCATGCAATTATAACTTAATTTTAACCCAGTGATATTGGAACAATTTGAAGAGCTCTGTAAAATCCGATGAAGTTCATGAAATCAACGTCATATGCCCTAGAGAACAGACAACGTTTAAATAGCACTGTAAGCAACAAAGATAGGATGAAAGTTAAAGAACATTAAAAATTTTGATAAAAACAACAAATATAAGGATACTAGTCCGAACAATTTATAAAATACTAAAAGATTCTAAAAAATAAGGAAGAATTAGATTGTGATATGTCAGTGACAAAATAGAATTTGGGATTTCGAAATTGTTAAATCATTTGATATACTCTAATCATTCCAATCGTATTCGCAGATGTTTCTAAAACGCAAGAATATATATATATATATATATATATATATATATATATATATATATATATATATATATAGATATGTGTGTGTGTGTGTGTGTGTGTGTGTGTGTGTGTGTGTTCGTGTATAAGTCATAACATTTCTTTCAAAACTGATAGCAGGTGCTCGACTGAACAACAGCAAGATCTTAATGGAGTTTATTTGGATAATGAGTTATAGTTTCACTGGTTGGCACAAAAATGTGACCTTGTGCCAGAATAGATATATACAGACTTATAGGAATTAATACGATTTCATTTACAAACTGAAGTTTAGTTTGGCACAAGACCAGTAGCGTGGAGCACTCACTGAGAATTGAACTTATTAACAATGTTCTTCTAGCGTAGCTAACTAGCTATTGCATAAAGAACAGATAAAATATAAATAAATAAATGTTTAAAAAAGAAAGAAAGATAAAAAAGGAATTATCTCTGGCCTTCGAGATATGATTGAAATGTTGTATTTTTTCAGCTTCCTCTGCCATGTTCTTTTGCTCAGACAGGTCGGTCCCGCTGAAACAGAAAAAAAAACGGTCTGTCTACTCTTGGTAAATTCAACGCTTCGGCAAAGTCGTTGTAATTTGTTAGCTTTGTGAGAATCGTCACTGGGAACAGGACTATTTTGAGCTCATACCTACATGCATTGTTCCCTGCGTTAATCTGATCATGTATAACTTTCTATATTTGAAAAGATAGGGTTTAATCCGGAAAAAGTGATATATATTTACTGGTAAATGAGGGAAGAAATCAACGCTAACACATATACACATATATGATAGATAGGAACAAATTTAGAAATCTTAAATAACTGATTGGTTTAACGAAACTGGAGATAATTGAAAGAGATAACACACATACACACACACACACGCGCGCGCACACACACACACACACATCATTGTCCAAATGGTAGAGTGTGCGCCAATGGCCCGGGAGACCGGAGTTCAAACCCAGGTCTCGTCATACCGAAGAATAAAAAAATGGTATTTTGATTCCTCCTTGTTTAACACTCAGCATTATAAGGCACGTATCAAGGGTAAAGTAGAGCAATACAAGGAAAGGAGCTGCGTCCTACCCTACACCTTAATGCAGTCACTTTGAAAAGGGAACTTTCGGGTCACCCTCGACTACGGTCCCCAATTTTACTATATATATATGTATATTAATATATATATTTAACGGGTTTAATTTCAGAGTTCTTCTCCTAGACCAGTTGCCATACCAAAATTAAAAATCCCAGTCTGCCATACTATCTATCCATAACTGGCGAGAGAGTAGACTAATGTTTTAGTGATATGTGAAATCTAAAAAGCATCATCCAGGATTTGAGCTCGAATCGCCTTGTTTATTTCCCACGATAATAAGCATTACGCCATAAGCTCCTCATATCCACAGCCAGACCTGTTTCGTTCTATTTGAACACTTCAGTGTGGTTAGACAGGCTAGATTCCCGAAACTGGGATCGAAACCCGGTTGACTCAAACGCCAATCCAAGATTCTACCTCTTAGCCACGAGCACAAGCGAAGGAAATTTAAACGCTTATGTATCACATTTGTTTTTGTTTTGCATTACGCTGGTGGCAACCATTTACTTCCCTCGCTAGAGAGCTCAACCCTACTGGGGCAGGGGAGCATATATGTGTGTGTGTGTGGTTGGCAGCAGTTTTAATGATTTAATCAAACATATATATATATATATAATGTTTATGCATCATGTAAATATTGACCATTAAGGAAGTCGAAGCTTTAAGAATGAATTGTATACGTAAATCTTAGGGTGGAAAATTCCACCAGTGACAAGTTGATAATAAAAATCACTCACGTTGAATTAAAGATGTTACAATCGGTCTCGTACAGGTCCCAAAAGGAAGGTATGACTTTTCCAAGTCAAGAGAGGAAAGGAAACACCCTTTCATTTATAAGATGTTGGCCCTTCTAGTTGTGGGGGGTGGTTTAACTAACGTCTCAACTACTCGACTATACTCTTCGAAAGCCCGATTTCTACTTCCTACTCTATCATTCACGTGACTGCTTTTAGCCAATGAACAAGCGCCTACTCGGTCTCTACTTTTCTCGGGCTTTTGCTTTGGCAGTTGACACCTTTGACTGGTTATGTTTAGATTAAACCACCGCAGATATTGGATACATCCGCTATCCAGAGTACCATAAGGAGTGGAGTAATTACATCAAAATAGTTTTAAGCTATTATTCTTAAGATACACATTTTGAACGGATTTGTGGTTTCAAGATTTCCCTTTGAATATACGGTTTCAACATTTTGTATTAAGATAAATGGTTTCAAGTAACTATTCCTAATTATTATTTGACTCCCGGTGAGTTTTTTCACACCAGCGTTAGCTGGTGGTTTTTTTCCCCAAAAGTCTGAGTAATAGCAAGTCAACTCAGGTTTCCAGCACTCATCTGAGTATTCTAGCCGATCTTACCAATGCAGTGGTCTGGATGGTCTTAATTATTCCTCAGATTTCCAATTCCTCCAGCCTTTGGAGATCGTCCCAAGAGCACAACATATACAATAGGTATTACCGTTACCTTTATGTTCTACAGATTTTTTAGTTTCTAGCCAGGTGCAAGTAATTAGCTACCTTTTCGATTTCTTTTATTTTCACTCTGTTGTCCTCCGATGAAAACAACGAGAGGGTAATTTTTTTCTTGTTAATCAATACTAGGTCTGGTCTTCTGACCGGAATTATTAAATGACTCGTTTGTATCTCAAAATCCCAGAGAATTTTGTGTCTCGTTCTCAAAGACGGATTCCTAGAGGATCACTTTTCCCACCCAGTCATGCCTGATCTTGTACTCCGTTTTTTCTGCATTCGCTTCTGCAAGTTTTTGGCTTGTTTTATTTAATTTACTGGATCCTTACCAGATTTCGATAATCCTTTTCCTAAATCTTCTTTACATGGGATTGCTTTTGAAATAACAGATTACATTTTTGTCATCTTCCCGAGTTCATTTTTTCCTTGGTATCACTTAGATGCATTGTTACTTTGGTGTTTGTGCAGCTGAAATAAGAACCGCCAACATTCGCAGGACACCGATCGATCCCCTCATGTTAGCTATTAAGAGAGTACCTGCTAATCATGACACTCAGATCTGTCATCAGGGTCCCAGGTTAATTTGGATTTGTCATTTTTCATGGGTTGTATTTTGTAGACATATCAGACCCAGGGGATTATGAGTATCTTGTCTCTTGTCACAGATGTGATTAGAACTCTTCCAACTTAAAGTCATTTCCGAAGGCCTTAAAAATAGAAGAAGAATGTTTGCATACTTTAAAATTACTAAGTTTTGACTAAATGTAAGTCCAACGATCTTTCTTAATCTGAGTTTATGGGACTTAATTTTAATTCCAGATTTATGTTGCTAATTATAGTATATTGGGTTATCAATATTTAGACATATGCTCACCAGTCATTTTTTGGATTAGGAACACCATTTGCGTGTCTCTACTTTCTTATCTGAGAAGATTTTATTTATTAAACCCAGTAGTTAATGACTTTCACATAAAAGTCTGACCACTACCTTCACTATTATTATTATTATTATTATTATTATTATTATTTTCGGCTTTACTTTCGGTTTCCCTACAATCCTTCACCGGGCCTTTACCCAAGACCTAGCGTGAGGGAAGGTAATAATTATATGTCTTCTTTATATTTATGTTTTTGCTGCTTCTTTTATGAGATATTTTTCAGTCACATTGATTGTACCCTCCTACAGAAATAAGCAGTTTTGCAAAGTGCATTTCTTTGTATTTCATACTGGTTGACACTGTTAAGTATCTTGTCAATCTGTTAATCTGTTCCTTTCTTGATCCTTTCCAGTGTTCCCACTATTACTGGGACGGTGGTAGTTTTAAGGGCGGCACACTTTTTCAATTTGTATTTTCAGGTTTTTGTATTGTCTGTTGGTACTGACATATCAGTTGGAAGGCATGTTTTTCTTTTATAGTCCTTAACCACTTTGTCTGATCTATTGTTCTTCAAATTTCTTTTAATTTGGATTGCAAAATCCTTCCGATTCTCTGACTTCTGTTATTGGTTTTGGTTACTATTTAAACCATTTTACATTTCAGTATTCAATAGTATTTTCCTAATGGACACTAAATAGTCAATTGATTCAGCTTTTTGGTCGCACAGTCTACATATTGGAATTGATCTACTGGGAGTTTTATAATGTTTTTCTTATTGTTTTTTGTTTGTAGGCTCTCGTCTTGAGCAGCTATTATTTACTGTCTCTGTCTTCAGCCCAATACTTTTCAGCCATCGATTCAGTCCAACTCTTTTCGGCCATCGATTCAGTCCAACTCTTTTCAGCCATCGATTAGTTTTTACTATTTCTATATTGGCATTTCAAATTCTTTGTGTGCATCGTCCATTTTGGGGTTTTTGATCCCAAATGTTTTTTATTTGATTTAGTCCGTGTGTTTTTGCTTTTTTCATTATGCTTTTTGATGCCTCTATATTTTATGTCAATTTCTTTCGGTATGAGGTCGAGTTGTTTAGCAAATTAATTGCTTTCTTTACATATTGAATATTTTTTTTTACTTCTCGTGTATTTACTAACTCTAGCATCCAATCTATTGTAAGGTCCAAGTATTTCTTTAATCCTATTGTGGTAGTTTTGTAGCTCGATTCTAGTTGGAGTAAGTCACTTCCACTATTTTTTCTCTTAACGGAAAGGTTTTCCATATCCACTATTGGGTGATGGATTTTGCGGGAGTTTATTTGTTTCCTAAGTTTAATAACCATATTTTTTTATCCGGCATCTAGTTTATCCTATGAAAACTATATGTCGGCATTGGGCGTTAATTACTATATCTTTATTTTTTGCATTCAAATCTGTTCTTAATATAGATCTTATTCCCCGGTAGAATTCTTTTCTTATTTTTTCTTTATGTATAGTATAATTGATATCAATCTCTTCATTAATTCTTAAATATTTATAGGTTTTATTGTGTTTTAAATCTGTAATTTTCGTGTTTATATCTAGAACGATGTTTTTAGGCCAAATGTCATCCTTATATTGTTACTAAAGCTTTTCACAGTACTTTGTAGACCTAGATCTTTATAATTTAACGTACACCCTTAAATTGTCTACATAGAATAGGTTGTTTATTTTTAGTAATAGTTTTATACCCACAGTTTGCATTTTTAAGTTCTGTGCAGATGTATGAGAGTTTTAGAAAAGAGAAAAGGAGAAAATGAGTCTCCTTAGAATATTCCATTGTTAATGTTCAGGTTATTAGTTTTGATCATGATTTTTTTTATGGATTCATCTGGAGTTAGAACGCTTTCTATATTTTAGGATAGTTATTATAACGGGTGGGGGGAAGTAGCTTTAAAATAAGTGGAATTTTTGGAATCTATCCGTTGGGTACGCTATCAAAAGCTTTTTGTTGTCAATTCAAGTCAAACTTAGATTTTTCTGTTTGGATTGACAATTCTTCCTAATAATCTGGTTTATAAAGAGCTGATCTTGGCAGCCATATGATTATCTTTAGCATCTCTTTTGTTCTAAAGGAAAAATGTCCTTACATTTGATGAATTTGATTATTCTCTCATCGAGATTCAATGTAATCATTTTATGTTGTGGGAAGCCATGTGATGCGTCGATATTTGCGCTTGTTGTTTCTTTTGTTTTTGGTCGTAGCTATGTTACTCCTAAAGTAAAGTTGGCGACCATAGTCAAGGGTGACCTCAAGTCTCCCTTTTCGATAGCTACTACCTCAAGGTGTAGGGGAGAGTGCTACTCCTTTCTCTGGACATTGGTATAATGGTTAGAGTATTCGCCTATAGCCTGGGAGACCCGGGTTCTATCCCAGGTCGAGTCATACCAAAGACTCAAAAATGGTACTTGATGCCACCTTGTTTAACACTCAGCATTATAAGGTACGAATTAAGGGTAAAGTGGGGCAATCCTGAGAAAGGATTAGCGCCCTCCCCTCCACCTCGGTATGTATCGAAAAGGGAGCCTTAGGGTGACCATCGACTACGGTCACCAACTTTACTTATGTTACTCCTTCTGTGAGCAAATCAGGAATTTTTTCAGGTTTTTGTTTTAATGATTTATGTGTGCGTTTAAGTGTATTTATTATGTGTTCTTTTGTAATATCTTTTGCGGTTCATTATATTCATGAGTATCTTTTATATTTTCAATTCATCTGGCCTTTTTATTACATGATATCTTATGGATCGATATATTACTCCAAAATGATTTCAGTTCTTTAAATGTGGGAGTTTCATTTATATTTATTGACTCTTTTCCTATTTCTCGGAAGAATTCTTGGGGTAGTCTTGAAATATTTTGTTGTATTAAAAATTTTTTGTCATTTTTCTTCGGGAACGCTAGCCTTTCAACTGGATTTATTGTTCTAATTTTTCTTTTATTATCTTGATTTTATCAATTGATGTTATTTCATATTTTCTTTTAATTTTTCTTGCTAGTTTTCACTTTGACATCCTTGCTCATTTCATTCAGATATTTCTCCTCCCTGTTCATTTATCTCATTTTGCATCCTTAATTTCCATTTGGGTTGCTTAAAGCTATTCTATCTATATGTTATGGCTACTGGGCTTATTACTGTAGCAATCATCATTTCATTTAAATCTTATCATTAAACTTGATAAATTCTTGGATCTTGCCAGAGATACACACTCTGTGAACTATAAAGGCGATACAAGGAATTGTTGAATCCCTTAGAACGGTCCAAAAAACCTTGGAAAAAGCCTGAAGGATTGGAAATACGAAGAAGGGCCAAAACAGTACCGAGATGTCTAGAATACTGAGAAGAGTCCAGAAGAGATTTGTTGGTACTTCAGACTTCTTTAAAAACTCTCAGTCTATCAGATGAAGTCATAAACTTCATCGTAAAGACCATGAAGACCTGGAGAGTGCAGCTGACAGCAGGAGGAAGAAGCTTAGCAGAAACAAAGATCCAAAGAGGGATTTTCCAAGGAGATGCACTATCACCCTTACTATTCATAATAGTCATGATGCCACTTAACCACACACTCAGGAAGTGCACAGCCGGATACAAACTTAGCAGATTGCAAGAGAAGATCAATCACCTAATGTACATGGATGACATTAAACTATTTACAAAAAATGAAAAAGAACTGGAAACTCTCCCACACGCCGTTAGAATATACAGTCACGAATTGTCATAGAATTTGGCAGAGAAAAATGTGCCTTGCTCGCCATGAAAAGTGGCAAATGACATATGACTGACAACAAAATTAGAACGCTCGGAGAAAATGAAATCTACAAATACTTGCGTATCTTGGAGGCTGACACCATCAACCAGTGGAAATGAAAGACAAGATTAAAAAAGAATATTTCAGAAGAACTAGAAACTACTTGAGACAAAACTCTCCGGCAGAAACCTCATCAAAGGAATAAATACTTGGGCTGTACACCTCGTTAGATATTCGGGACCCTTTCTCAAGTGGACCAGAGATGAACTTAAACAAATAGATGAAAGAACAAGAAAACTAATGACCATGCATAAGGCATTACATCCCATAGATGACGTTGACAGACTATATGTATCTAGAAAAGAGGGAGGAAGAGGACTTGGCAGCATCGAAGACAGCGTTGACACATCGATACGAAGGCTCGAAGACTACATAAAAAACACGAATGAGGACTGATTACAGCCATCAGAAACGATACGGACAACACGATAGACGATAGAATGACAACAACTAGGAAACAAAAATGGGAGAAAAAACAACTCTATGACCGCTTTAAACGATTAATAAACTACATCTCATACCAGAAAACCTGGACCTGTCTAAGAAAAGGAAACCTTAAGAGAGAAACGGAATCTCTCCTAATAGCAGCACAACGCCATAAGGACCAATCATATCAAAGTGAGAATAGATAAGACGCAACAAAACAGTAAATGTAGGCTATGCGGTGACAGAGATGAAACGATCAATCACATAATAAGCGAACGCAGCAAATTAGCACAGAAGGAGTATAAGGCAAGACACGACTGGGTCGGCAAGGTGATCCACTGGGAAATGGGCGAGAAATTTAAATTTGACCATACTAACAAATGGTATATGCACAACCCAGCACCTGTTCTGGAAAATGACACGCATAAACTCCTATGGGACTTTAGCATACAAACAGATCATCTAATCCCGGCCAGAAGGCCAGATCTGATAATAATCAACAAAAAAAAAAGAAAAAAAAAAGAAAAAGAGAATTTGCAAAATTATCGACTTTGCTGTCCCGGCGGACCACAGAATACATTTGAAGGAATGTGAAAAAAAGGATAAGTACCTCGACCTTGCTAGAGAATTGAAAAAGCTGTGGAACATGAATTGAACGATTGTACCAATTGTGATTGGTGCTTTTGGCACAATAACTAAAGGATTATTAAAAGGCCTGGAGGGCTTGGAAGTTGGCAGACGGGTAGAGACTATCCAAATGACAGCATTGCTGAGAACGGCCAGAATCCCGAGACGAGTCCTAGAGACTTGAAGAGACTTGCTGTCACTCAAACTCCAGTGAAAAACCATCAGCTAACACTAATGTGAAAAACTCTAAAGGAGTAAATAAAAAATTGTCGACTTTGCTGTTCCGGCTGACCACAGAATAAAACTGAAGAATGTGAAAAGAAGGATAAGTACCTCGACTTTGCTAGAGAATTGAAAAAACTATGTGACAAGCTGGTAACAATCATACCAATTGTAACTGGCGCTTTTGGAACAGTAACTAAAGGATTACTAAAGGTACTGGATGACTTGGAAGTTTGCAGATTAGTGGAGACCATCCAAACTACTACATTATTGAGAACGGCCTGAATACTGAGAAGAGTCCTGAAGACTTGAGAAGACTTGCAGTCACTCAAAATCTAGTGAAAGACCATCATCTAACGCTGATGTGAAAAACTCTGAGTAAATAATAATAATAATAATAATAGTGACCAGAAACAATATAGACAACACAAGCATCAACAGAACAAAAATAACCAGAAAACAAAAACGAGGAGAAAAACAACTGTATGGACATTTCAAGCGACAAACAAGCGAAATTTCACACGAGAAAACTTGGACATGGCTAAGAAAAAGAAGCCTTAAGAGAGAAACTGAATCTCTTCTAATAGCAGTCCAAAACGACGCCATAAAGACTAACTATATCAAAGCAGAAATAGACAAGACGCAACAAAATAGCAGATGTAGGTTATGTGGTGATAGAGATGAAAGGATCAATTACATAATTAGCGAATGCAGTAAGCGTAAAAAGAGTATAAAACTTGACACGACTGGATGGGCAAGGTAATCTATTGGAAATTGTCTAATAAGTTTAAAATTGACCATAAGAACGAATGGTATACGCATAACTCAGAATATGTCTCGGAAAATGAGACGCGCAAACTTCTTTGGGATTTTGAGATACAATCTCGGCCAGACGACCAGACCTAATGAAAACCAACTAAAAAAATAAAATAAAAATAAAAGAACCAATGGAATAGTGGATTTTACCGTTCCAACTAAGTACAGGATAAAACTGAAAGAAAGCGAAAGAGAGTTAAGATCTTGCTAGAGAACTGAAAACCTATGGAACATGAAAGTGACGGTGATACCAAAAATAATTAGTGCTCTCGGTACAGTAACCAAAGGATTAGTACAGGAACGGGAGAACTTGGAAATAAGAGGACGAGAGGAGACCACCCAAACTACAGTATTATTGAAATCGGCCGGAATACTGAGAAGAATCGTGGAGAATTGGGGAGAATTGTTGTCACTCAAACTCCAGTGATAAACCATGGCTAACGTTGGTGGAAAAAAACTCTTAAAGGAGTAAATAATAATAATACTAACAATAATAATAGTCAATGTCAATATATTATCAAAAAAGATGTTATTAACACAGTTAGTGTGAATTGTAAAACCTCGAGCTACAAATATATCACAGATCAAAATGTGGAATTATTGAAGCGTTATAGAGTTGTCTTGAACATCAGCACACCAGATGTTCACATTTGCTTGGGAAAGCCGTTGGTATAATTATTCAGTCTATCCAGAGGCAAAACAACATGTGAGTCACGATTAAAAAAAAAATAACCAAAAAGAAAGAAATTACGAAACGAAATTAATTAATGTAAGGATTCATAAATCAGATTATTTCTTTCTTGGTAAAATATTTGACGTACTTTATATTGTTGTGTAGAAGTTAAACCTTCAAATTTTGGCTGAAAACGTTTATTTCTGTGTAAAAATCAATTTGGTTTTTCAAGATAATCCCAAGATTGTATTTGAGAATCACTTTAGCAAAGTCATCTTATTAAGAAGAGATTAATAGAATCAGATAACCGATTCTTTCTTATTATAAAACTCGATTTAATAATTAAGCAAAGGAAAAAAATTAAAAAATGACTATACGTACTCCATTAAAAACATCGAACTAGCAACTTGCAATGAATATATTTAAAAAGCTGCAATGATACACACAATCACATATACACAATATACACAGCAACGAACCATACAATTATAAAGAGAGAGAAAACATGAAAGGAAGTCTATTTTGTTGTTCATGTCCACTAATTAGAAAATGATGTTTGAAAGAAAAAAAAATTGTCTGTTTTCCCAAGAGACTAAGTAGGAAGGAATTATTTGATATTTTCAAAATTATGTGAATTGGATTTTCGCGTTATTAACGTTGCTGATCTTATTTTGCCGGCTGGAAAAGTAAGTAAACGTTAATGATAATTTTGATGCGATCAGGGAATTTGGCTTAATGTTTTTTTCTTCTGATTAAAAATGTTTATCCAAACATAAGAAGAAAGAAAATGGAGAAGAAAGACAAGAATAAAAATCTAATGTCTGTTGTTTAAAAGGAAATAAATAAGGTATACATAAAGAAAATGATATTAACATACATTGACAATCATATGAAAACAGAATTACGATTTGTTGTGTGGACCGCTGAGACCATTGGGTAAATGTTTTTGCTGAGTCTTCTTTTTTTAAGGTGAAGTTTAATTTATGTATTATGATTAAGTTTTATCTTTTTTCATCTTATCGAAAAAAGAATTGTTCATAGATGAAATAAGTGTGTGTGTGCGTGTGTGTGTGTGTGTGTTAAAAGGAATTTACTCACTTTTGTTGTATTGGAAATATAAGTTCTTTAAGGAAAGTTTTTGAGTGTTCAAAAGAGAAGAGTTTTCAAAAATTTCTGGCGTGATAAGATGGAAGGTTTTTTGAGTTGCCTGGAGCTTGACGACTAATTTTAGCGGTCCAGTCGCGACTGTCTGGAGTTTGGCGACTGCTTCTTGTTTATGTGTCACGACTGGATTGGTGTTTCTAAGAATTCAAAATTTCATATTTCATAGATATATGAAATAATAGTTGCTGATTGGTTAGTAAATAAGCGATTGAGACTGGTGTTTTGTTGACTACGACCAACATTATTTGGGTGTCTGATGCGCTTTTTACACAACATTTTTATGTGCCTTATTTTTTTGGTGTCTGGTGGTGACAATGCTACAACTTTTTAGGGATTAACAATCATCTTAATTTCTACCGACCATATCTTGAAAACAATCAGAGAGTCATATTTTGACTCATATCATGTGAGATTTGATGACCGTATTAGCAGAGATTTGTAAAAAAATCATTTTTGTATCTATGGTCATTGAGTATAGATGTTAAAGTTATTCATTTTATGCCTTAACAGAGAAGTTTCCCAACCTGCTCCTCAAATTGCTCGAAAAATTTGGCTTAAAATTAACCAGAAGGCAATGATTTGTTCAGATAGCAAATAAAATTGCCCTCAGCAAATATGCCTCCCCGTACTCGTTAAGAGACTGACTTTTGAAAGAAAATTAATAAGACAGAATTCATTCATATAGAAAGTAAATAGAATTTTGGTTTAACCAAATCTGTTTTAGTATATTCTTACCTTCCTAAAAGTTGAACGTATTTTAAAGCTCTGTAAAATGTTTTTTTTGTTCTAATATATTTCAATGTGAATATTAATTGCTGAATGTCATATATATATATATATATATATATATATATATATATATATATATATTATTCATATAAATATATGTATGTATATTGCTGTTTTCTTATCATTATTCGATTTTTTTAATACTTACTGTATTCCCATTTTTCCTTAGAAATGTGACTTTCCAAATTGTATTACTGTTTTAAATCGCTGTAGTTTTCCAATCAATACGTTCAACGTACATATTTGTGGCTTATTATTTAGGAAAGTATTTTAGACAGTTATCAAATTGTTCTTATTGTTGGTTTGGTTTGGTTGGGTCTTGAGCCATATCAACCATTGTTGCTTATTTAATTCCAAATACTCTTTATACATACATACATACATACATATATATATATATATATATATATATATATATATATATATGATTTGTAAACACATTATGTAGATAACATTCTTAAATGTGACTGAGTTCTTTTTTTGCTCACAGTTTTATGTATTGCTATATAACAGTCATAATTTAACACGACTCATTTGCTTACACACAGTTTGTTCTATTTGATCCATAGATAGGACCCTACTAGGATTAGAGTGAACCTGGGAGCAATGGCAGAAAGGGATACTTCACTTTTCCTAAGTCTTCAAGATTTGAGCCTCGCTATCAGATGATTTAATGTCATATCCAGGACACTCGTTGGAGGATGGATCTTACCCCTTTGCATAGATGTAGTCGGTGTATTCTTTAGCCCCAGCAGAGCTTGGTTTTTATAGTCTAGAACTTGACTGGAGAAGAGGGTTGCTAATTACCCAGCAGGACAAAAACAAGACCAGTCGAAGGGGGATGAAACCTCTCTTGGGGTCAACGACCATCTAACACAAGTTATTGATTACTCTAACATTTGACGCAGGGCACACCGTCCACTTGTGTAGTATGAGCAATGGTTACTTAAAACAATTGACAAGTGCGAGGGCAGTAGTATGTACATACAGATTATTGACGAGGAATATAAATCGACGAGGGAAGGTGGGGTATGTCACAGGGAAGGCTTCACTTTGAACTTTACACTTGGTTGGTGAGAGATAGAAGGCCGCTGACAGAACGTAAGTAATTCTTGTCTTTGTGTCTTTATTTCACAACAAAACAACCCTTTCTGGAAATGCTCTCTCCACATGAAGAGGAGCCTAGAAAAGGTGACATTAATACACATACTCATATATGTCCCTGTCATTAGATGTGAATGGCTGTGAATCAAATTACGCAGCTGAATTTGCAACAAAAGAAATATCATGAAAAGTACGACAGATGAAATTAATGAACCTATTTCTATTGTTCTCAATGGAAGAGTCTGGCTGTTAAATCAATTTTTATCTTTTTATTTTTCATCTTTATTTTTAATGTTTTTTTTTTCTCTATGTAACGATGTTTGTTGATTTCTCCACATGACATGGTTAGCCATCTGAAGAGGCGAGACGAAAAAAAACACGGCTCGTCGAAATAAATTTATAACGACAAAGTGACTGTCCGTTGAGTTTTCTTTTATTGACATTATGCACACACACACACACACACACACACACACACACACACACACACACACACACACACACACACACACACACACACACATATATATATATATGTATCCAGCTATGGGTAAAATAGTAAGGTAGGTTGGACTCTTTAGCTTTGGTAGGGTGACCGGTCTCATCATCATCATGTCGTGCAGCTAGCACAGTTATCCCCGACCCTCTCTCTCCACGTCTCCCTATCATTCATCGCCTCCGGCAGGTCTTCAGGGTTACAACCCGTATCATCACATAGCTGCTGTATGTATGTTCGAGCTGGTCGTCCTGCTTTTGATTGGCCATATGCTGGGGTCCACAGGAGCACATCACTTACGATCTCGTCCTTGCTTCTCCAGCAGTGTCCAGCATGTCTGATTCGTCTAAAGAAGTAAAAACTCTGAATTCAAAACCTACGAAAGAATCTTTAACATATTAGTACGCCATTTTTTTCAGTTTATTAAAACTATGGTTTGTTCTTCCGAAACTTTCACCACTATAAACAAATGACTTCTGTCGATAGTGCAGCAGATAATATATTTAACCAAACCTTTGGGCTCTCATACGTCAAGATCGACAGTAGAGTCTATCACCACCACATTATTTTTTTATCGTTAGATTCTACTACTAGTATATATATATATATATATATGTGTGTGTGTGCTTCTTTTGATGCGCAGGTATGGAAATAAAAATGGCAAGAAGCCAACACATTTTGAAGAGTAACACAAAAACGAATACGAAAGTAATTTACCGTATTGGATTAAAATAAAATCGAATGGATATATCAGAATAAATTTACGATGATTGATTAGTCAGGCTGTGTTGTGTGTGTCGATAGATAAGTAATAGAAGGATTTCGATGGGTAAGTGTTCGGGGAATTTCAGTGATTATAGCAACATAACGCCATGGTTAAAAGCCGCTTAAAGAGATAAAACGTAGAGAAATTGTAATTGAAGAAAAAGAAAAGGTTCTCTAATAGGTGTTGTCCAATAAGCAACAGCAAAGTTCTGTAGTTTAAAAGAATATTTGAACTTCTTTAGAGATAAGTTTTATTATCATTTACTTAAACGATGAGAAGAAAACTTGTATATTGGAGTAATATTTCTTTCATTTTATTATTTACTAAATTTAGCTTGCTTACAGTACCTACCAAGTAAAGTTGGCGATCGTTGTCGAGGGTGTCCCGAAGGCTCCCTTTTCGATAGCTACGACACTAAGGTATAGGGGAGAGTGCTACTCCTTTCCTAGGATTGACCCACTTTACCCTTGATTTTTACCTTATATTACTGAGTGTTAAGGAGGAATCAAGTACCATTTTTTAATTTTTTGGTATGACTCGACCTGGGATTGAACCTAGGTCTCCCAGGCCATTGACGAATACTCTAGCCATTATGCCAATATCATGGCCAGTGGCCTAATGAGTAGAGTGTTCGCCAATGGTCCGGGAGACCGGATTTCAATCCCAGTTCGTGTCATACCAAAGACCTTAAAATGGTACTTGATGCCTCCTTGCTTAACGCTCAGTAATACAAGGTAAGGATTAAGGGTAAAGTGGAGCAAAAGTAAAGTAGCGCCCTCCCCTATACCTCGGTGTAGTAGCTACGGAAAAAGAGGTTTCGGGTCACCCTCGACTACGGTCGCCAACTTTTTTACTGACGGTACCGACAAGGCCTATAAGTTCACCCATAAAATCACTAAACAATCTCATCATTGTATAACCTTGGTGATTTGACAACAATCAATATCTTAAACATTGACTTGACCTTCAGTCAACAATTGTGTCATTTTTTTAAATGAATTATTTCTTTACATCTTAATTTCCTATAATTAATTTTTTTCCTTTCATCTTTGGGTTGCTTATTTTTATCTCAATATTTAGTTCATTTTACGTTCTACGACCTTTAGGTAAAGCTGTGTCTGTTGATTGGCTTTCACATTTCAATCGGTACTCCGCTGTTCATTAGGACACTGGGTTCTAAGGAGAAGGAATTTGAGTTCAAATTTTGTCAGGTACAAATTTATTTTATCGTCTATGTCAGATTACTTAACGGTTGTAGGATTGTAAAACCAACCCGAGTTTTCCAATAAAACGCAAGAAATTTTACGATGAACGGAAAATCAACCCAGAATTAATTACACTCTTTTTTGTTTTAATACAGTGTCTTAGCTGATCAGTCCTTTCTCCTGGTTTGTGCTGCAATCAGGCATAATTTTGTCTTTTTCGTCTCTCTAAGAAGAAACACCATAGTTTAAAAGAATCACAAGTGTCGACGCTAATGTCTCGTATCAAGCGTGATTATCGCGAGAAAATTGGTGAGATTGAAGGTACTGTTTCTTCTTATCCTGCAGTTTCCATTATTTGTTGGATTCTTTCATGGGAGAATAGTGTTACTAAGTTCAAAATGATATAATTTAATTTTTTTGTTAAAATATCTCTTGATACATTCCAGAAAAGGCAATGTGATATTTTTCTACCAGATTTAATTGTCTTAACCAAATTTAACTGTATCTCAAGTATAATTATTTGGGTGTTACCGCTTCCTTTCTGGTATTTTCTAATGCAACTGCATGTGTTGTTATATGCAATTTTTGCTCACATTTTCTTTTGTAAAAAATCAAATTTTTAAAAACTTTTGAGTACAGTAGTTTTACATAAAAAGATCACATTTAACTGCAGATTGAGTGCAAATGTATTTGGAAATTCTGCTTATATGAGACAAGGCTTGTTAAATAGCATCCATATCTTAATACCTACAAGAATAGAAGAGATAAAACTTCAAACAACAATTTTCTATCTATCTATCTATCTATCTATCTATCTCATTTTTTCATTATACATTTATAAAGGTTGATACGTATATGTATGCATATATGCATGATCAAAGAGGTAAGATAAACTCATCCTTCTTCCTTCTCCAATCTCCCTCTCTCTATCTACGTCTATCTGATGACACATGTAAGGTTTCTTTTTCCTACCTACCAATATATATATATATATATATATATATATGCGTGTGTGTGTGTGTGTGTGTGTGTGTGTGTGTATTTATATTCAAGTATATATATATGGAAATATACAAAAATGTAAAAACACAAGGTCTTCTGAGGATGATTTTATTTATTGAATTATTTGTAACGTTAAAAGTTTCGTTATTTAGACCATCACCAGGGCACAAGTTCTTCTTCTTCTTCTTCTTCTTCTTCTTCTTCTTCTTCTTCTTCTTCTTCTTCTTCTTCTTCTTCTTCTTCTTCTTCTTCTTCTTCTTCTTCTTCTTCTTCTTCTTCCATTCATTTCCGGTTTCCCCTCGTACACACACACACACACACACACACACACACACACACACACACACACACACACACACACACACACATATATATATATATATATATATATATGTTATAGATTTTCACACAGTCATATGAATAGATGTAATTAGTATAAATATGGATTATTCTCATTCATCAAGATAAATTTCATTACGATAAACACATTGATATGACTTAATTTCTTTCTACAATGCAAATAGATTAGACGAAAACAGTCGAAATAAACAAGATTTTGGATAATACAAACCTACACTTTCTCCCTGAAAAAGTTCAGTTATATGAATACAAAAAATAGACAGACAGAATTTGTTGGTTTTCCGTCATATGGTGGGAATGTCAAATCAAGATGCAACCTGTTCGTATTGTCCTTTTTGTATTCACAACTTTCTAGCAACGAAGCGTTAATTCAATGATGTAAGGTTTGAATAAATCGATAAAATAACACGTCATTACACTGAACATGAACGAGAATAGAATTTCTCCGAAACTCATGAGTGAAGTGAGTGTACAAGATCTTAATAATCAGTCATTAATTCATTGATGTTATTTTGAATTATACGACAAGAAGATAACATCATTGGAAAGTTGAAATTACGCTTTACGTAGTTCAAGTTGCAACAAGTTACTCAAACCAATAAACAAAGGAATTTCTCTGAACTGGGAGGAATTTCTGACTCTGGATCTTTTCAATCGATTTACAATCTACAAACTAGACAGAGAAAATATACAGAGCCAAAAGTGATAAGAACAACAACAAGAAGAAGAAGAAAGAGAACGCAAGGATCAAATACATAATATTACCAACGAATACCGAAACTAACAAGCTTGAAAGAAAGCTGACATAACTAAAATAATGAACACCCGCATAAGAATTAGAAAGAAATAATAACAACAAAAAGAGAAGAAAAAGATTGTAGAAATGTACGAAAGGATCTGTAAGCAATGCTAGGAAAATACATTGGTGAAACTTCTCGAAACGTAAAGAAAATATTAAATGAGAATCTTAAAGAATTTGAAAAACAACACGATTAATACTATGTTCACCACTAGAATATCTGGTACTATAAGTAATACATGAGGAAATACGTTTCTGATAGAAGATAAAGAACACAATTTAACAGTGCGACGATGCCCAGTGTGCGCTGTAATCCAAGAGTATTTTATTGCAAATTTACGGCCAGGTTATACATATCCTCAAAATAGAAATTAATAAATGCAGGATATAAAAAACCATGAAAAACAAAAAATGAAAGAAAAGAATAAAATGATTAAAACCTACTGATATAGTATATACATTTAAAATTATATGTTTACGTTTAGATTTCATTTCTGATTGATATATCATTTCTAATGGCTCTATTCCCATCGCAAAATATATCCCTCTGATTTTTACAACTGTTTTCTCTTTTCTTATATATATATATATATATATATATATAACTGGAACCCAGCAAAAATGCCTCATAATTGCATAATGTTTATCTGACCAATGTTTGTAAACTGCTCTGAGTGAATGAAGCCATTTTTTGTCCGATCTGAAACTGAATAACTCTTCCCAAAATAGAAGCATTAATATTATCATGGGATGCCGTTACACTGGAACCAAAAGGTTTACGGAGATTCTAGTGTGTTCTTAAAATCTAAAGAATAACTAGGATATCATCCTCTTTTAAAATAGGTTGTTGCAGGTTGTAAATGTGAGGATAATACGATTTTTTTTACTTGAAATTCATTACGAATTCTGCTGTCAACAAAAGCGGTTGGAAAAAGGTAAAGGCAAAAGTTTGGATGAATAGCATCTTGCAATCAACAGACCAGATATCAATAACAAGATGTTTTAAGTGTCAAGGCATTTCATAGCAATTTCTAGAAGTGCAACATGCGAATTCGAGTCTTGTGTTAAGTTTATACCGAATTTCCGTAACATATATGTGTATACGTCTTGTTTTCTTAGAAACAGATGTGAGAAGACATTTCCCGTCAGAGGAGGTTACAAAGAAACCATTCAAACGTTGGGATTAACCTGAGAATCTTTAAGAATATGTGTCCTAATACATTTTCGTTGAAATATCTTGCATCAGTCTACGATAGGCACCTTCTTTACTGACCCAGAAACATGGTTTTTGGTCGTTGGGACGATACTAATGCAGCGTGTCTTGGTCACGAATTGTCAAACAAAACCCTTCTCTCTTCAGTTCTTCAATTGGTTTAAATTCAGATTTTTCCTTCTGCGATACTGGTTGCCGTACCAATGTTAAAGAGTCCTGTCTTTCCTACAATTCGTACCTTTCAAAAGATTATTAGTGTTATGTGAAATGCAATCAGGATCTTCCAGGATTTGAACTCGGATATCCGAGTCCACTAACTATAGTTACACTGCGAGCCCCTCAAATAAAACACACGCGGAAAAAGATTCACAAAGCTGGAGAAGAAAGAAAGAAAGAAAGAAAGAAAGAAAGAGAGAAAGGCTTTATTGAACTACATTTGAAGAGAAGAATAAAAGAAAGATAAAAAAAGTAACCAACGAGGCGAGAGTAAATTCAGTGATGATCAGTGGAATTGAAAAAAAAAGGAAAGACTTTAAGTAATGTACAGAATGAATAAAGAGAAAAAAATATCGAATAAATTGTGAAAGAGGAAGAGATAAAATTAATAAAAAGCTGATCAAAATATTGAATTCTTCTTCTTCTTCTTCTTCTTCTTCTTCTTCTTCTTCTTCTTCTTCTTCTTCTTCTTCTTCTTCTTCTTCTTCTTCTCAAATATGTCTATTCTATTGGAAAGAAACTATTTTCTTTTTGATCTGAGTGATTCCTTGTCACCCCCCCCCAAAAAAAAAGGCACAGAGGTCGAGCACTTGAACACACTACAACTATAATACGCAAACTAACAATTTTTTCTTATTTATCAAAATTTCGGAATTGAAAAGGAAATAAAAATAAAACAGCTGACCCAAGAACAACAAAGGAAAAGGAAAAGAAAAAGGTAAAAATTTAAATTAGAACTAAAATATCAACATAAAAAACAAAATAAGAAAATAAGGAAGTAGCTATTTCTCTATTTGAATATATTTATTGCTATCGTACTTCAATGAGGTGTATCATTATTTACTAAAACACATTTACTCGTTATTAGCTGAAGTTTGGATCACTGACATTGACCATAAACTTAAGTGCAATGACAAGAAAGGATATTATGTTGAAACAATATATTTGCGTCAAACAATTCTTTTTTTCACGATTGGGCTACGTACTAGTTGCCACATAAATACGCATACACACAATATATTTGCTCCAATGCCTGTCCTTAGCTTCTCCAATTTCTAGTTGCACTTCAGGAAAAATAATTCAAATATTCAAGGTTACGTGTTCATTTTTAAAATTTAGCTTTAATCTGGCATAAGGCCAACATAATGGCGACAACAAAAAATTAGTGTTTTAGATCTAAATAGCGCTAAGGACAGCCCCTTGGTAAACCCGAATAGCAAGTCACAGAAGACGTTACAATAAAAACAACACATACATAAATATACAATTACATTAGGCACACACACACACACACACACACACACACACACATATATATATATATATAAGGAGAGAGACAGAGAGAGAGACAGAGAGAATGAATGAAATAGAGACCGAGAATTTGTAGCGTAATTGCAAAACGTCATTCAGCACTAAGATGAGACATTATATCCTTTGAAAAGTCAAAATTGTTGCTCTGCCAAATATGAAATGAGATATCGACGTCATGAGAAATATCACATTTCATTTCTAATTTGAAAAGTATGTTTCAATAAAGTTCACGACTGCATATCAATATTGAAACAAGCAAACAATGAAAAAGTCTGATCAATATAATTATCGTCACAGCATTAAATGTTTGATTTTCTCTTATCGAATTGTCAGGTTTCAATTCATTATCAGTTGTCTGCGTTTCACTTTTTAAAAAAAATTCATATCAGTTGTGTGCATTTTGCTTTTTAAGGAAACTTTATACCAGTAGTCTGCATTTCGCTTTTGAAGGAAACTTAATATCAGTTGTGTGCATTTCGCTTTTTGAAAGAAATTTCATATCAGTTGTGTGCATTTCTCTCTTGAAGGAAACTTCATACCAATAGTCTGCATTTCGCTTTTGAAGGAAACTTCATATCAGTTGTGTGCATTTCTCTCTTGAAGGAAACTTCATACCAATAGTCTGCATTTCGCTTTTGAAGGAAACTTCATATCAGTTGTGTGCATTTCTCTTTTGAAGGAAACTTCATATCAGTAGTCTGGATTTCTCTTTTGAAAGAAACTTCTTAGCAGTAGTCTGCATTTCACTTATAAAGGAAACCTCATATCAGTTGGGTGCATTTCTCTTTTGAAGGAAACTTCATATCAGTTCTGTGCATTTTGCTTATAGAGGAAACTTCATATCAGTTGTGCTATTTCTCTTTTGACGGAAACTTCATATCAGTTGCATGCATTTCGCTTGTGAAGGAAACTTCACATCAGTTGTGTGCATTTCGCTTATAAAGGAAACTTCACATCAGTTGTGTGCATTTCTCTTTTTAAAGAAATATCATAATTTCCAAGAGAAACTCACCAGAAAATATTTGGAGAATTATTTTTTCCGAGACGAGAATCGATTAAGATTTTCTTCTCTCTACGATAAATACTTTTAAACTATTATGAAATTTTTTCAAGCAATGATATTTCATCATTTGTTAAGTCTTTGTCGTTATGGAAACTGCATAGTTCTTTTTTTTATAAACAATTTTAAGATAAATCATTTTTATGCCGATCGCTCAACACTCTGATATGTGAATAAAATAGCAAACTATTTTCTAAAAATTTAAACCAAAATTTATTTGGCCGAATCTTTTTATTAGTTACTCTTTAATGGCTGTGATTCACACGGTTTTGATATAACTATTTTCAAAATTAAGTTATTTTTTCGGATTTGGTATTGTTGTCTTTGAGGTTGTGAGCATTAAATTTCGAATAATTCGTTCTCTTGTCTTCTTAAGATACCAGAAAGTGCAGATCTGTAATCTAGTGAGACAACTAGAAAAAGAAGCAATTATTTTTCTTTGAAAAGTCATGTTTTAAACAAAATATATTTTGCCCAGTAGACTGGGGCTGTATAATACACCGACTGCATCTCTGTAGAACGGTAAGATCCCTCCTAACAAGTGACTGGATATGATACTAAACAATCTGTGAAGCACCCCTTTATTGCTATCGTTCCCAGGTCCACTCTGGCCCGGAGTGGTTGCATCTGATAGGGTCCTATCAATGGGTAAAATAGAACTAAACGGTGTATTTATGCTAAACTGAATTACTTGAAGTAGAACTGTTTTGATATTTTTACAGCGTACTTATGCTAAACTGAACTGCTTGAAATAGAATTCTTTTGGCATGTAAACTGCGTACTAATGCAAAACCGAATTGTTTGAAATAGATCTGCTTTTGACATTGAAATTATACTTAGGCTAAACTGAATTGTTTAAAATAGAACTGTTTTGACATTTAACTGTGTGTAAACAAAATCTATACTTATACTAAAGTGAATTGGTTGAACTGTTTGAATAAACTGAATAGCTTGTAATAGAAATGTTTTTGACAATTAAACTGTGTAGTTATGATAAACTGAATTGTTTGAAATAGAACTAATTATTTGTATTAAAATGGATTTGGCATTAAATAACCGACAAGAGTTGATATGCCATAAAACCTAAACAAACAAACAAATTCGATATATTAACAAATGGTATTTATTTACTGCGTATTTACAAACAAAAAGGAGCATTTGTTTACTTTCATTTTTTAAATATCTGAGTTATTTTTCTGTTTAGTTTTTCTCTCACCCAATTTTACCAGGAAATTTGGGCCATAACTTGATCCCCATCAAGTCGCACTGATTCTCTCCCACCATCCGTCTCTATCATCCATCGCTTCTGGCAGCTCCTCTAGACAGTATCCAGTATGCGTACAGAACTTCCTGGTCGCCCAACCCTGGTGAGTCCATGAGATAACGTCCATTAGATAACGTCGCTTATGTGTTTGTCCTTACTTCGCCTACAGTGCCCCGTATGTCTGGTTCGTCTTACTTGGGAGGTAAGTGGCTGTACCGATGCTGTTTAAGTAGGGTGCTGCTTCCAGGATTTGTTTAAAATAGCACGTAACATTCTCGTGTATTTCACATCTAACTTTTTCTTCATACATTCGTTAGAATTTACGTGGTGCATCCATATAGTAGTACTGACACATCCACAGCTTGGAAGAAATCCCGTTTTATTTCATCAGAGAGATCAGGTTGCCATACTATCAACATCCTGTCGATAGCATCCCCCATCTTCCTTATGCTTATGTTGACATTACTTTCAGTAGATGAGATATTGCTGCCGAGGTACTTGAACAGGTATACTAATTTCAGTGGCTTACCACTTAAAGTAGAGATGGCTCCTTATTTAAAACACATGAACTCTGTCTTACTTGTATTCACATAGAAGCCAATACCTTCTGCTGCTTGCTCCAGGCTATGTAACAGGGATTAGGCTTGGGCAGGTGTATTTGCAAGAAGCTCTACATTATCTACAGAGTCTGCGTCTGACACTATTTTTTCGGGATATTGTCTTCTTATAGTCTTTTTTTTTTTAATGTGAAACCATTTTTTATAAAAAATCTATTGACTTTCATAGTACGTAGTTGGGCAGATTATAAAAAAATATGGTACTAATCTTTCTCTGGGCAAGACTTCTATGACAATGTCGAAGAAGTCGGTGTCACCATCGGGTGAGCGAAATATTGCTTTTGTGTTTTTGTAGAACACCATTATAACTGTAACAATTTCTTTAGGGAGACCACATGCTCGTGTTATTTAACCCATCTTTCCTCTGTATATGGAATATAATGCCTTGAAGAAATCTACGAACAAATGTGTTCCCTCGAATATCTGGGTTCATTTGGATTATCATCATATTGTTAGCATTAGATAAAATTTCCTTAAAACAATTGCGGCTGAAAGATCGGTAAAACAAACTAAAGTATTTTTTTTTTGTATTTCGCAGGATCAGATTGTAATTGCTGATATCGTTGGCTTACTTTTCATTTTCAGAGAAATTTGTTATACTATTTTACACAGTTCTATCGATATGTTTTTACCTCAAGTCTTCTAGCAATATGTTTTCAACCTTCTTCAGGTATATATTGATTTCTTAAGAGTCAACTGATAAGAAGTTCATTGTAAGTAGAAATCTGTTTCTTTTTTGAGAAATTAAACTCGATAATCCTCAAAGATTACGAGATGTATCAAACATATGTGAAAAGTCGGAGGATATATTGTTGGAAATTTACAATAAAAAAACAAGGGGATAATAACTAATTCGCTAAATAATAATCTAAATTTGTTGTACTTGAATGATCAGTAGTTTTTTCTTGAGTATTTAGTAATGGAATTGACCCCATAACATATTTATTTATTTATTTATTTATTTACTTATTTATTAATTCATTTTTTTTTCTGTGACTCTTTCAAAGTTGAGTAAAAAAGATATAGAAATAGTGAAAGTTTGAAAATTGATTCAATTCTTTTGAGCAACTTCTGAAAAAGAAGAATAGATTTTATTGGCTAGTTTCATTGTGATGCTTTAGGCATAATTATATATTTTAAAATTTATCCAACTGGTTTTGCGTGTTAAATCTTTAGCTTCTTGATAAAAGTTTTATATATTGCCACGCCCATTTTTGTCTTTATCAAAATCTAAAAAAAAAAAAAAAAAAAAAAGAAAAGAAAAAGAAAAGAAGAAAAAAAGCAAGCAAATTAGAAACTCAGTGAGTACAGTTAATCGACTAAGGCAACAGTTCTGACGGAAGAATAACGAGTCCCAAATATTTTTACCTTTCACGAATTAAAGGATGAAAAGAAAAAATGAAATGAAAAAGCAGTATTTGAATTACTTTTTATCATTCAAATTATGGGCAGTGCACGGCAAAAGCATTGGTTAGATGTTAACCAACATCTATCTATCTATCTATCTATTCATTATTTGTATGTTTAATCTTGGAAAAAGTGCGTCAGAAAGTTGACAATAGATTACTGAATATTACATGAAAAGGAGCTAGTACGTGTCGGGAATGGTTTATCAAGTTGAAGGAAGAAGAGTTTTAGCCAAAGCATAAAAATGCTTTGGAAGATCTCAGAAGTGATAAACTGGAAAAGCCTTTGACGGAAAAGGAAGCACAAACAATACTCGTATCTTCAGTAAAAGTAAAATCTTATATGTTAAGTAATGTGTGCCGTTGAGAAGCCTTAGAAAAATTCAAACACCAGGAAAATGGGTTTCACATAAATTGACGGAAGCAAATTTAAGTCATCATTTGAATACTTGTCTTATTTTTGGGTAAGAAAAAAAAATCAACAAAATAAAACAGAAGAAAAAGCAAAACAAAAATTCCCCCAGTAAACAATACCTAACTCCCCCCAAAACAATTCAAAATCGTAGCTAAATACTGGATAATTCTCAACTTCTCAATCTAGACAGAATCTGCTCGTGGCGTAAAAGAAATATTTTGATGACTGAATGAAAACAAAAATGCATGAAAATTTACATTGGTTTCTTCGTCTCTGTCTTTGGGTGTTTTCTTATGTTTGTCTGCTTCTTTCTTTCTTTCTCTCCATATACGCACACATATATATATATATAATAGGTTGATTACGGGCAAAGACATTTCTGTAATAAAACTACGTATTCGCCGTTGCAATAATACTTAAATCCTGAAAGGTTTTTATACACACACACACACACACACACACACACACACACACACACACACACACACACACACACACACACACATATATATATATATATATATTCATATTATATTTAAGTGTAGTTGCTTTCATTTAAGCAAGTTTGGTTAGATAATAAAGACACATTTTGTCTATGTAATTTTATCAAGATCCTTTCAAGTTTCTTTCAAGTGTCTTGGTTTCAGCTTGGAATTAGTGGATGAATTTACCAAAATTGTTCACAGCGATTTTGGACCTTTTATAGGCCATCATTAGGGGTTGCTTACATGAATAAAGGGTGTTTTTAAAGTTTTGAAAGTTTTTAGGTTTTTTATAACATAACAAAATTACGCAAACACGGAGTTGGATAAAACTGAGATGATGATGAATTTAAAAACAGAACGCTATCAACAGAAATAGAATATTATCAATTTTGTAATTTCGTGACCAAAACCAAGAGCCAAATTTTGTTACCAAACCAAGAACCAAATTTAGAGTTCCATAGGAGTCAATTGTTGTAAGAAAAAAGAAAGATAAAATGGAAACAGCATTTTTACTCAATAAAAGAAACCCAACAAATGCCTACGCGTAGAAACTAAAGAAAGTCCATTGAGAACATACACATACCAAAAATAATACAGTTAAAATACATTCAAAACCAATTCAATACAATCAGAACTTCGGTAAGAGGTAGACTATTATGAATAGCATGTCGGTAAGTAGATGAAGTGAGCGAAAAGAAAAGCACCACGAGAGTAAAAGTAAAAGCTGCAAACCAAAAAGAAAGACTCAAAAAGTGGAAAGAACATTTCAAGAATCTGTTCAGAAACGCTCCTGAAATCACGGACAAACTAATAAGAAATTATCAATAGTCAATTAGACATCAAACTAAGGCAGTTTTAGGAGGAAGATATTGACAAAGTATTGAAAAATTAAACGCAGAAAAGCTGCTGGCATCGATGAAATACTTCCTGAAGCATGGAACACAAGAAAATTTGACAACTTACTTCTTGAATTATGCAATACTGTGTATAAACAAAACTCAATAGAAAAATGGACTAAGGTCTGCATTCTTTCCTTCCGAAAGAAAGACGATCTCGGAATCATAGAAAACAACAGAGGCGTAACTTTTACTGATATAGCTGTTAAGGTTCATAATGCCCTGCTTCTCAATTGTATCCAACTTGATATATTAGTGCCATATATGTTTATAATATGCTTAGACATCGATAGATCTAATAAAAGAAAATAGTTTCACACTAAAAAAAGGCAAGAAGCAGATGATATCCCGCAGAAACTATGACAGACGCAGACTACGCAGATAATCTTGCACTTCTCGAAAATACACCAGCAAAAAGCTGAATCATAATTGCATAGCATAGAGTAAGCAGCATCTACGTGTCTACAAATGAAAAAGAGTTCATGTGATTTAAACAATAAGGAGCCATTTCCTCTCTAAGTGGCAAGCCTTTAAAATTAGTAGACCAGTTCACTTACCTCGACAGCAATATCTCATCTACTGAAAGTAATGTCAACACAGGCATTGGTGAAGTGTGGAATGCTATTAAAGGTCATTGATTATATGGAAGTCTGATCTATCTGATAAAATAAAACGGTATTATTGCAAGGAGTGGCTGTGTCAATACTACTCTATTGATACTACATGGACGCTAACGAAACGCATTAACAAAATAACAATAGGAACTACGCAAGAATGCTACGTACTGTTTTGAACAAATTCTGGAAGCAACACTGCACAAACCAGGAGCTCTACAAACACTTAGCTCCCATCTCACAAACCATCCACGTAAAATGAACAACATATGCGGGGAATTGCTGAAGAAGTAAGGACGAACTCATAAGTAAGGTTCTTTCGTGGAGTCATACAAATTGATGTGCCAGTTTTGTCGAACCAGCACAGATTTACAAACTGCAACTCTGTGAAAACATTAAATGTAGTCCCAAAGATCTACCAGGAGCGATTGATGAAAGGGCCTTATGGTAAAAGAGAATCAGGAAACTATGCTGTCAGCTTGATTTGATGATATATATATATATATACTTTATTCTTTCGGATTTGTATACACGTCTTTTTCAGATCGTACCCTTCTTCTCTAAGTGTCCTAAAAGCTGTTGAGATCTTTTGGATTCTCAAATTTCCTTCAGATTTCAGAGAATCATTTCGGGAAATAGAACCACTGAGATATACAAAAGAGTCCACGACATCAAGTCAAGTGTTGTCTTAAATTAGAACGCATGTTTCAGCATATGGTTCACCTGGGACAGTATATGGTTCACCCTGACCTTAATTTGTTTTTAGATTAATGGTTGTACATCCTTAGCTAATAAATCTTAAAAGCGCAAGGAATGGCCATAGTAAAAAGGATGTAGAAAAAAGATTTGCGACTGAAATGTTCTCTTGTTTAACTCTGTTATCAACAGCTATTCATATCCATGAGCACAAACAAATTTAGGAAGAGAAATAAGCTTTCCCAGTATGCGTCACTATTTATAGGATCAAATGCCTACGTAAGATCAGCAAAAACCTGATAGAAAGGTAAGCTCTGCTCTGTTGTTTGGCTGTAATAATCCTATTTGTAGTGCTACAACCAACTCGAAATCCACATTGAGATTCAGAACAATTGATTGAACAGATGTGAGTTTACAAACAATTCAATTATAGACGAGCAAAAACTTTACCTGAAAGAAATACCTTTACACGAAACTTTACAAGAAAGAAATACCACGGAAATATCCACAATTTAATTTATGACTCTTTATGCACTGATATTAGAATGGGATTTAGCCAATCCTGCTGGACTGGTGATCCGCACATCCTCAATAAGGCTAGTTATGTTATCTGCCATGACAGGATCACCATCCTTTATGATCTCTGATGGAATACCATTGATACCTGGTATCACTCTAGTATTCATCTGCTTCATTGCCATTCAACCTCTTTGACAGGTATGATATCCAAAGCGTCTATGACATCATACTGATGGGATCCTGTTAAGTCGTTATTGTCAATGGCAAAATGATTATGGAGGAGATCTTTGAAATGATTAATCGAACGCTTCAAAATACTCTTCCTATCTTAGATCAAAGTTAACCTATCCTTAGATCTTAAAGGAAATAACTGAGTCGGACCAAAAACCTGTTTTAGCAGATTGTACATTGATTTAGAGTCATTTCCAATTAGACATCATTTGTTATCTCACACCACGATGATTTCCGACTCAATCTGTGTGCGTTTGTTCCATACATATCCGTTTACCAGGTATCAAGTTTTCGTTTAGTAATTTTTATGCCAGTTAAGTTTGAAAATAGCGAAGTTGTTCTCATTAAACTAGGCACTATTTCTACGAATTTTATAGCGTAAAATATAAGCATGATGTTCAAAAGTGAATGGCTAAGAAGGATTCGATTATTAAATTTCCATCAAATGGGAGATCAAGAACAAATCTAAAATAGATTTAATATGTGAATTATATGGTCAAGTAACATTTTTGAAATCCAGATATTTAATCCTGTAAAAACTCACACGGCCAAACAAAATGATGCCAAGTTGATTTCTTCTCCAGTTTAGTTTTCAGGTGGTAGATATGTCTGCAAGATGAAGAGCTGGTCTTATCAGCCATTTAATGGCTGATGATAGAAATGCAAATCAGACCTAAATGGTCAGTACTGCTTGAAAGAGATCATACTCGAAGACAAGTTGATTGATAACACACACACACACACACACACACACACACACACACATACACACACATTAGCGATCGAGGTGTGTTTATTTGAGAAAGGGAGGGAAAGTGAGACGTGTATACATACATGAATACATAAAAATATAAGTACATTTTTACACAAAAATTGAATTTAAATAGAATATTAACGCAATGAACTGAGCAATAAGAATAGCATCTTTTCAATATATATATATATATATATATATATATATATATATATATATATATATATATATATATGAGGGTTTGGTGTAGTGTTTAAATATGATGCGATAGTTGTTTTCTAAATTTATGTTATGAAGTATTTTTATAATTCCTTCATCACTGTTTTTTTTTTTGCTCTTTGTTGAATTTAATCCCAATTTTAATCCTCCTCAGGCATCCACTCCATCCAGTGTGTGTTAGAAGTCAGTGAGTACTTTTTTCTTTTCTATCTTGTTAACAATAATACCACAAATAGAATAAAGACATATTTATAATCATTAACTTTTCCAATAGCCGGTGTTAATAAAAGTATTCCTAAGTAAATTTAGAGGTTGATCTGTCCATCTTTTTTCTTCTCACGTTAACTTGCCTGACAAGAAGTGATACTCAGTTCTATGGTTCAGTTGGACTAAGATGTTTCATAAGATGAAGTGAAATGGAATAAAAGAGAAAGTATAAAGAGATTCCAAAAACCTCTGCAACATTCACCTTCTGGATGCAATATACAAAGGTGAAAAATATATTGTCCGTTTCAGTATACAAAAGTGAAGAATATATTGTTAAAAAACAAACAAATAAAAAAAAAAACAAAAAAACAAAAAACAAAATTATAATAGCAATTATTATTTTAAATACACATGGAATCTAAAAAGAAATGAATATAGTTAGATACGTCTAAAGAAATAAATATGAAGTGACTGACACAAAGTATTATGGATTAGAAGAATGTATTTACTGCGATATGTGTTAAGAAATTGTGTTATGATGTGTTGCAAATAGAATAGGAATAATGGATGTTAACTGGGTTTGAACCCCAAGATATTGTGCTGGAAAGAAAAGATGATATCCTATTCTAAGTTGAGCATTAGTAGGGTGAGATAAAAACAAACTGATATCAATAATTCTGAATAGATTAGAATGATTCTGAACAGGCTGATATGTATAAATCTATCTGGAGATACTGATATTAATATTGTTATAATTACATGGATAACTAGTTTGATATAAACAGATTGAGATAAAAGTAGAGGATAATAGTATGGATAGATCGATAAATATGAATACAGTGAGGTAGATAGAAAAAACACTTACCAACACAAAAAAGATAAGGAAAATAAGAATCCTCTTTTAACATAAAATTTTTATACTTATTAAAATCTTTCACTCATCTTTTCATTCCTCTTTTCATTCCCTCTCTTTTTTCATTCCCTCTCTTTTTTCATTCCTTTTCTTTTTCATTCCTTTTCTTTTTCATTTTTTTCTCTCTTTTCATTCTTCCCCTTTAATTCCTTCTGTCTTACTTTCATCTTTCTCTCGTTTCTTCCCGCTATTCATCCCTTCTCTCCCCTTTTCTTATCAACTCTCATCTTTTCAATCGTTATCTCCTCTTTTCATTTCTTCTCTCTTGTTATAATTCCTTCTCTATTTTCCTTCTTTCTTTCTAATGTTCTTTCTTTCTCTCCAATGTTCAGCCCTTTTCTTCTTTTTCAATCTTTCTTTCCTCTTTTTAATTCTTCTCGCCTTATTTATCCCATCAAGACATTCATTTTTTCTCTCCTTCCTTCTTATTAGGTCGCCTGCTGCATCAACAAAAATTCGCGCTTCTCCAAAATCAATCTTTTCCCAACTGCAGAGCGCAACTACCATCGCCCTTAAGAGTTGCAAACCATTGTTATTGTTACCA
Organism: Sepioteuthis lessoniana; assembly: GCA_963585895.1. Taxonomy (NCBI): domain Eukaryota; kingdom Metazoa; phylum Mollusca; class Cephalopoda; order Myopsida; family Loliginidae; genus Sepioteuthis; species Sepioteuthis lessoniana. Next base: position 21,594,062 of record OY757925.1, on the reverse strand, counting down.
ATAAGGCAATTACTGTCAATGCTAGGCCTTATGCCATTACTGGAAGAACTGGCCACAGCTGGCAAGACCGCTTGCTCATGCGGTGGAAATGTTCGCTGAAAGCATTTAATTTGTATTAGGTAATTACAAACCTGGCTCGTAGAGAGTGGAATTTTATATCAAATTTGAAGACATTTGGAAAATTTTCTGTTTTTCATAGTTGACAAAAAATTGGCATTTTTTAATTATCATTTCACTCAAATTCGGATTATATCATAAATAAAATAATAAACAATGAGACATTTTGTCTGTTTCTCGCTTTTACTCTCAAGATTAGTAAACATATAAATAACAATAATAAAGGCATTTTGTGCTGATTTGAACACTCAACCTAGAAACAAGATATCTAGGGCTCCTCTGGTGGTGTAACGGTTAGCAAGCTAGACTAGCAAACCTACACGAGTGAGTTCGAGTCTCATTGGGCGCCCCATTCATTCGGCCTTGTGCCACATCGAAGCAAAGAGCTTTGTAAATTACAACAAGGGGTATATCTACTATGCAAGGGGTATATCTACAATATCAGCGTTCTGCGGTTTAAAGAACATTGTGTAATTAAACTGAAAAATTTTAATACTTTACACCTGTTAATTTAGTGCGTAGCATCAAATGCCGTAGATGAACCTAAAACCTTTAACTTATTTTCTAATGATTTGTTAGATGTGTATGTCCTTGAATTGCATGTTTTGTTGGGAATATCAATCAAAAATACATTTTCAATACTTGAACTCACTTCCTGTTCGCTAGTCAACATATGAACTTTGAAGCACTGGTATACTCTTCTCTAAACAACTAGCGCTATACAATCTTCAGTAACAAAACCCTCTTTTCAAAGTTTATAATTTAGATAAACTATTGGTGATACTTCATTTTTATGTGTAAAAATCCAAGACCAGTGAATTATTTCTAGTTAGATGTTTTTGTAAAGCCCCGTATTAAATAGTATCCACTCTCTCTCTCTCTCTCTGTCTCTTTCTCACACGGACACGCACACACAAACATACGCACTCACATACACATGCACAAACAAAATAAGATTGTCATGGTACATTAGGTAATTTGGGATAACAGGCCAAATGCTTAGTTAAGTTATAAACTTCCTAAAGTTTAAAGAACAATTCAGTGAAAGTAAGTAAGATATTAAATCAACGTTAATATCATATATACACGACGTTTGGAGTAACAAAAACAAAAACTAAAACAAAAAGAAAAAAGAAAAAAGAAAAGAAGCGACAGAAATAACAATAAAAAGAATTCATATCTTACTCTTGTCACAGCTAGTTCATTCGATTTGTATACATCTCATTATATTCGCGTGCGCGCGCACGCGCACACACACACACATACCTGCGCGCGCACACATGGATATAAATGTGAGAAATTCGCCTGTTGTTTCCGTCATATGTGATCGCCATTTCGACAGCACCAATTACCATGGAGTAATCAGGCAAATTATGATCTAATCCAATTGATAAAATGCATTTTATTTTCTCGCACATCGACTCTCCACAGTTAAGCGGGTAAAAGAGTACAATAAGTACGACATCCTCTAAGGCATATTTAAAGTTTATGTGTTATGGTTAAACTTAGAGAAATGCAGTTTTAAAAAAAAATTAAAGTGCGGAAAAACAGAGGCAGTAAACTAAAAGCATATGCCTGAATAACGGCGGCCTCACGATGTGGCATGATGTCTACGAGATGCTTGTGTTTTTGTGTGCTTATCTTTATCCAGGCACATTCTAAATTTGCCCTCAAACTTCTACTTGTCGTGTTTGTTGGTAATGGTCGCATGGAATTTTGTGAAGTTTGCAATATATTTTCTTTGTATTCAAGGGAGTTTAAATCAGGTGAGCGCTGTGTGTGGTAGGAGGAATAAAGAATGTGAATTGTCAGCTACGTGTGCCTGGAAGCAAATTCATGTCACCCCAAAACAAATGGGGTTATCTTATCTTTCCTTTTTTTCCAGTCACGGGTAAACGGTAGGTCAGACTCTTTAACAACGGAAAGGCAACCAGTCTAGGAGAAAGAAAACTT